>JAREIK010002200.1:0-600033 GCA_029783825.1 Sapria himalayana
ACTAATTATTCTAGTGTAAGATAAAGGGTATCATACACATATTTAGATTAGATTTAGACTTTAGTGTAGATGATATATTCCTCTATAATATTATGGTAATGTAATAAGTATTTGTTGGATAAAGGGTAAGAAGATGCGAGATATAATCAACTCTTCTCGATGGTTACTTTGACTATGCATATCTTTATTCTCTATTCAGTACTTCTAGAAAAATAAAATGACATGGTCATAATTGTTGTATATAGTGTTTTGATAATCTGTTTGTATAACCAATATTTCTATTTTAATATTCTCATATAAGTACAGGAAAAGAAATATTAAGAGACCAGGAATGCATTAGTAGCACAATAAAAAAGGTCTCGCTGTTTGGTCAGCAGGCCGAAAAAATTTTTGGAGCAAGCCTGGCCCGTCTGATGATCCGACCCGCTCTAGTTAATTGAACCAAGAAAGTTTTAATATAAAAGGTTTTGTATTTTATTTTTGGGTTACTATTTTTCGTGATCTGGAACTGTTCATCCTCTCTCTTTCTCTATGCGATTTATCGCGACTATTTCTATGCTGCACATACTATAAAACTTCGGTTGGTTTAATCTGTAATGCATAAGAATTTTCTGGTGGTTGTAGCTAGTCGTACTGAGCGACTAGTGAACCATGTTATTTCTGGTTTCTATTTTTTTTATTTTTGATTCTATCGTGGTTGGATTGTGGATTGGATATATATATCAATTGTTGTTTTGTTGTTCTTTCATTTTCTATATCTTAAAATCACAATTGTGGAAGTGTAATTGCCCAACAATTAGTATTAGAGTGGGTTTCAGAGTTTTTCGAGCAATTGTGCCGTTGGATTTTTTGTGATTTTTCTGTACAAATGATATTCTATTGAGATGGCTAGAACCCTAAATACCACGATCGAGAAATTCAATGGCAGAAATGGGTTTAGTATGTGGCAGATCAAAATGCAGGCATATTTGAAGAATTTTGATATTTGGAGTCCTCTTGTTCAAGGCTTCGGCCCTCATACTACTACTACTCTTGGAATAATAGAGGATGAGGCATGGAGACGTGAAGAAAAAGCCCACTCCACCATTATGTTAAACATGTCTAATGAAGTCATAGCTGATGTAACTAATGAAGAATCTACTACAGGATTGTGACTCAAGCTTGAGTCTCTGTATATGACTAAATCATGAACGAATAAGCTTTTGTTGAAGAGGAGGCCATTCACACTGAGGATGCAAGAGGGAACCTCTTTGAAGAAGCATCTGGATGATTTAAAATGCATCATCATGGACCTTAAACGTGTAGATGCTAAGGTGAAAGATGAGGATGTTGCATTTCTACTCTTAGTCTCTCTTCCTTTTTCCTATGAGAATTTTGTCGAATCTCTCATAGTGGGAAAGAAAAAGATTATGCTAGAGGATGTTCGCTCTGCCATACACTTCAGGGAGATGAGGCAGAAGACTGTGGTTGAACGACTTGAACAATATCCTGCTGGATTGGTGGTGACAAACAAGAGGCCACAACCTATTCCATTCAAGAACATGGAAAATAAGCTTCAGAAGAGGTCAAAAGAGGGTGACATTTGTCACTAATATAAATAGAAAAGACATTGGAAAACTGAATGCCCAAAAAGAGAGCAAGGCTGGAACAACGAGGTCAGCCTAATCCTCCACCTGTTGCTGCTGTGGCCTTTGATGATCTGGATGAAGGAGAAGACATCGTGATGGTAACCTCCACAATGATTGCAAGATTAGATTATTGGATCATGGATACTAGGACTTCCTTCCATATAAGCACTCACTTGGAGTGGTTCAATAAATATGACATGAAGGAAGTTGACCATGTTGTGGTGGGGAACAGCCAACCATGTAAGCTGGTTGGAATCGGCACAGTCATACTGAAAACTTATGATGGCCGAATAGTCTCACTTTCAAATGTGAGATATGTCCCTGAGATGACAATGAATCTCATTTCTCTTGGTGTTCTGGATGATCAGGGATATTCATTCAGTGGTGGAGAGGGAACACTGAATGTTCACCGAAAAGATGATATTGTACTGAAGGGGAAGAAGACTGGAATGCTATACACACTGATAGGTTCCACAGTGACAAGGACTATTGATGTCACATCTGGAGAGCCAGCATTTGAAGACAAAGCTGAACTTACAAGACTGTGGCATATGTGGCTCACACATATGGGAGAGAAAAGTATGAACATTTTCTCTGATCTTAATCTTCTTGTTGGTCACAGAGTCAGTAAACTAAATTTATGTGATCATTATGTTTTTGGTAAGAAACATAGAACTAAATTTGGTAAGGCCATACACTATAAAAATAGTATTTTGGATTATATCCATGCTGACTGTTGGGGACCTTCTAAAGTCACATCTCTTGGAGGTGCTCGATTTTATTTATGTTTAGTTGATGATTACTCCAGGATGTCCTGGGTATTCATGATGAAACATAAATATGAGACTATTATAAAGTTTAAGCAGTGGGTTAGATTTGTGGAAAACCAAACACAAAAGAAGGTTAAACTATTATGAACAGATAATGGTCAAGAATTTTGTTCGTCTGAATTTGAAGAATTCTGTAAGGATAAAGGTATAGCGAGACACAAAACTATTAGGGACACTCCTCAACAGGATGATATTGTTGAAAGAATAAACCAAACTCATCTAGAGAGAACTAGATGTATGCTCTCTCAATCAGGCTTAGACAAGGAGTTTTGGGCTGAAGCTATTAATACAGCATGCCATTTGATAAATAGATCGCCACATAGTGGAATTATTTTTAAAATTCTATTTGAGGTGTGGACTGGTAAACCTACAGATTATTCTAGTCTAAAAGTGTTTAGGTATGTTGCCTACTATCATGTAAATGATGGTAAGCTTGAACCACGAGCAAGAAAAGGAATATATGTAGGATATAGTGATGGAGTCAAGGGATTTCGTATCTGGTCACCATTTGAAAAGAGAGTGATTCTCTCTAGGAGTGTCACAATTGAAGAAAGTGTCATCTTAAGACAAGTACCCTTTCCTATCCAGTTACCTGATGTTCCTCAATCTGAGCTTAAGGTGGAGCTAAAATCTGAATTTGTAGCTCCAGGAAGGATGTCTGTTGTCTCTAGACAAATAATAGCTAATCATGAAAATGATGTCAAGTCTATTATTGAACCTGATTTTTTAAACCCGTACCTAAAGAGTCTATCCCCTACTACATTGCAAGGGATAGACAAAGAAGTGTGAATGTATGTCCTCCTCTGAGATTCACCTTTGATGAAATTGTAGGGTTTTCCCTACAAGTTGCCGAAGAGATTGATATTCATGAACCATCCTTCTTCAGGAATGATATTAGATGTCTTGAATTTGAGTCATGGTTAGTTTCCATGAACGAAGAGATTGAATCTCTTCATAAAAATGTTACTTGGCTTATTGTACCTAAACCTAAAGTGAGAAAGATAGTTTATTGCAAATGAATTTTCAAGAAGAAAAATGATGCCTCTATAGCTGATAGTGTAAAGTTTAAGGCATGTCTAGTTACAAGAGGGTTCGGTCAGAAAGAGGGTGTCGATTATAATGAGATATTCTCTTCTATAGTTAGATATACCTCAATTAGGGTGCTTCTAGCATTAGTGACACATCAAGACCTTGAACTTGAGCAACTAGATGTTAAAACTATATTTCTTCATGGAGAACTGGATGAAGAAATTTACATGAGCCAGCCTAAGGGTTTTTAGGTATCAGGTAAGGAAACCCATGTGTGTAAGCTTTTGAAGTCCATTTATGGACTTCAGCAGTCTCCCCATCAGTGGAACAAGAGATTTGACTGTTTCATAACTAGTCATGGATACAATAGGTGTGACCATTACTACTGTATTTATTTCAAAAGGCACAATGATGAGTCATATATCTACTTGCTATTGTATGTAGATGATATGCTTATTGCTGCTAGAAATAAATCTGATATTCAGGAACTGAAAGATCTTCTCAGTTCTAAATTTGATATGAAAGATCTTGGAGGAGCAAAGCAAAATTTGAGTTTGGAAATATTCAGAGATAGAATTAAAAGAATGTTGTTTCTTTCACATAAACAATATATTCAGGAACTTCTATCTAGATTTGGAATGACTTCTTGTAAGCCTCTATCCACACCATTTGCTTCTAACCTTTATCTAACATTAGAATGTTGTCCTCAATCTGAATCTGATAAAAAACAAATGTCTAAGGTTCTTTATTCTAGTGTTGTCGGGAGCTTCATGTATCTTATGGTGTGCACCCGACCTAATATTGCTCATATAGTAAGTACAGTGAGTAGGTTTATGATAAACTCTAGTCAAGAGCACTGGAAAGTTGTTAAAAGGATACGTAATTACCTCAAGGGAACTTCTGATCTTGATTTGATAATTGGTAATGAATCTAATCTCATGATGGTAGGATTTTCTGATTATGACTATGTAGGGGATGTTGACAGTAGATGGTCTATGACTAGTTATGTCTTCACTCTATGTGGTTCTTTAGTTAGCTGGAAAGCTACACTACATTCTTCTGTTACTTTATCTTCTACTGAAACAAAGTATATGGCTTTGACTGAAGCCGTGAAGGAAGGTATATGGCTGAAAGGTTTTCTCAAGGACCTTCGTCTTTATGAAGAGGTTGCAATAGTTTTCTGTGACAACCTCAGTGCTATCTATTTAGCAAAAGACCAAGTGCACCATGAAAGGACAAAACACATTAATGTACGATATTATTTATTCGATCTGAGAAGAGGGTACAAGTAAAGAAAATTGTAATTTCTGATAATCCAGTTGACATGTTTACCAAACCTATTACTCTGAATAAGTTAAGACACTATCTTGACTTATTGAATATATCAAATCAGATGTAGTCTTTTTGGACTAACTATTTATAGAGCGTGTCTCTTTATCTGTATGCAAAACAAATTAATGTGGAGATTGTTGTATATAGTTTGTTTTGATAATCTATTTGTATAACCAAATATTTTTGTTTTAATATTTTCATGTAAGTGTAGGAAAGAAAATATTAAGATGCCGAGAATATAGTAGTAGCACAATAATAGAGGTCTCGCTGTCTGGTCAGTGGGCCGAAGAAATATTTGAAGTAGAGCCTGACCCATCCGATGATCTGACCCGCTTCGGTTAATTGAACCAAGAAATTTTTAATATAAAATGTTTTGTATTTTATTTTTTGGGTTACTATTTTTAGCGATCTAGAACTGTTCATCTTCTCTCTCTCTCTCTACGTGATTTATCATGACTATTTCTACGCTGCACATACTGTAAGATTTATATGGTTTAATCTGTACACATAAGCATTTTATGGTAGATGTAACTAGTCGTACTGAGCAACTAGTGAACCACGTTATTTCTGGTTTCTATTTTTTTTTGTTTTGACTATGCCATGGTTGGATTTGGATTGGATATTTATATCATTTGTTATTTTGTTGTTTTGTTGTTCTTTCTTCTTCTGTATCTTAAAATCACAACCGTGGAAGCACAATTGCCCAAATAATAATATCTATGTTGCTAGCTGTGTTAGTACCAACTCATATCAATAATGTATGTCAACCTAGCAAATTTACTCATAGAAACTATTATAAGGGGAAGATGGTTGGAAAGCTATCACTTCTTATTGACTACACTTCTGTCGTGTGTTCAATGGCTTACCTTTCACCATCTATCATAGCCAACGCAAAGCTGTCATCAAATCGATTGAACCCTAAATATAAATTTTATGACACTTCTATATCCATCAATATTCAATATATCACAAAATCATATATATTTATTATTAAGTATGTTTATCATACACAATTATATAAGCTAACCCTAGGTTCATAACTAGCTGATAGTGAGGAAGGATTTGAGAAAGATAATTTTGGAGTTCATCTCATCAAATCATGTATCTCCGAAGGGAGTCAACATGAGATCTACATTACAATATGGTTTCTAATTTGATCCATTACATGTCAGCCCTGTTCTATTATTTTAATCAGGGTGGTTGGTGCACCTCTTTTGTTGTTCTATCCTTTCGATCTCTAATTATGAGATATTCCAGCATTGTCATGAATTTGTTTCAATGTAATTACTAAGAGTTAATGCTTTGTCTACTACAACATGATAATAATGTCATTGTCAAAAATATATTTTAGTGTAAATATGATTGTGACTCAGAAATATTATCATGACCAATAATCATATTTCAGCATAGAAAGATATTGTGATAATATGGTAGAGTTATAACATATAATAAATATTATGACTACTATGTAGAGTCGCGTCTAAGAAAGGTATTTTGCAACAACTTCAAATATATGTGCTAGAGTTGATAATATCATGACACTGAAAATATCTGGACTTGATCTCGGTCTCCCACATTCAATTTTGTTTTCTGACAAGAACATTTTTTACTCAAATTATTCTTAATTTCACTATTCTTCAATAAAGCCCATCAAAAAATAATTTCATTAAATACTTATCTTTTATGCCCATTCTCATTCAAACACCACATGAAATAAGTTAAATTCATTTATTAAATATGATACTTTTGGTGATGAACAGCGACGACACAAGTTGTTGTCATGACATAATATGTTGTCATGGTTGAAATGGTCTCATGATGTAAAACATGTTGTAGTGATTGAAGTAGTCTTGTGATATGAAAACAAATTATCATGGATGATTTGATTCAATGACTTGGAATATGTTTCCATGACTTCATTTGTTACTGAGACATTGCACAATTGCATTTGATGTTCATATGACACTGGATGTGTTTTGATAATATCATTTACTCATATTCATACATTATAGTTAAGTGATTAGTAAATGACTACTATGTAACAACACAACACACAACAAAAATAGAAACACTATTGAGAATCAACAATCATGTAAGTGTTAGAACTCTAGAAAGTTGTAATGTAACATACACAACTTGAATAAACCCTAAATTAATTCCATTTGCAATTACTATGTGTGCTCTCTTATCCCCCATACCCCCTCTTATGTGTTAATCTATTTAAGCGTGGTGATTGTGCTTGTTCTTTTTCAATAGCTCTTACTTAATCTTGACATCATCAACATCATAGATTTAACTTATGCATTTACATTTCCTATTACACGGCCAAAGCTATAGAAGATTTGATCAACCAATGATAAAATATTGGGATAATTTTTATATTGTTCACATTTGTATTAGACCTCGAAACATGGTTTCAATCCTGCTTGAATTCAAAATGTTTGTTAGATTTGCTAATTCCTAACATTTGTTTCATAGGTTAAACATGGTATCAGTGCTATATTTGGCATCAAGGCTTAACCTGACATTTGGTTTTAGGCTCCTAATTTTTAAAATTTGGTATCATAGCTTTTTTATCCCTCACTCTAATATTTGGTATCAAAAGAGGTTATCTCAAAGGTTTGTCTACAAGATATGTCAGGAAATACTTTGTAAATTGTAGAGTCAATGAGATTGGAGATAAAAAAATTTTTAGGCAAGAGTTTTGAACTCAAAAAACTAAAAATGGAAGACTTGTTGGTGGATGGGATTTATGGAATGTTATTAAGGATTTGAAGCTATCTATTACTGGTAAAGAAGGATCAAAGTCATTTTCTATTGGTGAATGAGAGAAGCTAGACCAAAGAGATAGAAGTTTGATCCTACTATGCTTGGATGACTCATTATTTGTGAATGTCACTAGAGAGAATGCCAAAGAAAATATGGTTGACTTTAGATAATCTCTATCAGAACAAGTCATTAGTCAACTAGATAATCTTGAGGAAAAAATCATTCAATCATTCAATATACGAGTTCAACACACTGATCAACCAACTTTTGTCTATATGCTATGAAATTAGCAATGATACTTTATTTGATGCCATATTAATGAAACAACCTAATCATCATTCATCACCATTGGTAGTGGTTCGATGAAGCTGATATATGAAGGTATGATCGAAGATCTTTTATCTTAGGTTATGAGGAGGTATAATATAAAAGTATCCTCAAGTGAAGAATTGCTTGTGATAGGCAAAATTAATGAAAATAGTTCCATTCATTCAGCAAGTAAACCATATTTTTGAGAAAGTTTAAAGAGTATGGAAAAATCTAAGGTCAAGTACTGGAAATACAACTAACTAGGGCACTTGATAAGGGAAATGGTAGAAGTGAGTCAATGAAGAAGGTGAAGTTTGGGGAGAAATCTACTTTATAACTGCATGTGTTGCTCATATCACATAAATTCACATCAAGAATAGTTCCATATGTATGAAAGCTATAATCATAAAAGGGTGTATATGGGCAATGACTCTACTATTAACATCATATGTCTTAGGAAAGTGATGATGATAATGCATGATGAGACTATGAAGAAGTCCCATGTGTGATGCATGTACCAAGCCTTGCTAGAAATTTCATCTCATCTAGGGTAATGACATCTATAGGCTTGATTTCACTTGTGATGAAAAGTCATGTGGGACAACTCATAGAGCAAAGGTTATTGCTCTAAGAATGAGGATGGATCAATGTAAAAGAAAGGATAGAGATTAGTCAGTTTGAGAGTTGAGATGAGGTTTTGGATACTTGGGCACATTAATGAGATAGTTGTTGTGACTTTTAGATTTCATATAATTCAAGGAACAAGATAGTTGTTGTGACTCTCCTCAAAGTCATAACATGAAGAAAGTCATCATGACTGAACTCAATATCATGACATGAAACCTAGTTTTTATGACTCTTCTCAAAGGGATGACATGAAACCTAGTTTTTATGACTCTTATCAATGGGATGACATGAAGAAAGGCTATTGCGGCTCAACCCAACATCTTGACATGAAACTTATTATTCCTGATTCCCTTCAAAGGCATAACATGAAAAAAGGAGGGCATGACATGGAGTTATGACATTGTGGCTTAGACAATGTTGTAACAACAAATGGTGAAGTTGTTACTTGGAATTCTAAAATAAAGGATAATACCAATCTAGTTTCAATAGTGCATGGCGAGTTAGATGAAGAAGTTATGAAATCCACACCTACACTTGGAGATCTATAAGGTTCATAAACCCATTAATAAAGTATGTAGATAGTACATATTATGCACTTTTTGTTATAGGGGATGATCTAAATAAGTATTTAGGAGGTCATAGCCTCAATGGAATTTAAGTGGTGGGTGAAAATTATGTAAGAAAAGATGCAATTTCTTTATGATAAAAACACCTTGAGGTGGATACTAGTAGTAATATTGAGTGAAAGTAGGTGTTCAAAGAGAAGATGAATACTAGTAGTAATATTGAGAAATATAAGACATGATAGGTGGTGAAAGGTTATTCTCAAATTGAGAGAATAGACTAAGATGTCTTATCCCCAGTGACCAAGATGATATCTATTCGAGTAATTCTAGATACAATAGCTTAGTTTTATTTAAAGGTAAAGCAGTTGGATGTGAAAATATATTTTCTTCATGGTGATATGGAGGAAGAGATTTAATGCAGCAACTTGAATGATTTGAGATAAAAGGTAAGGAAAACTTGGTATGTAGATGGAAAAGTTCTTGTACCATTTAAGCAAACTCTAAAGACGTGATACTATAAATTTGATGTGTATATCCTTCAATTGGGTTTTAGAAGGAGCAAGGTAGATTATTATGTATACACAAAGAGGTTATATACTAATTTTGTGATTCTTACATTATATATAGATAATATGCTTCTAGTTGGAAACAATAAGAAAATGTTCTTTAGTGTGAAGGGATGACTTTAAAGGAAGTTCGACATGATTGACCTCATGAAAGAAGGATATATTTTGGACATGAAAATTGCAAGGGAAAAAGAGAATATATTGCTATTTCTTGGGAAGTAGAAGTATATTAAAGAAGTATTTTAGAAGTTCAACATATTTGACTACAAACTAATTAATTTACATATACTTGTTGGGTTAAATTTGTCTATAGATAACTACCCATCTATAGGAGATGAAAGAGAAGAAATGGTCCTTGTACCATATGCCAGTGCATTCGATAGTTTGATGTATGCTATGGTTATACAAGACCCAATATTTCACATGGAGTGGAAATTCTCTACAAAATTATGGCTAACCTAGGAAAGGAGGACAAAATTGCAGTGAAAAGGGTACTAAGGTATATTTGTGGGACTCATGATTTATTTTATAATTTGGAGGAAATGGAAATAGAAATAACATTGAAGACTGTGAATGCTGATTGGGCCAAAAATGTGAATACCATAAAATCCAATTGTAGATTTATTTTCAACTTGTATTATATATTTGTAAGTTATTGAGTAAGTAATAGTATGTTGATGTTCTATTATTAAATGAGGCAGAGTATGTGGCTCATACTTAGACAATTATAGAAGTTGTTTGGATTGGGTGATTATGTGTAAAGCTTGGTTTTGTGTAGAAGAAAGTGAGGCTTAGCTATGATAGTCAAAGTTCTATTCACTTAGCTAAAAGGTTGGAATTTTATGTACGAACAATGTACATTGATATCCAATATCATTTTATCAAAGAAAAAGTTGATGACAACTTCATCTGACTGAAAAAAGTTGATATGAAGGTGAATTGTATGGACTACTTGATGAAGTTGATGAGCATTGAGAAGTTCATGTGGTGCACAAACAAGACAAGATCGATAAAATACTTGACAAGTGAAAGAATATTAAGATTGACTCATACATCATCTAGAATCTTGGAAGATAGTTATTATGTTGAAGAAATTCATAAGTTGAAGAATTTGCACCATTATATGTTGAGGTCATGACTTGTTTCTTCTATTTTATGACTAAGTCAATCTTTTACTTTGTGATAGTTGCAACATTGTTCTTTGGGCTACGAATCAAGTTGTCATGATGTGAAATATATAGTAATAATTGAAATAGTCTCATGCTGTAAAACTTGTTCACATGATTAAAGTGGTCTTGCACATTGGCATATATTGTCAAGGATAGTTTGATGTCGTGACTAGAAATAAGTTTCCATGAATCCATTCATTACCAAGACACTACACAGTGTCTTTGATGTTGTCATGACATTGAATGTATGGTCATAATATTATTTACTTTAATTCATGCTTTGTATTTAAGTGATTAATAAATGAGTATTATATAACAATACAACATGCAACACATAGAGAAACACAATTTAGAATCAACAATCATGAAAGTATGAGAACTCAAAAGATTATTGTAATGTAACTAACATAGCATGAATAAAACCTTGATTAATTCTAAGTACAATTTACTATGTGTGCTCTCTTTCCTTAATCCCCCTCTTTTATGTAAATCTATTAATGTGTGGTATATGTGCTTGTTTTCTTTTTTATAGCTTGTACTTAATCCCAATATTATCAATAACATTGAGGATTTAACCTAAGCATTTACATTCTTTATTACATGATCAAAGTTGAAGATTTGATGAACTAATGACAATATTTTGGGGCAATTCATATGCTATTCACATTAATAGAAAACTCCAAAACTTGGTTTTGATCCTTCTTGGATTCAAATCACTTGTTAGCATTCCTGGTTTCTAACATTGGTATCAAAAGGTACATGGTATCAGTGCTTATGTTCAGCATTAGTGCCAAACTTGACATTTGGTTTTAAACTTTTGATTCCTGACATGCAAGCTACCTGAGAAAATTTTCTCTTAGCATTTTTATGTAAAACTTTCATCCAGATAGTCAATAATATCTAATCCCATCTATGTATATTTGCACCTACAATGGCACATTGGATTCTGCTCATTTGCTATGCTTTGCATGTGCAAGTTTGGCCTTTCATGTCAACAACAAGGATCATTATTCCAATTGAGACTTTGTTTGATCCACTTTTTAATGTTTGATAGGCTTCCCCCTTTTTAATGTTCGAAGCTACTTTCCTTGTGATCATTAGGTCAGTGAATCCATTTCACTTGTAAGGCTACTATTGATGGTCTAGAAAGAAAGATCCAACTTTATCTATATTTTCAATACAAATATTATGATTCTGCTAATGTATTAGCATAGAATTAAAAGGCTTACTAAGATTACTTGTCATTTTATCTCAACCCACTTGACTAAGTCAATATTGAATATCTACAACATGTTTACTCCAATAAGATAGTTACAATTTAACTTATTGTTCAAATAATTATTTTTCATGCATGTGTGACCTCATCAAAGATTGATAATGCATTTTCCTTCCCTTTATGCCTCTTTATTTTATGTTTTTTAAGAAACTACTAAAATCCTTTTTCATGTGAATGTAATATGCATGACTCTCTAATCAAAATACTAATACAACATTTTAAATGATATCTTGGTGATGATCATAAATCATGATGACCTCTATTTCTCAACTACCATCTTCAACTACCATAAAAATATACTCAATCCTCATAACTTTTAGACTTAAAAAACCATATGCCAATGGAAATATCCCATCATATATGATGAAGCCAAAAATCAAACACCCTTGTATGGGCCACTCATATGAGATGGTAGTTGCAGAAAATAGCCACCCACTTATCCTCTTAATTCAATTCTCATCACATGAATAGTTTGCGCTAATTGATCACGAATCCAAGGGAATAACTTATAAGAAAATTGTGAACTCCATGCATGCAAGTAACTTAATTACATTCCATACTATATCATAAAATTATTATATAGTTGTCTTTGTAAATAATTAGGAGCAAATCTGATAGCATCATCAACAAGATGACCACTTCATATCATAAAATCCTTACATAGTTGTCTTGGTAAATAATTAGGAGTAGATCTAATAACATCATCAACAAGAAGATCACCTCATATTGTTCAAAGTACATGGTGCTCAATGTACACGTCCTCTAATGAGTAGCTATATATGTTATGAAATGTATTTACTAGAATTATTTTCAATTTTCCCACAACACATGAATGAATATTCCAAGGATATCTATTGACCAAACATATTACAAGCATGTGTTGGAGACAATTACTCTTAAACATATAAACAAAATGTCTCACTATCAATATCATATTCATTGAACCGCCAAAAAGTATTTATGGAAGGGAAGGTCAGAAAATTACCTAGTATTTCCAACTCAAATTAAGTGGGCACTAATGTGTCAACATAGGATTCAACATCTTCTCCAAAAATAAACCCTATGATTACATTATGAGCATGCCGTCCCTCATTAAAGTTGGGAGTATTGATTTTAATGACATAATGGGCTTAAAACAAGTGGATCCAAAAATTTAGTCACATTAACTTGAACATCTTCTCCATCCAATATTTATATATTTGTGCAAATTAATCACCAAATTCATATAAATTTGACATTCTATATCACTTCTCAATCGTTGGAGTGCCCATATTGGGTGAGTATAATCATTCAATATAATCAAGAAAATATTTATTTTCTTGATTCCACCCCCATATTCTACATTCTTAGTTATATGTAAAATTTATATAATAGAATCAATATTCCCAATGATTACTATGTAAAAATTAACAAGAACAATTTTAATTGAAAAAAACACAGTCAATTTTCAAATACAAACCCAAAGTTTATAAATATACTATTTTAATAAGAACCCATATGCAAAATACAAAACAAGGGAAACCCTAAATAAGAATTTTATTGACAAGAACAAAGATAATAAATAATATGTTTACTAACACACTTTTGTAAGATATTTGTGACATTATCATCGAATAATATTACCGACTTCCGATTGGAATTTATTTTTTGAGTTATTCATTAGATTATTATATAATGTTTGTGTATCTATATCAAATATTACTTTAAGTTAAATAAAATTTTAAAATTGCACATGAGTACCTCGAAACTAATTTTTAAAAAGTATCAAAATTTACTTATCATATGATTTTGATTAATATGTTCAATAATATTATTTATTGAACAACATAAAACTTTAGATGAAATGATTATGAATAGTAGTCAATGAGTATTGAATATTCTTGTTAACATCAAAAAATCAATGAAATTATAAATAAAAATAATTTCTTTATGTACGAAAAGGTCGAGTAGGTCAAATAGTTCATACAAATTATATTTATTGAATAACATAAAACATTAGATGAAACGATCATGTTCAATAGCCAACAAGTATTGAATAGGCTTCTTAACATCAAATAAATCAATGCAATTATATATAAAAATAGCTTTAGTATGTTTGAAATTGTCGAGTATGTCAAATAAGCTATCCAAACATCAATATATGGATTTGAACAATTGAATTCTGCAACACCCAATTCACACAAACGTACTATAGGTTTCTTTCACAATTAATTTTTATGAACACATATACAATTTAGTTAGGACAATTGAGAAACAAAAATGAAAATGAAAACTAAGTTTTTCATTTTTCATAATTAAGTGATTTTGCTTGGTACTTTTCTTTTTTAATTTTACATATTTACAAATTTATTTTTTGGTATTATTGTTGGGCTGACATGGGAATAAAACCATACTATTTTTAAAAATAGTAAAGTTTAAGCCATATGGTTACTATTTCAAAGCTTTTTTTTTTTTGATTTTTCATAATTTATGATTTCTGACAAGGCATTCTAACACAGTGTGATGTGATGCAATGCTAAATTGGTGTATGGTATACTCTTGGAATTCGTTTGTTAGTGAATGAGTATATTTTGGGTATAGTGAGTTACAACACTATTTTAGCACACATTTTGGGAATTATTTTTTCATGAGTACAATAAAATTTTAAATTATGGGTTCTATTTTCCTTTTTTTTTCTATTTGGCACACCAGAAAATATTTGTTTCCAACTTTTTATTTGAATTATGTAATTTTTGTTTGGTAATCTCATTAAATTTAATTTGATCTAATTTAAATAAAAGAAAATTGCCAAGCATGTATACATCATGAACACTAGCCAAAAATAACAACCAAATTAATTACTTATATTTTAAAAGCAAGAAAATAAGTAAAAAATTAATTTTGAATTACTTAACTTGATTTTTAATGAACTAAACTTGTTTAAATAGTTATTAAAACTAATAAAAAATAAACTTCTCAAATTAAAAAAAAAAATCTTTATGTGAATTACCCAAAAGTCTTTCAACTAACTCCTCAAAATTTCCAACAAAATAATCTCTGAAAGATCTAAAAAATTATTTAAAACAAACTAGGACATGCAATACATTACAAGAACAATTATTGTTCCAAACTATGGAATGACAATGTTCACTTGTGCCATATCAAGCATTATAGTCCATAGATTTAGTACAAGTTTATAATGTGCACCAACGATTTCATCCCAATGTCAAAATAATATCGAGTAGCATTTATTTTAATGATTTTAATCTACTTGATACATATTCACTTTACAATATGGATTACAAATAGATCATTTAAAAGAAATATTTAAAAGTTGTTGAAAAATAGAAAACTCAATATGGAAAATTAAAAGAAAAAGTATTGGTTATTTCCCACAGTGGATAATAATATTGAATTTACTTGATAACTCATGGTATTTCTTGACAAAAATAATTGATCCAATAATGCATTTGATGCCATTGGACTAAAAAAAGAATATTTAGTACATTTTCACAATTTTCATGTTCATTTATCTATGACCTAAATGATAATTAACATGATGCATTTATGAAATGACATTTTGATGGGGCCCTATAATATTCTATGAGAAGGTAATAGAAAAACATATGTTTCATAATTATACGTATCCGCAAATATGCTTGATCTAATATGTTTTTTTATGATTGTGAAAAATTTTGGATGAAACAATGGGAAAATTAGGTTTTGATATACCAAAATCAAAATAATTAAGATTTATGAACCCAATTTGTTTTTTGTTTTTAAAAAGTATGTTCAAAGTAACTACCCATTGAGATGACTATTAATTAGCATTATTAAAAAAACATCCATACGTGCATTTAAAAATATAAAAAAATAATTCAAAATATTTTGTCTAAAATATATATACATCACAATTTCATCATGATATATGTGTGTGTGTGTGTGTGTGTGTGTGTGCATATAGGAATGTATATATATAGTGTATATATCATGAGGTATATACTATATATATATATATGTATGTATCATGATGATATCATAATATAAATATAGATATAAATGTCTGCATATATACACAAACATATGTTGTGATGCATATATACCTATGCATGTATAAGTTTTTAAAAATATATATATGTTATGTTGTTATATATATTATATATATGATATATTCGAAATCTTCTACTCAAAACTCTACAAGAAAGTGATGTTCTACATGAAAACAAACTCTAAATTCCATGCATTTTAATTTTTTGTTCTTCCTTCAAGAACACAAATTCCTCCACGAGCAAGTTGTGAGAATGTGAGCACGCGATATGATTTCTTAGAGTGCTCTGCATGATTGGTAGCTGACAAAATTGTCCGATAGACCATCATGTTAACCCATATTTATAAAAATTCTTTAAGGTAACTCATTTAGGTGCCAAGCATTATCCTAATTAAGAAGCCAAACTCATTCAAGAGATAATCAACTATATTATGAAAGGTCTTACAATGATGCTATAAAAAAGAAAATCATGATATGAAATTAAATGGGATGTAACATTTCTCTGTGTGTGTGTGTGTGTGTGTGTGTGTGTGTGTGTGTGTGTGTGTGTTTAGATGATAGATTTCAAGCCAAATAAGGAATCTTATGTGGTGCCAACTTGGATGACATCTCTTATTTTTTATCTCACTTATTTAACCAAGAACCATTGTTTAGTATAATAGTCATGGTGGAGTAACAATCAAGCTAGATAATGCCACTTTGAACAAAACAAGGCCTAGTGTGGCTCATGTATGTAGAGAGGTGGATGTGACGAACCAAGTGCCACAAAGAGGTTATATTGGATATGGAAGTGATGTATTATGGAAAAGTGTAGAAGTGCCAAATGCCCCTCACTACTATTTATTTAACAAGAGGATCAACATTTCAAATAAAAGCTACAAGTCCTTATAGACCTAAAAGATATTAGAAAAGGAGCATCAAGGGAAGATGAGGAGATCCTTATAGAAGATTTAGTGAAAAAGCATAATCTACAATGTAAGAGGTACCCCCTAGAAATCTAATATCAGGGAAGGAAAAGATAAAACATGGACATCAACCACTCAACTTGAAAAAATTTGAAGTAGAAGATTGTCGAAATACATTGATATCCCTCACTAAATAGTGTACATCAACCACTCAACTTGGACATAAGTGAATCATGTGAAGATAACTTAGATTTGGATGACAACCTAGATGAGATTGAGGATAATAAGCATCCACGGTAAAAATCCATGGATGCAAGAGTGGATTTTCAAATGTTAAAAAATTAATCTTTCATATGTGACAAAGAATACTTTTTATTGGTGAGTAAAAAATGAGATAAAAATCAAATATTGAGAGAGTTGTAGAGCTTAGAATTATATCTATTAGAGCCTTGGTAATATTTTAAAAAGATAATACATGAAATGGCATCTAGTGGTCTATTATGGAATATAAAAGGAGTAGGAAACAAATCCATAATACAAAGAATAAAAAGCATATATAAAAAATATAATATACAATTCATGTTCCTTAGTTTAAAAAAAAACTATTATTTAGAAAAAAAATAAAACATAAGTTGATTTTTAAAATTTTGTTTGCTCAGTGGTTTTTTCTTTTCAATATATCACAATTAATTTGATAGTAGTGCATGAAAAGAATAAAAACCACCAATGAAGAGAGTCATGTGAAATAATGACTAATAAATCCTTATATGGGCCATGACTTATTGGTGGAGATTTTAATGTAGTATTAAATCATATGAAATATTAGGACTCAAGGGTATCAATCAGTGATCCTCATAATACTTCATTAATTGTATTCTAGAATGTAGGTTGATGAACTTGTGATTTACTAGTAATAAATTCACTTAGTGCGGTAGAAGGAAGAGGAAAAACTAGATGTGGTGCTAGCTAGATTAATATTTATGCAACATGGAATGGTTAAATAAATAAAATTTTTGTCAATTACAGACCTTGGAAGATTCGATTCTGATCATGGTTCTTTAGTTCTTTAGTCAATTATGAAACATTTTGTCAACATAGAATATTCAGCTAGATTAATATTTATGCAACATGAAAAAATTGGTGGAGATTTTTATATTATCTTTATGCAACATGTTTGAAACCTTTAGTTTTCAAAGTTTTTGAATTTCTATATGCTTTTTCTAATAAGTTGTAGAAACATCTTGAAATGAAGACATAAAATGGAATCTGATGAAAATATTATCTAATAAGTTGAAAAGATTTGAAGAATTATTTAAAAAGCAAAATAAAGTAAATGGGAGATATATGTTTTTAAACATAGAGATATTAGAAAAACTGGTGTTGGAGGTAGAGAAATAGTTTATAGAGGGACACATCTGAAAAAACAAGAACAACCTATCACCCTTATAAGGCAAAACTAATTCATTAACTCATATTGAAAGAATTATACTGGAAATAGCATGCTAGTGACAAACAAATTGTTGGATGAAGGAAACAACAATATAAAAGTTTTTTTTTACCATCCAATAAACCAAAGAAAAGAAAAGACAAGTCATTATAAATTTAAAATTGAGAATGAAAAATGGATATTAGATAATCATCTAAGGAAACATGTGGTAGATAACTTTAAAAACAAATTGCAAGGCGAAAAGTTAGTTATGAATCTCTTTCTTCAAGCTATATCAAAGATGATAATAAAAAGTAGAAAATGAGGCACTTACGAAATGACGTGAAATTAAAAAAATAAAAGATATTTTTGACATTGGGGCCATGCCAATTCAAATGCATGAATAGATGATTAAAATAAAACAAATTTAAAAGAATGATTGGAGATTGTGAAAGAGAACATCCTTTATAGTATTTTAAGTTTCTTTGTGGAGGCTATGATCATTGAGAGTTATCCATCCACCCTAATTATATCCATCAAAAAATAGAATATCTATAAGAATGTCTTGTTTTTAGACTATAAAATCTTTGCAAAATAATGAATAAAACTATTTCAAAAATTTTAGGAAATAGACTGTTTATTATTCTTTTGCTAATTATATCCCAGAAATAGAGAGCTTTTATGAAGGAATATGATTACTCTAAGAAACTAGTTATATTCTCTTCTCTTTTTTTATTCTAATTTCACTAAAAAGAAAATAGTAAAGTTTTATTTTTAAGTGTTGTCTGTGTGTGTGTGTGCATGTGTGTGTGCGTGCGTGCGTGCATGCGTGTGTATTTATATTCATAAGTTACTTCTTTTTAGTTTTGACTTAATTATTCATCTAAAAAAAATATAATATGAGAAAAAAATGTGCTTAATTTGGATTGATTGTGTTCATGAATGAAGCCTCTATATTGAAAAGATTAATGTTGGTTGATAACCATAAATGACCCCAATTGATATGACATTACTATGTTATTGCATCATAGAATTCAACAAGGTAGAATCCAATTTGGAAATATATTTTTCAAGTTGATTGAGCAGAATTTTGTGTGATTTAGCAGCCATTAATTTTCTCTATAAAATAAATTTCTAAGCGGATAATCTACATTATTTAAAAAGAAAAAAGTTATACTTGGATTGAAAGTTTATAGAGAAGGGTTCGTTTTGGCTTAAAGGGACACAATGAAAGTTGTACTAGAAAAAAATACATGGTGTTGGGAGAATTAAAAAATATATATATAATTTTGAAAGAGAACATAACCAAAAGAGGAGAAGGGTAGAAGCAATAGAAAGTACACGATAAGGAAAAAAAATGAAGGAAATGAGAGAACCAAAAAACAAAACAAAGGGCAAATCTGAAGAAGTTTTTTTTTCTGACAAAAACAAGACAACTCAAGAAGGGCATCACAAAACACATAAGAAAAGATGAGACCACTAGGAAAAAGAAGAAATGAAGAGAAGAGGAACAAAATTGAAAAGTGTTTTTTTTTTTTGGCATAGAATAAAAATGAAAACAAGAACAAACTCAGAAGGAAGGTAGAAAAGAAATGACACATGCAAAGGTAGAGAGAGAGAAGTTTTTGAACTAAAAGAAAAAACACAAAATGTGGCAGAAAGAAGGAGAAGGAATTTTTGTTGCGAGTAGAAATGTGAATGGAAGACTTCACAATTTGAAGAAAAATTATAAGGGAGGCTTTAGCAAGCACTAAGGCCTACTCAACATTCTTTACCCCCTTTTCTCGTTATTATCTCTGAGTTTCATTTTCTTTTTAATTATTTTCAATGTGTTGAATATTGAAGAAGTAAACTTTTGTATTCATTTGGATCTAAATATCGGTTGAGTCTATTAAGTTAGAATCAATATGAACTTTAAGTTGTGATGAATTTAAAAAGTTAATATTTTTGTAAACTTCCCTTGTTCAATCGATTGTGTTATTTGTATAAATTTTATTTTTGGTTGACTAATATTAGTAAGATGCAATGCTAATTCTAATTCTAGAATGGTTGAGATTTGTAGATCTATATTGGTTGATGCTTGTTCAATAATTTTAATTCTAGAAAGATTGAGATTATTGATTTGTGTGTAATATAAGAATATATTATTTACCTTGCAAAACCAAAAGGATTAACATCTTAATTTGTGTTATGAACAAAATTGGCATAGGGTCATGTTTAATTTATAATAAGAGTTGTGAAAAAAACATGTTTAATTTGGAAAAAAAATCATGTTAGATTTGAATTCTAGCTCATTGGGAATAGTTTACTATTATAATGCTCCAACAATGTTATATCAACTATAAAAAGATTCACTAATTCTATTTTATTCTATTACATACTTATTATTTCATTCATTCTTAGTTGTACCATATCTTATTTTTGCTAATTCTTAATATTTTTTATTCCTAACTTGATTTTACACCTTTTGCTGCTTAGATTGAACATATATGGTTGCTTAACTAAAGTTGATTTTTTCCTATCTCTTTTAATATATATTTAATGCTTATAGAATGTAGAGACAATATGCAATTTACTATTATATTACATGTCGATCACATGGACTTGCAAGAGGTGAAAAAAGTTACAAACCATCATCTTAGCCAATGAGTTTTTAGTATCACTATCGATGATTGAAATTAGTGGCAATTATTGTAGAAACTTGTTTCAATTTCATTTCACTTACCACATATTTATTTGTTTCAACTTTCTTACTATGGTATTCAAATCCTTATATGAATGAGTAGCAAAAACTTAAATTACTTTTCATGGATCCTAAAATTGAATGCACTTTTAGAAGGAGGAGAAGCGAGCAACTTGACTTAAGTGGATTTGGAGAAGTGGTAGCACAAAAAGGTTTTAATGTTGTTGGTTAAGCTATAGTAATAGTTGATGACTGAGACAAAGCTATAAGGGATTCTATTGTGCCATTTTTCTTGAGCTAAACTTGAGTATAGTGAGGCTAGAAATCCAATAGTTTTAGTTTGATTTGTAGTCCATCATGTTCTAAATACTTAAAATTATAAGATAATTCAGTGGGATGCCTACATTAGACCCTCATTTTTCATCTCTTCTTATCTGTGGAAGTTAGTGTTCATTCAAACTACAATGAGTCACATAGATGGCTATGAGATTAAAACTATTTTCTTATTATTTAAAAGATATGACTAAAGTGTGGCTGAACACTTACTTTCTAGTTTAATCGATTTTTGGAATGGTATGACATAAAAAACTTGATAAAACATTCTCCCCCAACTAAGAATGCCAATCTAAGAAATGATATTACTCCTTTTCATCAATTGATGAAGAATTTTGCTATAGGTATGTGAGAGGTTCAAGGAGTTACTAAGCAAGTTTCCACATCATGGGATTCCTCATTGAATATAAATGGAGACTTTTTACAAACAACCCAATGCTAAAACTTGTGACGTGTTGGATGCTTCACAGATAGAGATCTTCTTGCCAAATCTTTCAATGAAGCATATGAGATTTTGGAGAGGATAGCTAAAACAACTATCATTATCCTACTACATGCTTGCATATAAAAAAGAAGAGTGACTAGATTACATGAAGTTGATATAGCTTTGGGTATAGAGGTTTCTTCCGTTTCTAATGTGCTCAAATCAATAAAGATGGTGCTAGACAACAATTGAATAATTCAATTATTTTATCTTGTGTATATTGTGGGAATGAGTATTTATTTGATAATTATTTATTAAATTTGGGTTATATGTGTGCTACATGGAGAATTACAATAAAGGCTAACCTATACTCTAATAGTTATAATCTGAAATAGAATCAATACCTTAACTTCTCTTGAAATAATTGAAAGGTAAATGTCTCTAATGTATCTCAATGACTAGTTGCACAACATGGTTTCCAACAACATATTTTATATCAAGGATCAAGTGTTTATGATCAATCAAGTCATCTTGAAAAGTTGTTGAAGGAGTACATGGTCAAGAATAATGCAATTATTCAAAGCTAAGCTATTTCATTGAGGAATTTGTAGAACCAAATGGGCAATTAAAAAATATCTTAAATAATCATTCTCTAGGTTTTTTTCCAAGTGATATGAGAAATCTTAAAATGGATAACCAAAAGAATTTCAAAGCTATTACTTTGAAAAGTACTAAGGAGTTAGAAATGTCTAGAGATAATTCAAGCTAATTAAAAACCCCCTCTTTAATCTAATCAAGCGAGGAGACAAGAAAAGGAGATACAAAATTAAAGAAAAAATCTACTCTTTCCTAGAATTTTATACCATTGTTGCTAAGCAAACCAAAAAAAACAAAATGAAAAATCACCACAACTTTTTCTTCAATGATTTATCAAATAGTAACAAGCCAAATAATTTAGCAAGCTTATGATGTGCTAAAATAGCTCCACAATAATATACTAATTGTGGAAGCCTTGGAGAAAATGGCTGACTATGCTAAATTCATGAAAGTATTCTATTTAAGAAGAGAAGATTAGTAGAGTTTAAAATAATGGCAAGTATAAATGAATTCAACTCTATTGTACAACAAAAACTCTCAACCAAGTTGAAGAATCTTGAAAATTTTATAATCTCATGTTGTATTAGTAGAACTTATTGCGAGATAGTTTTATGTGATTTGTGATCAAATATTAACTTTAATGTCAATATCTATCTTCAAGCAATTAGAAATTAGAGAAACATGACTCATTATTATTACTCTTTAACTTGCTAATAGATTCTTTGCTTACCTTAAAGGAAAGAATGAAGTTATAGTGTAAAAATTTATCTTTCATACATACATTATTGTGTTGGACTACAAAGTTGATAGATTCTTTGCTAATATATTCATGATAATTAATGATCAACATGTGATCTTCAATATGTTCAAAACCTGTATTTTCTAGACGAGGTGGAGGAATGTTCAATCATCAATATTTTGGACTTAATTATGAATGAGAATTATAATAAATAAATCATGAATATACTATTTTTGACCAACTAGGAGAGGTAAGTGATGATGAAGAAGCCGTTTACAAATATGTAAGTTCGATAAACACTTATTTGATGTGGACAATATTTTGAGTCTTTGAGTTTATCATAAAAAGTAAATAAGCCCCCCCAAGTCACCCATTGAGGAACTGGTAGTGTTGAAGATGAAATAATTGGCTTCACTTTTGAAAAATGCATTTTTAGATGAACGAAGTACACAACTTGTGATCTTCATGGCCACTCTTGATTTTGAAAAAGAAGAGATACTTCTCACCATTATGAGTTAGTATAATAAGATAATTGGATGGGAAATGAAAAATATGAAAGGAATAGATCATTCTATTTGTATGTATAAGATCATATTAGAAGAATGGTACAATAATTATGTGGAACAACAATGAAGGTTAAATCTAATCATGAAGATAGTTGTTAAAAACTCGATTAAGTGGTAGGATGCAAGGATTATTTATCCCATTTCAGGTAGTTGTTAGGTCAGCGCAGTTCAATTTGTAGCTAAGATGGAAGGAATAATAGTGATGACCAATGATATGCTTGAAATACTTAATGGAAAGAGATATTATTTCTTATTTGATGAATATGTTGGTTAAAATTAAGTTGCTATAACACCTAAGGATCAAAATAAAAAACATTCACTTGTTAGCATGGTGGTATATTTTCCTTAGGAGAATATCATTTGGATCATGTAATGCTCTAATAACATTCTAATGGTGTATAATGTCCATTTTATAGACATAATTGAAAAGATTCTTGATGTATTCATGGATGCCTCTTTAATGCTTGGAGATTCTAATGAATACTTCTTAGTAAATTTAAAGCATCTTGCACCGTTGTGAAGAAACCAACTTGGTATTGAATTAGGAGAAATATCACTTTTTGTTACAAGAAGGAATAGTTTTAGGATATAAAGTATCTCTTGGAGGTATTGAGGTTGATGGAAAAACAATGAAGGTAGTTGAAAATCTTACACCTATGTGAAAGGTTTTATAAGCTTCTTGGGCTATGCATGATTCCATAGAAGATTTATCATATATTTCTTAAATATCTCAGAACCTTTATGCACATTTTTGGAACAAGATAAACAATTTAAGTTCATTAAAGAGTGTCGGCATGTCTGTGTAGAACAAAAGAAAATGCTTGTATCAGTCCCAATTACGGAATCACCAAAATAGTCATTTCCATTTGAGCTGATGGGTGATATAATTGATTTTTCTATAGGTGTAGTGATTGGACAAAAGAAAGGAAGAATAATTTATGTTATCTATAATATCAGTGAGACACTTGCACATGTCTAGTTGAATTACATGATTATACTAATCATTATGCGTAGTGTATACTAATCATTATGCATAGTGTATACTAATCATTATGCAATCAAATATTTTATAGAGAAGAATAATGACAAGCCTAGATTCATTTGATTAATTTTTTATTATAGGAGTTTGATCTAGAGATATTTGATAAGAAATGCACAAAAAAAAATAAGTGAGATAAAAATAGGAAAGACACAAAAATTAGATTGTAGACCACTTGTCAAGAGACAAAATAGATGGAAGAGTTGTAGAAGTTATTAGAGATACCTTTTTGGATGAGCAACTTCTGGCCACGAATCAAAAGGCATCTCCATAATATGCATATATTGTCAATTACTTTGTTAGTAGGTTCTCCCCTCAAACTTGAAATAATATCAATTCAAGAAAATAATTATGAGGTGAAATTATTTTATAAGGATGATCTTATTTTTATAAGTAGTTCTCAAATCAAATTATGAGGCTTTGTTTTACATAAAAGAAAAATAGTAGTATCCTATATTATTGCCACTCATCTAGAGGTGTCAATTGAGTTGGATGACTTAAGCATGACATGAGGAACGACATGAAAATATCATGCCTGACTCGGCACAACATAATTTAGAATCATGCCTAGTCCATAACCGTGTTGGCTGACGACATTGCTCGGGCTATGTTGGGCCAATGTTTCTGGCATATACGCCATTAAAGATGGGCATGGCACTTCCCATAATGGCCAATCCATGTGGGCTAGTTTCAGCTCGAGTGACAAATTAATCTAGCCTTGATGTGACCCAGGTTACTATGGAATGAACTATCCTAGCTATGCTTGACCCAGTTTGGCACGACTTAGCATGACTTAAAAAATAGTAGGCCAAAAGGCCACCACAGGCTGCCCTTTTTTAGAGTCATGTTGGCATGACATGGTGGTCAAACTGTGTCTAAAAAATGGATATTACTACATAACATGGTCTAATTGACACCTCTCCACTCAGCCCATCATGGTGAATATTTTGGAGTCTTATGAACTATATCAAATATTTTACAATCATGTTACTATTGGTCATTCCTCTGTAAGGATGCTCATGAGTTGATCAAGACTTATGAAATATATCAATGTGTTGGAAATATATCACAAAAGCATGACATATCTTAACATCTCCTATCATTGATTCTATGGTTGTGGTTAAGTTTATTGGGAAGAACATTTTCACATATTGTGGCATTCCTTGGATAATCATCATTGATCAAGTAATAGACCTCAATAACAAGTTATTTGATGGAGTATTAACTAACTACGAAGTGTATTTTTTGGATGCTAAACAATACCATCCTCACACCAATGGGGATGTCTAATTCTTTAATTAAGAATTAAAAGGATTTTTGATAAATTGGTGAATTCAATTAAAAAAAATTAGTCCGCGAGACTTGATGATGTTTTTTGGCCTTATAGAACAACTTTCAAAGCTCTACTAGGAATGTCTCGATGTAGGCTAGTCTTTGGTAAGACTTTCCATCTACCCATAAAGCTAGAACATAGAACATATTAGTTTTTGAAGAAGCTGAGTTTTAATCTGAAAGCTACAATTGAAAGTAAAAAGATGTAATTTAAAGAGCTAGAGTAAATGATGATGTTTTCCTTTGAATGTGCAAGAGTTTACAAGGTGAAACCAAGAAATAACATGACAATAAAATTCAAAAGAGGGATCATACTAAGGAAACGAGTGCTACTTTTCAATTCAAATATGATAATTTCTTGGGAAATTAAAATCATTATGGAAACAAGTGTCTTATCTATTCACTATCTTATCTCTCTACCAACATGAAGCAATATAATTACAAAATGATTAGTTAGAAAAAATGTTTCTAGTTAATGGACAATGAAGACGAGGATGTCAGGCTATCAACTATAAACCAAGTGCTTTGTAGGAAGAAACTCTTAGTTTTATAATTCTGCGAAGTCCATTATTTTTGTTTTAGGTTGGTAAAGGACGTTGCAACTGAATTCCTAAAGGTAGTGGTAGCCTTCCTTGAGTTCCATCCGAAATGTTTTGAGAAGTAGAAGCATGAGAATAGCACCTAGTGTGTTTTTTTTCATTTTAATATAATCATCTTATTTTTTGTATTGACTTAGTTATGATAACTAGTGTGTGATTTAATGATGTTTGATGGAAAAATTGCCACAAAGAAAAATTTTCAAAAGCTTAATCCATGTTGTGACATATTTTCGAGATCTATTTATTCCCTATAAAAGTATAAATTAGAATATAATTGAATTTTTTAACAAATCTTAGGAGCCTTAAACTAGAGGAAGACTTAGGATTGCAAGATTATTTTGTTAAACTTTGGTACCGAATTAAAAAACAAAGCAATATGAAGTATAGAGAAATAATTTGAATTACAATAAAAATACTTGAGTTTGAGGGAGTTAGATATAGATAATATGAAATAAAGTACTCTACTACCTTTGATTGTTCCTTAGTAACTAGAATTATACATGAGCCTTATGTGTATTTTTGTGTCAAATAGTAACATGAGGTAAGAATATGAAATATAGCTATAGTTAGTGATAGTGTTGAGCAACTAGGTGTCTTCATCATAAATATTATTATTCATGTCAAAAGGCATGAATTACTTTAAAAAGAAAGACAACTTGAAAAAAGTACTCCACTACCTTCGATTATTGCTTATTAACTAAAAGTATGCATGAACCCCATGTTTACCTTTGTGTCTAATAGTAACATGATATATGAGTATGCAAAGCAGCTTTAATTAGTTATAGTGTTGAGCAATCAAGTGTCTTCATCACCAATATTAACATTCCCAAGGAAATGCATGAATGAGTTTAAGGAGCAAAATAGACAAAAAATGAAAACAAAAGAAGAGAGAAAAAAAACCCTCATAAAATTTTTATGTGCATGAATAAAAATATTACCTTTTAACTTGATGCTTAGCATACTATTGTTGTTTTAAAGTTTTATTAAAATAACATAAGAGGTTGTTCATAAGTTCAATTATCTTGGTTTATTGTAACAATGGTGAATTAGATGTTCTGGCTATGGCCTACACACATATATAATAAGGAAAGAGTTAAACCTAAAAATAAGTTAATAATAAATAAAATATTAATTGTGCATGGAAGGATGCATATTTTAGTGCTAATGATTTAACATTACTATTACTAATTGATCTTAATTATCTTCACTTTTGTATAATATGTTGTTTATCATTCATCACTTGAGGATAAACAATGGTTTAGGTTTGAAAGGGTGATACATCTAAGAAACTGGAGTTATCTATTATATTTTCCTACTATTTTCACTATAAAGAAAGAACAGATTTACACACACACACAATTTTAATTTGGATCTAAACAAATGTTAAGTTTATTAAATTAGAGTTATTGTGAATGTTAAATCATGATGAATTTCTAATGTTAATATTTTAATAACTTTACTTATTCATTCAATTGTGTTATTTGTATAAATTTCACTTTTATTTATCCAACATTAGAAAGATGCAAATCTAATTTTAATTCTGGAAATGTTGAGAATAATAGACCTATGTTGGATGATACTTATTCAATAATTTTAATCCTGTAAAGGTCAAAATTATTGATTTATGAGTAATATATGAATATATTATCTACCTTGCAAAACCAAAATAATTCATACTTTAAGTCATGTTCTTCTTGTTGAATTATCATTAGAATATGTTTCTTTATTACCAGGTGGACCATCGATCCCATTGGGCCATGGGTCACATACCCATACCTCAGGGAAAGGTGTGGAAATTCAACAACCAAATGTCATGAGTTACGTATCCATTCAATCCAACAATCACATGGTTGGTAGCATAGGAATACATCTTATTTAAAATAAGAATTTGAAAAATTAGTTATTAGATTCAATTTCTAGATTACTATAGATAATTTGCTATTGTAATGCTATAAAAATATTATAACATATATCTAGTAAAAAAACTTAAATGGATTCATTGATGCATGCTTATTCCATCATATATTTATTTACTTCCATGATTCTTAGTTTTCATATTTCTTATTTTTATTAATTTTTAGAATTAATTTTTTATTCATAAGTGGATTTTACACCTTTTGCTACATAATTTGCAGATACTTAGTTACTTAACTAAAGATCATTCTTGTAGCATTTCTTTTCACATATATTAAATCAATGTGGAGATGATACTTAATTCATTATTATATTACTTGTTGAAATAGAAACTAGTTTCTATTTCATTTCACTTTCCACATCTTTATTTGTATTAATTTTCTTACTCGGGCATCAAAATCTTTATATGAATGAGCATCAATATTCTAAATTACCTTTCTTAGATCTTAAGATTTAACTTAATTTTAGGAGGAGAAGTAAACAACTTGATTTATGTGGATTTAGAGAAATAATAACATAAGAAAGTTGTAATATTATCAATCAAACTATAGTAATAGCTAATGACTATGTCAAAAGTATAAGTAATTATGTTGTGATAATACTTCATGAGCTGAATTCGAGTATAGTGAGGTTAAAATCCAAGTTTCTTAGTTCGATTTGAAAATTAAAGCCAATCATGTTCTTAATGCTTCAAATTATAGGACAATTTAGTGGGATGCTACAATGAGTCACATATAATGCATTGTGGTTGAAATAATTTCTTTATTTTTTCTGAGATAAAACTAGAGAGTGGTTAAACACTTGTATTTTTCTCCAACCATGATTGCCAAAATGAGAAATCATAACTTCTTATTTCAATAATTTGATAAATAATTGCTTTATAATGAATACAAGTGGTTCAAGAAGTTTCTAAGGAAGTCACTATATTAAGAATTCTTTATTAGATCTAAATGGAGCTTTTTTACAATGGACTCAATGCTCAAACTCATGATATGGTGGATACTTAAACCATAAAAATCTTATTGTCAAATCATCGAAGAGGCATATGAGATTTTGGAAAGGATAGCTAACAATAACTATCCTTGGCATACTACAAGATGCCTACAAGAAGAAGACTGATTATAGTGCATGAGGTTGATCTCTAACAATTTTGACATCAAATGGTTTTTTCCATTTCTAATATGCTAAAGTCAATAAAGATGAGTCCTAGCCCATAAATGAATAATTTGGCTATTGTATCTTGTGTATATTGTGGGGATGAGATTTTATTTGATAATTTTACATTAGATCTAGCTTATGTGTGCTATGTAAGGAATTACAAAAAAGGTAATGACCCATACACCAATAATTATAATCCAAAATGGAAGCAACACCCTACTTTTCTTTGAGTAATCAAAAAGCAATATTTCTAATGCACCTCAATGCCTGACTACATCACATGGCTATCAACAACATGTTATTCATCAAGGATCAAGTATTCATGATCAATGTCGCCCTCTTAAAAAGTCATCGAAATAGAACATGACCAAAAATAATGCTATAATTAACATCCAAAGTTGTTTCATTAAGAAATTTGGAGAGCCAAATGAGGTTATTAACAAATTCCTTGAATAATTATTTCATAGGGTATTTACTAAGCTATCACTTTTAGGAGTACTAAAGAGTTAGAAATACATGATGATAATTCTAATTGATTAAGAAAATTCACTTCAATTCAATCAAGTAAGGAGTGAGATGAATGAGATGAAAATTCAAAGAAAAAAAATCCACATTTTCCCAGAATGTTGACATAATTACCAAAAGGCTAGCCAGAACAACAAAATGAGTGATGACTACCATTTTTACTCAATGATTCCAAAAAAAACAACAAGCCAAATAATTTAGATGTTTTTGTATGTCCAAAAGTAGCTACACATTTATATACCTCTGCTGGAAGACTTGGAGAAAATACCTAACTATGTTAATTTTATGAAAAATATTATCTCCAAGAAAAATAGATTAAAAATTTTGGAATAATCACACTCTTAGATGAATATAAATATATTTTAGAATACAAATTTACAACCAAATAAAGGATCCTAGAAGTTTTACAATCTTGTGTTCTATTCATAACACTTATAGTGTAAAAGGTCTGTCATTTGAGAGTAAGTATCAACATGATGTTAATGTCCATCTTCAAGAAGCTACGAAATAGAGAAGCAAGGCTCACCATAGTCTCTCTTTAGCTTGTTGATAGATCCTTTTATAATCTCAAAGAAAAGATTGAAGATGTATTAGATCAAGTGGAAAAATTCATATTTATTGCAAACTTTATTATGCTAGACTATGAAGTTGAAAGAAGAAATTCCCATATTTTTGGGATGATCATTCCTTACTATTGAAAGAACTTTGATTGATATGAAAGAGGTAAAGTATCATGAGAGTTAATGATCAAAAAGTGACCTTCACTATGTTCAACACATTCTATTTTCCATATAAGATGGAGAAATGTTTAGCCATCAATGTTCTAGACTAAATTATAAATGAGAATTACAACAAAGGAATCATGAATATGTTATCTTTTGACCAACTTAGAAAGGATAGTAATAATGAAGAAGTGGTCATGTATATGGAAGTTAAAGAAATACTTATTTGATGTGAGAGACATTTTGAGTCTTTAGGTTATTAGAAGGAATATTTAAACCTCACAAGCTGTCCATTAAGGAATCACTAGTGTTAGAGATGAATAATTGCCTTCACATTTTACATATATATTTGTAGGCGAAGGAAGCACACATACAATGATCATCGTGTTTGTAGTTGATTTTAAAAAAGGACTACTTCTCATTATTTTAGGAAGTAAAAAAAGATAATTGGATGGAACCTATTAAATAAGAATGGAACCAGCCCTTCTATTTGAATATACAAGATCATACCAAAATAATGATACATCAATTTTGTGGAATAACATTGAAGGTTAAATCCAAATTTGAAGTATATTATTAAAAAAGAGCTGATTAAGTGGCTGAATGCATGAATTTTTTATCCCATTTCAGATAACCCTTGGGTCAGGCCATACATAAGGACTAAGAAGAAAAAATAATAGTTGTGACAAATGATACCTACTAAAATCATCACTACTAAAAAAATATATATCCATACATAAGAGTATGGATGGATAAAATGAAGCTCAGCAATGCTATACATAAGTACCATTTCTATTTGTTATTCATTGATCACATGCTTGATAGACTTGCTTGTAAGAGGTATTACTAATTCTTAGATATATATCCTAGATACAATCAGATTGATATAGTACATGAGGATCAAGAGAAAACAACTTTCACTTTTCCCTATGGTACTATTGTGCCTCGTATTGATGAAAAATATTATTATGGATTGTCTCGACCACAAAACTCAGTGCATAATTATCTTTCATCCAATGTAGTCCCAAAAGTATACAAGTCAAACAACTAGAAAAATGGATGTAAGTCTAGAAATTGATCTCATATGGGTTAAGTTGGAAGTTTGAACAATAAATATTGAATCAACTACTGCTCGAGTTGAGTCAATAAACATGAGTTTTCAAAAAAGTACTTAGATTGTAGGATTGTCTAACTTATTTGTGTGATGATATTTATCTAGTTTGTGATCAATATTATATTTGGTTATTGAATGAAGTTTAGATTAGTATGAAAATACCAAAGTGCCCTCTAGGAATATAAGATGGTTGTCGCCCTTAGATTGTCACAACCAAAGATAACTTTCTTTTAGTTATCCACTTGGTCTTTTTCTACCGGAACAACACATTATTCTATTATTTAACAATTGCTTCAAATATGCACTCATTTTTCTTGATCTTAATGTCTTAAATATGTGAGATAATATAATAATAAATATATTAATACTTTCACCTTTGTAAATATTATACTTGTAATAATTAATATATATCTTTCTATGAATCTCATATATGAAAATTATATAAGAGAAACCACCATATGGGTCACCTTTTTGTGTGTATCTCATGACTTACATATCACCATCTACCATAAATGATATATGACTTTTACTCTATGATAAAAATCCTAGGTTAAATGTTCTACATAGCCCCACATTATTCAAGGTTAGTTCTTCTAGGATATACACAATGAATTGATCATAAGTACATTGTTTTAGCTTTTATTGAGTATTATACTTGCAATGCTTAAACTTACATCAATCTCAAGTTTTTGCACATAAATTTATCCCACATATTAAGGTTAGAAGGACTATCATTTTATTCTTACTATATTACTTGAGTATGTTCTATGACATGTCACCAACTGCCATGGTTGACATGCACAAAACATGAAGGGTCACAATAAATAATATAATAGTACCATGTTATTCATACTTAAGTACATAACCAAACCTAGATATTAATTTAACCTAACATTATAGATAAATTTGTGTGAGATGTGTTGAGAAGCATCTCATATGATTGAGAGTTCTTAATGTAAGCCTAAACATGAATCCCATTGTCAAAACCTAAACACAATCAAAACTTGCTTATTCAACTTGAATTTGCCCCTAATTGGGGTTGGAGGGTCTATAGTGGCTCTTGGCTCCAAATCCAATTCCTTTCTTCTCTTTTCTTTCTTTTCTTCTAAGTGTTGCTTAAATATTCTGGGGCAATTATATAACACTTTTAATTGGAAGTTATGATGCTGGCTTGAGGTTTTGACTTTTATGTCTCATTTGATCTTCTATGAAAAAAAAACTCATGTTGGAAATAAGTGTCATGATTAGGCAACTTCCATCTCGTACCAATTTTCATGGTGATGAGATGGGTCAATATGATATAACTTCTTTCTAGAACAAAATATCATGACATTGAGAATGAATATGAATCATATATTTATTCTATATAACACAAAGTTATAATATTGAAAATGACCATGATTTTTCTCAAAGAACAAGGTCAAGGTATTAAAAAATATTGTGACCAGAATAAATACTTTCTATAATGAAATGTCATGGTGAAAAATTATATCACAACTCAAAACACATTATGTTTTTACTATGTAATGAAAAGTCACGGTGTTAGAATTTATTGCGACTACTTGTACTAGTGAAGTAGTTGGTTGCCGTGATATAAAAATAATATTGTGGCCATTAAATATTTTAGAGATAATCTAGCTGTAATATATCTCTAGGATAATATCATGATCATGAAAACTGTATTGGATAATAATGCCAACTTAGTAATAGTGTCATAATATATAAAGATTTTCACAACTAGTTTTGTAGAGTTATGGCTAAGAAATGATGTTGTAACTACATAGTAAGATAGTGAAAGATAAAATCAAGTCATGATATGGGAAATGTCATGACTCTCTATCTCTTATCTCTCTCCTCCAAGCTTTCGCTGCACCAAGTCTACTAATTTCTATCCAATTAGCTATGATTTCACCAAAATTTATCAACTTCCTCAAAACATATAGTTAGCAAAATTTCTTAGCAAAAACATAAATACATACAAACACACCAATAATACACTCTAAATGACCCAAAAAAGTTGATATGTGGAGCATAAAATAAGTATCTTTGCCTTTAGGAGAATGATATTGGATTTTCCAAAGCCTAGTAACATTTAAATAGTGTATTATGTCCATTTTCATAAAAATGTTGTAAAAGATTCTAAATGTATTCATGGATGAGTTTTCTATCTTTGGGAATTCTTATGAAGACTACTTAGTAAATTTTTGAGTCTTGGAGCATTGTGAAGAAACAAATTTGATTCTCAATTTAGAAAAATATCACTTTATAGTACAAGAAAGGATAATTTTAGGCTACAATGTATCTAAATGAACATTGAGGTTACTAGAGTAAAATTGAGCTAATTGAAAAACTTTCACCACCTACCAAAATGAAATATAGTAGAAGCTTTTTGGGTCTATCCAGGATTCAATAAAAGGTTCATCAAACTTTCTCAAAATGATCGCTACTGCTACAACATACCATCCTCAAAGTAGTGGGGAAGCCAAGCTCTTAAAGGAGAAATCAAGAGGATTTTTAAGAAAGTGGTGATCCAAGTAGAAGAGATGGTATGTGAGATTTGATGATATTTTTTTGGGATTATAGAATATATTTCAAAACTTCTTTGGGACTATCTCCATTTAGGCTAGTCTTTGCCAAAGCTTTCCATCTACCAGTTGATTTGGGACATATTAGGCTTTGAGAAAATTGAATTTTGAATTGCAAGTTGCTAGTGAAAGTAGAAAGATGCAATTGAATGAGGTAAAAAAAAAATATTTGTATAAGTGTTGGAGTTTACAAGGAGAAAAAAATAAATGAAATGACAAGAAAATTCAAAAGAGAGAATTTCAATTAGGATAGCAAGTGATACTATTCAATTCAAGGCTGAAGCTTTTTATTTGCAAATTAAAATCAATATAGACTAGTCCTTTCGATATTTCATCTTTCCATCCATATGGAGTAGTGGAACTCAAAAAAATGATCAATCTAGAAGAAAATTTATAGTTGATGGGTAGCGAGTTCAACACTACTTGGGCTAAGAAGTGGATAATGATAAGACCTCCATTTTGTTGATGGAATCATGATAAAGAGGAGGACTTCAGGTTCTCGACTATAAACCAAGCACTTTCTGGGGGGCATCTCATAGTTTTAGAATTCAACAAAGTCTTTTTTGTTTTATCTTTTTCATGTTTAAAAATATTCATTTTCATCATTTTGTTTTAGGTCAAATAAGGATGCTACAACTGGGATTCTTGAAGGTAGTGATTGTCTTTCTTGAATTCTCTAAGAAGATTTTTAAGGAGTGGAAACTTGAGAATAGTGAAACTTCAAATCTAATAATGTAGGAGATAAGGTTAAATAAGTGTGAGGGGTGTCTCTTTATCCCTTTATGTTTTAAATTATTTAAATTTAATTTGATTATTTTGTATATTTGATTTGTAGTAGCATCTAGTGTGTGAATTAATAATGCCCGAAGAAAAATTGTTATAATGAAAAACATTTAAAACTTAATTCTAGTTATGACTTATTTTTGAGATATGCTTATTCCTTGTAAAAGCGGATATTATATTGTAGTTAAATGCTTTTATTAAATCTTGAGAGCCTTAAACAAAATGGAAACATAGGATTTCATATTGTTTGGTTAAATTTAATATCAAATTAAGAAACAAAGTAATAGAAAGTATGTGAATATAATTCTAGTTTCAATAAAAAGGCTTAAGCTTGATCAGGTTAGATATATATATATATATATATATATATATATATATATATATATATAATGAAATAAAGTACTTCACTACATTAGTTTGATACTTAGAAACCTAGAGTATACATAAGCTCCATATGTACTTTTGAATCAAATAGTAACATGAGATAATAATATGCACAAAAACTCTAATTAGTGATATTGCTAGACAACTGGGCATATCCATCACAAATATTGGCATTTATGTCAAAAGAGACTTTTAAAGTGCATGACAAGCTAAAAAGTGCTCTATATTATCTTGGATTGTTGCATAGTACCTAGAAGTATGTATGAATCCCATGTGTACATTTGCATCACCTAGTAACATGAGTTATGCCTATGCAAAGAAATTATAATTAGTGATAATATTTAGCACCTAGGTTTTCATCAAAATGTTGACATTTACGTAATATATAAATGCAAATATTTTGTTAATGTTTTTTGAGTGACATATGTGTTTACGTAAACACAATGTTCATGTTATTATAAATATAATAATGTGTTTAGTTTTTTTGAGTGATATATGTGTTTATGTTTATATATGTGATATGTGTGTTTATGTTTATTGAGTGACATATGTGTTTTTGAGTGATACACACACACACACACACACACACACACATTTATATATAACATAAACATTATTTATACTTATATATAACATAAAAAGTGTTTATGTTTGGAAAATAATGTTTGAAAAATAATGTGATATTTTTTTAAATTGGTGATATTTAAAGGAAGTTATTTTTATATTGATGCTTTTAAAAGTACCAAATCAAAAATATTTGTTGTATTGGGGTGTTTTTTTTTAATTTTTTTAACAAGGAGAGTTTTTCTTAAATATTTTCATTTGAGGGCCCCTTTATATAATTCTTCATATTTCTAGGCAGAGAACAAATGGAAGGACGGAAGAATAGAAAGAAATATGCATAGGCAGAAAGAAAATGAAAATAACAAAATTGGAGTTGGGTAGAAATGAAAAACATACAAGGTTTCAGGTGTTGGGTATAGAATTACTCTTCTTGATATTTCATATAAATTGAAGTGTTTGAGTTTTTAGGATGCAATCAAATCATCATTTATGAATTATAACATATCTCAAAGGAAGATTCTAGTTTGCAACTAGAAGCAAAGTCATCTCCCATATATCCTCTCCGAAGTCCTTTATGAGGAAAAAGATGAACGAATGTGGGCATCCTATTCTTTTCCATTTTAAACCCTAAACCAAAATAATCATTTTCCATCACATCGACTTTTAAAAGGCAATTTGACATTTTTAATTTTTAGATTATTATTAAGGATTGTTTGATTAGAAAAATAAATAAATAATAATTAATTATATATAATATATTATATATATATATAATTAAATAATCAATTTGATTTTAATTTAAATCAATTAATCTAATTTTGACAAAATCAATTAATTTTTTTAAATCTAATTTTATATAAATATATACTCTAAATAAATAAATAAAATCTTTAAAAATCAACTATCTCTAATGGCACTAGATAAGGCTACAGAAGGGACCTTGGCATAATAATATTTGGGCTCTCAATATAATTTTGTTATATCATTTATATTAATTATAATTTATTCCACTATAGAATTATAATTGTATTTTATCACATATTCGAAATGGTTTGAGTCTGCTATTATTTAATACTTTTTATCTCCAAATGTTAACATTATAGATATCCATCAATTAGATTAACATTATTGATATTCCAATTTAATTAATCTCTTTTTGTTTCCTTGAGACCTTCTACATAATATATTTAATATGCTAGATAAAAATCTACCTATAAGGTTTTTACATTATCAAAACTTATAAGTATCCTCAAAGGTTACCATTAATTCTTTTAACAAGATATGAATTCTATCAATAATTAATATTCACCATAAAGCTGATAAAGTTATCAAACTAATAGAGTTTATAAATTTATTTATATATATCATTTATATGAATCAAATAACTATTAACATGTATATGTGTCTATTAATTATCTAAAGATTAAAGTATTATTCATTTACAATGATAACTTGATGTATTTTAATTTTATTTATCAGTATAAAATAATCACACCACGACACTACCATTCAATACACAAAGGTATTACTAGCACAAAAGATTATAATTTGACCATTCCTATATTCAAGACAAATCTACTAAAATTTTATGCTACAATCGCACTAATAATGTATCCAACTCCATTTAGATTGTGAACAAAAGTCTTATGTTATACAAGAATTGATGATTTGATCTTTTATGTATAAGTCAAATTCAATACACCAAACCATCTATTATGTAAAACAAAGGACACGTGCATATACTAATATAATGTAAACACAACTCATTAAAAATTCAATCAAAATTAAAATAGCACAATGTATCCAACAAAGATTCAAAATATTAAATGGTCTTTAGTATAAACTAGTTCCAATAATCTTTCACTTAGACTTAAAGTAATGATGTAACACATCTTACTCCTATTCTTTTCCACATGTCTTTTTGTTTCCAAAAGTCTTCCTCCATAAGAAGCCTTAATTGTAATTCTGCTTGAGCTTTACTAAGCTCTCTTCTACTATCTTTATTTTGTAGTGTTTTATGTTCTAGCTCTATCTTTTCAACTTTTTGCTCTGCTTCTATTATGTTTTTGTTATGTTACCAAATGTATCTTTATTCCATATCTTAAATGCTTTTTTATTCTGTTTAGTTTTCCTATTCCAGATCTAGACAGGATTACCTGCATCTTCCTGCATTAATGAGCTTTTTATAGTGTTAATGAAAGCATGATGTAGCACCATGCATTCTGAAATTTGAATAAACTACTCATGATTTTGTCTTTTATACAATTATTATCAATGGATTATGGTCCGAGCTGGTTCTACTTAAGTGTCTCACCGTCGTAGAGCTAAAACTCTCTACCCATTTTACATTGTATAGGACTCTATCTAACCTTACCCATATAGTATCTTTATTTTTCCAGTTATTGCACCAGGTGTACTGTGAGCCTAGAAGCTAGCTTCCATCAAACTAGCCTTTGATATCGTCTCATTGAAGTGTGAGATAGCTCTTGTGTTAGGGGGTTTTCCCACTTTTTTCTCGCTAGCATTTCTTATTATGTTAAAGTCACCTCCTAATACCCAGGGTTTGTTCATTCTCGCTATTTTAACTGTCCTTCCACATCTCCCTTCTACCTTCTTTAGTGTATTTAGCATAGACCACCGAGATAAACTCCTCTCAGGCATTATCTAGGCTAAAGTTAATTATTTGATCCGTATCTTCTAATATAATTATATTAAATATATTTTCCAGAGTACCCAAATTTTGCCATTTTTATTAGTTAATGCATAATCGAAACCCAATATTCCTTTGTAATTATCTAGCTGATCCCTACTTACCATGGGTTCAATAAGCATATATAAGAGGAGTTTTATATATTTGTGTCATTGTTTTAATTCTATTTATTGTGGGAGGGTTTGCTATGCCCCTTGCATTCCAGTAAAGAAATCTAAACATTGTAGTAAGATTTGGCCCGAGCTTTTGTGGTGCACTTTGAGTCATATGTTTTGTTTAGGTTTTTTCATGTTTCTAGGTTTTTTAAGAGCACTCAAATCTTCTATTTTCTCACCTTTCCATTCCCTACCTAGCTGGACAGCCATAATTTTTATTTACTCCATGGCCCATTCCCTATCTCCCATTTTGTTCTTGATTCTACCAATATCTATATCATCTTTGTGAATTTTATATACTACTCCACTTCTTCCTCTCTCTAATTTAAGTTAATACCACTTCTAACCTCTATTTCTTCTTCCGAGCTATTGGGTAACTCCACTACTCATTTCCTTCTACCCTTCATCTCTTTTTTTTTACTTTCAAATCTTCCTTTTCGTACCCTTTTATTTATTTCTACAATTTTCAAAATTAGTTCATATGTCCTAGTATTTTCCATTCTGTCTACCTATTCCCTCACCCCTTCCCTAGTGGGGGCATATTCTACTAGTTCCATGCCAGCCCCCTCTTCACCATGGTTCTGCTCTTGAGTCTAGGAATGCTTTATTTTGTATACTTCCCTCCCCTTCCCTGCCTCTTTTTTGGGCCTAGCCATTGCCTATCTCTTGCAAGCTTTTTTTAACCAAACATTGCTCACAATTATGGCAAAGTTTGTTACAGTAAGTACAATAGTGAGGGGGGTTCTCTGGAATCAATTCTTTGCCAGAATTCATCCCATCCTTACTTCCTATCCATATTCTATGAGGAATATGGTGCAACAGATTCACCTCAATGCACAGCTGAAGAACACTTGGTTGAGATAGTGTTGTAGTGGCACCATCGAGCAGTTGAGGGGTGCCCACACCTTGCAAAATATGGTATAAAGAAAACTTATCAAACATGTGGATGGGGAGCATAGGGAGGAAACCATGCCGGGGCCAATGGAGACTCCTGTTTGGTTGAGAAGGATGGCGTCCATTTGAAAGCTCTCATGGGATAACTCATGATGTACCAAACTCCCTTCAACCAAATTCTATGAAAGTCATCCTCTGTAAATAGTTGCACGAGGATGTGTTTAGCGTACAAGATGCATATTTTTATTAAACCTTTGAGCTTCAAGGATTTATAGAATGCTCTAATATCATCAATTTGAGGATGCCCATGTAAAAATTTGCCCATAAAGGTGAACTTATGAGCTTCAGTGAGCATGGACAAGTCTGTCGGGGAGAACTCTATCGTTGGTTCCCTGTTTTTTCCAGTAAATGTCCGAAGAAGATGAATAGGATTGTGCGGTTTTTTTGAATTGTTGAGAAAATGATTTATTGTTCATTTAGAAATCAACTTGCTCCATTTTTAGCTTGAAAATTGGCTTCTTGTTCATTGAAAATTATTGTTACTCTCTCTAAAAATCTTGTTTCTCTCTCTAGAACTTTAGAGCAAAAATTTTTTTTTAAAAAAACAAAATTTATCTTTTTTCTTTTTTTCTATCTTCTTATTTTATTCTTCATCATCATTTTCTTCTTTCTTCTTCTTCTTCTTTTTTCTTCTTCTTTCTTCTTCTTTTTCTTCTTCTTCTTCTTATTCTTCTTCTCCTCCTTCTTCTTCTTCTTCTTCTCCTTCTTCTCTTTTTCTTCTTCTTTCTTCTTCTTCTTTCTTCTTCTTCTTCTTATTCTTCTTTCTCCTCCTTCTTCTTCTTCTTCTCCTCCTTCTTCTTCTTTCTTCTTCTTATTCTTCTTCTTTTCTCTCTTCTTCTTCTTCTTTCCACTTCTTTTTCTTCTTTCTTCTTCTTCTTCTTTTTTCTTTTCTCTTTTCTTCTTCTTTCTTCTTCTTCTTCTTCTTCTTCTTTCTTCTTCTTCTTCTTCTTCTTCTTCTTCTTCTTTCTTCTTTCTTCTTCTCTTTTCTTCTTCTTTTCTTCTTCTTTTCTTCTTCTTCTTCTTCTTCTTCTTCTTCTTTTTTCTTTTTCTTTCTCTTCTTCTTCTTCTTCTTCTTCTTCTTCTCTTCTTTCTCCTTCTCTCCTTTCTTCTTCTCCTCTCCTTCTCCTTCTTATTATTATTCTTCTTCTTTCTTTTTTCTCCTTCTTTCTTCTTCTCCTTCTTCTTGTCCTTCTTCTTCTTCTTTCTTCTCAATCTCCTTCTCCTTCATCATCTTATTCTTCTTTTCTCCTCCTCCTTCTCTCCTTCTCCTCCTTCTTCTCTCCTCCTCCTTCTCCTCCTCCTCCTCATCCTGTTCTTCTTCTTTCCTCCTCCTTCTTCTTTCTTCTTCTCCTCCTTCTTCTTCTTCTCTTTCTCCTTCTTCCTCCTCCTCCTCTCCTCCTCTTCTTCTCCTCTCCCCTCCTTCTTTTTCTTTTTTTTAAGTTTGTTTTAATTAATTATATACCCTCTCTTTTGGCGGATGAATACCATTATTACAAGCTAATTTCTACCATTTCCCTTTACACTCATTCATAAACTTTAAAATACAACCCTTCAAGTTAACTTTAAAACTATAGAGTACTATAAATTGCTATTTCTAATGCACTTTTCTTTTCATTTATGAAATTTCTTAATGTTGAATTGCTGTTTTCATTGATCTTCTGCCATTAAATCTCTATGTCGAGTGTTTCCGTTTTGCTATCAGCAATTCTGCCATTTAACTCTGAGTCTTCTAGTCCATTTGAGTCTTAGAGCTTTATCTTCTATGCCTTATAACCTTGTTCTGTTCAGAATTTTCTCAGCAGTTTCTACTCCTTTGACTGATTCTTACAGACATTTTTAGCATATATCCGACACTTCTGCCAGCATGCTGCATTTCTACCAACTTATAACATGCACTTTAAATAGACACTTTTACATGCCGACTCTTACTGACATCAGCTTTTTCAAAACAGAAGCTAAAAACAGGGAAACCAACACTTAAACTGCCTACTTGTACATACCAACAGACATCAACTTTTTCAAAATAGCACCTAGAAAACCCACTAACTTACACCCTAATACATAAGCAAACCACACACAAGGACCGACTTTTATTACTAACGCTGAATATTCTTTAATAAATTTAACACAATACACATGGACCAACTCAACTCTGGTCAGCCTCTCATTAAGGTTATTTCTTCAGTTTGTTAACCAAGTTTCTTCATGTAATTCCCTGCAAGATTAATAAACAAAATTCTACAATTCTATGTGATTAATATTGAACTGTCTACCTTTTCTTCCTTCACTCCACCTTGAGCTTTTGACCTATATCAAAGAACAAAGCCAAAAAACACAACAAAGAAAAAATATCCAAAATCACCAAACTTAAAAGTTTTTTTTTTGGTTTTAGGTCTTTCTTTTAATGCCTTCCCCACAGGACCTGGGTGTCTTTTTATTTGTTACGTGACCTTCCCCTGTATTAAACTTTAAAGCTGCATAACAAACAATTAGCTATTTTTTTTTATAAAAATTTATTAAAAATAACTTATTCTCTTCCCCTCTTTTTCCTTTAGACCTTAATTTTAATTTATGTTTTTTTGAATTCTAATATATAGAAAACCTATTTTATCTAAAACTTATTAGACCTTTATATTTTTCAGGGATATCTTTCCCCTCAAATTCTTGAAAACCTCTCTTCATGCTCTCTTATACTAGTTTATCTACCAAAGCATTCACCTCTTTGAATATATGTATAATTTCCCCTTTAAGTTATATTAACAGAGTTTTAATTTTGTCAATATCTTCTTCTAGTTTCCATAGTTCTATTTTTCCTATCACTAGATCTACCAATAAACTCGAGTCAACCTGCACTTGAATATTTTGAAAATTATTATCTTTACATATTTGTAAACCCTTGTGCAAAGCCATAACCTCCGCTTGCAAGGCGGAGGAGGCTAAGCAATTCATTGTAAATGCTCTCACCACATCGCCTTCCTCGTTCCTTATGGCTCCCCTTCCACCTGCAGCACCCATTTCTATTTTAAAGCTCTCATCCGTATTTAATACTAGACCATTCTATTGGAGCTTTTTCATCTGATAATTTTAAATTCAGGTTTTTTCTTAGTCCTTGTAGAGAGACCTCAAGCTTTTTTCCTATTATCATCTATTCCTATGCTTCCAAGCTTTATGGGGCTACAGGCTGAGATAAATGTGCATTTTTTTTAATCTCTTCTAGGACATTTACGACATTCATTAGAATGTCGTCAAATCTACTTTTATTTCTAGCTTTTCATAGGCACCATACTGCAATGTGAGGGATGTAATTCCTTATCAATTTAAGAATCTTGTTCTTTGTTTTACTTTCCCTCCATTTTTTTATCCTTTCTATAAGTGATCCAGTGCCTTTTTCTAACTCTACATCCATTTCTAGTTTATTCCATATCTTTTTAGCTATCTTCTATGTTGAGAACAGATGATCCATGCTCTCTATTTCTTGGCTACAATAGTCACATCTGGACGCTAATCATATACCTTTCTTTTGAATATGCTCATCAACCGGGATGGATTTTGAGAGAAGTTTCCACATAAAAATATTTATTTTTTGTGGAAACCCCTTTTTCCATGCTTCTTCAAAAATCATTTGCGGAATTTTTGTCTCTCACCAGCTCTTTTACACTTTTTAAAGTAAATTTTCCTTGCACATCTAAAGACCATTTCCATCCACTTTTAGTTAATATGGAGTGATTCTCCACAATATTTCGTTACTTATGCATCAATTTCCAGCTTTTTGATACTCTTTTTGTATTATTAAAGATATTACTACTTAGCCCGTATCTAGCTTTTATATATGTCACCCAAAGGCTATCATTTTTATTATTTTTTATTCTCCACCAGTTCTTACAAGCCCAAGCTTTTGCTATATCGTTAAGATTTGAGAAGCCCAAACCAGCTTCCTTTAACGTATAACATGGCTCTTCCCATTTTTTCCAATGTAGCTTATTTTGACTTCCATTTTTCCCCCATAGGAAATTTGACATTTCTCTTTCTAGTTTTCTTATGATAGTTTTCGGTAAAGACATTAAAATATGTGCCAGCGACCCCTGCAATACATGTGAGATCAGAGTTACTAGGAATACTTAATTTTTCTTTCCAACCCTGCAATATCCTGCCATACTTAGTAGATTTTCTTTCCAACCCTCAATCTTTTGCCTTAATTTTTCAACTAGGAATACTAAGTACTCCCCCTTTAACCTTCCCTCATAGATCGGGCACCCAATGTACATTAGCGCACCCTTCTTATGAGTGAATCCCATGATTTTTTTAATCTTTTGAGCTATATTTTCTAGAGTTTTTTCTGCTATCATAAATTGACATTTATTCTTATTCAACAGCTGCCCAGTTTCTTCTTCCATTATATTTAGTAATCACATCATATGCCTCAAAGATCGATTACTGGCATTTGAGAAAATTATAATATCATCCGCATATGCCAAGCAGCACACCGTCGGTGTGTTTCTTGATTGCTTATATCTAACAATGTTCCCCTCACTCATTTCCTTTTTTTAAATTTACAATAAAGGGTTCTAGATAGATATTGAACATGGAAGGAGAGAGAGGGTCCCCTTGTCTAAGTCCTCTTGAAGTTTTAAATTCTTCACCTGCTTGCCCATTTATTAGAATTTTAACCCATGGACTGGATGCACATCTATGTATTAGATCTATCCAGAATTCCGAGAATCTCATTTTTCTCATTAAATAACATAATATTTCTCATTCCACCCTATCAAATGCTTTAGAGAGATCTAGTTTCAATATTATATTATGTCTTCTCGATTTGACTCATCTCTCTTATCATTTCTAAGGCTAGATTGATGTTTTCCATCATCAATTTATCTTTAACAAAACCTATTTGTTTTGTCGATATAACAGATGGGAGAATCTTACTGAGCCTACTCTGAATCACCTTAGCTAAAATCTTGTAAATTCTATTACATAAACTAATTGGCCTGTAGTCTTCTTCTGTCTGCTGGTTAGGTTTCTTAGGAACCAATACAATATAAAAATTAGTCCATGCCTTTGTGATTTCTGCCCCTGCAAAAATCCAGATAATAGGCTGTAACTAGCTCATTTTTAATGATGCTCCAGCTACGCTGAAAACACTCATTGTTCCATCCGTCAATGCCTACAGTACTATCTTTATTTTCATTAAAGACTAACTCCTTTACTTCTTCTTCTGTTGGGTATTCTTCTAGCATTTTATTATCATTTTCTGAGACTTTTTTTTTTAATATTTTGCATTAATGTGTTTTTTCTCGGTATATATGGCTTGCATAATAATCTTTTAAAATATTCTTTTAATTCATTTTTTATGTCCTCTTCTTTGTCTAGCCATTTCCTGTTAGATGCTTTTAACCCTTTTATTTTTTTGTTTTTGTATTCTTACTTTGGCCATTACATTAAAGAACTTTGTATTTTTGTCTCCATCTGTTAGCCACTTGACTCTCGCCCATTTCTTCCAAAAAACTTCTTCCATGTGCATTCTAAATCTTAATTCAGCTTTGACCTTGCTCAGCTGGATTCTTGAGCTATCATCTTTTTGATCAAACTCCATTTCCAGGGTAATCACTTCCTATTCCATTTCCTGAATATTTTTATTGATATTTCCAAAAACTTCCTTGTTCCATTTTCTTAATGCCAGCCTTAGATTTCATAATTTCTTTGCTAGAATTTGTATGGGATTACCTGAAATAGGTTTTTCCCATGATTCTTTTACTATGCCATCATACCCTTTATGCATTCCCCACGTATTTTGGAACATAAAGCCTTTATGTCTTCCTTCACTATTTTCAAATGTCATTAGCAGTGGGCTATGATCTGAGCATGTTTTGTTGAGATGTCTGACTTTTATCCCGCCAATCTTGTCAACACATTTAGTGTTAAATAGGACTCGATCCAACCTGGACCAGATCGCTTTCCTCCTCTTCCAGTTGTTACACCATGTAAATTTAGAGCCAAGGAAGCCTACTTCCATTAGGTTTGCTCTTGAAATTGCTTCGTTAAAGTGAGCTAATGCCATTTGATCAGGAGGTCTTCCTCCCCTTTTTTCATTAGCATTTCTAATTACATTGAAGTCTCCTCCAATAATCCATGGAGAGTTTAATGCTGCTAATTTTTCTATCTCCTTCCATAGAGCTTTTCTTTCTTCCTTAGCATTACTCACATAAACCACAGATATGATCGGGTCTTGATGGCTTCCTAATTTAAAGCTGATAATCTGCTCAGCTTATGCTATAATTTCAATATCCATCGATTTATTCTCCAAGATCCATAGCTTTCCATTTACGTTTGAAAAGACCTTTTCAAAACCAAGAACATTCCTATATTTATCTAGCTGATCTTTATTTACCATTGGTTCAGCTAGGATAGCTATTTTATTCTTATATAGTTTAATTAATCTTCTTAGTCTATTTAACGTAGGAGAGTTCGCCACTCTTCTTAAGTTCCAATATAGGCTATTAAACATTTCAAGTGAATTTTGCTTGTGCTCTAGTAGTGCATTTAGAATAATATTTCTTGTTGACATATTTTTTCGTGTTTGCTAGGGGGTTGTTTGAACTTGGTGGAGCTTGCTCTAACGTAGAGGTGTCAAACGGGCCGGGCCGGCCCGGCCCGGCACGAGGCACGGCACGGTTCGGCCGTGCCTGGGCCGGCCCGGCACGTTAAAAAACCGTGCCCGGGCCCGTGCCGTGCCCGGTCGAAGCAAGGCACGAAACGTGCCGTGCATGGCACGAGCCGTGCCGTGCCTGGCCCGGCACGGCTCGTGCCTAGGCACGGCACGCCGGCACGGGTCCATCCCGTGCCGGTCCCGCAGGCACGCGTGGCATGCCGCCAGTGCCACGCGTGCCGTGGCGTGACCGCGTGACCCCTGACTCGTGAGTCGCGACTCACGGTCACGAGTCACGACTCACTGAGTCGTGACTCGTGCTCGAACCACCAGCACTAGGGCCCCCCCGGAAAAAAGACCGCGGGTCGGGTCCAAACAGACCCGACCCGCGGTCTTTTCCGCCGAAAACCGAGAAAATTGAAAAAAATAACGGGAAAAAAAAAAAAAATTTCAAATGTAGATCGATTTTCAGCCGTTGGATTCGACGCCAACGGCTATGGGGCAGAATCCGACGGTCCTCGTGATTCTGCCCATTAAATTTAATAAAAAAATTCAAAAAAATAATAAAAAAATAATTTTTTTTTAAACAAAAACTTTTTTTAGGCTATATAATCTACCCCCCTCCCTATAGAATTTATGTTTTTCAAAAACATTAATCCTCTCAATTTTTTCTCTCTCTCACATAAACCGTGCTTTTCTCGCTCGGCCCTCGTTTTATTGATTTCGGCTTGAATTTTCGTGAAACTCAATTTGAGTTTTGAACTTCAAAGCTTCCTGCGGGCTTCGGTGCATCTTTCACGTGAGAGACCTCTTTGCTTTTACCGGGTAATATAATTTACTTTTTGTTTTATTTTCTCTCTCTAAATCTTCTCTCTCTAGAAAAACGTACGAAAAAAAAAATGCCGAATTCACCTAACACATATTTAAATTTGGAAAATGAAAATGTTAGTGTTACACAAACGTCCGTGGCTCCTGAAACTTTGGTTTCTCCTGTCATGTCAGCCCAAAGTTCTAAAAAACAAAAAACTAGGAGGACTTCTGTAGTTTGGACACATTTTAAAATAATAACACAATTAGATGTTAGGGGTGAGGAACATGAAATGGCACAGTGCAAATATTGTATGCGACTTTTAACATGCAAGAGTACATGTGGGACTGGGCACCTAAAGAGGCATTCTGAAATATGCTCCAAAAAACATGGACCGTTAGATCCTAGGCAAACCCAACTTGGCACTACATTTTTTGAGACTGGATCGAGTTCAGTCTCAAAGTTTAGTCCCTTCGTATACTCCAGCGAGTTGGGTAGGGACGGCATGGCCAGGCTCATCACATTGATGGGTCTTCCGATCAGATTTTCGGAAGATCCGAGGGTAGTGCGCATCATGCAGACTTATTTTCAGCCATCCTATCGTAGGATTCCTAGGTCCACATCTAGGAGTGACATACTAAAGATATATAAGTTAGAAAAACAAAAAATAATTAATGAATTTTTGGCATTTAGTGGAGTGGTGTCCGTGACGTCCGATATATGGACATGTCACGATGATTCTTCTTATGCATGTATCACGAGTCATTATGTCGATTCAAACTGGACAATAAATAAAAAAATATTAGGATTCACTGAGATTCTTCATCCTCATGATGGCCCGGCCATTTTTGAGTGTATGATGAAAATATTTAGGGAATATAAAATTCAAAATAAAATTTTTAGTGTCACTTTCGATAATGCTGCGAATAATGGAGTAGCGATCAATATGTTTGTTAGGAATATTAGAGACGCACCTTTAGGAGAGATATTTCATGTCAGATGCATGTGTCATGTTATTAACCTTATAGTTCAAGCGGGTATGAAGGTGTGTTCCACCGCGTTGGAACATATACGCAATGCACTCAAGTATATTCGCACTCCTCGCAGACTACAAGAGTTTGGTAATCTCTGTTTGTCTGCGAATCTTAAGAAGAAGAAATTCCAATCTGATGTGAGACATCGTTGGAATTACACGTACCTGATGTTGGAATCATGTGTTGGATACGAACACGTGATATCCGACTACGTCAATAGTAAGAGTGGCGAACTTATTATTGACGACACTGACTGGGCTTCAGGAATTTCATTTATGAAATTCCTGAAGATATTTTATGACACGACGAACATGTGTTCGTCGGTTTATACACCCACCACTTGCATTGCACTCCGTTGCATATGCAACATTAGTAGCATGTTTAGGATGTATCGAGCGGACCCGACGCTCAGCCTTATGGTTGCAGAGATGGAGACCAAGTACCTGAAGTACTGGTCCACCATTCCATCTCTTTATTGCCTCGCAGCATGCATGGACCCTAGGGCTAAGGTGGAAGGGGTTGAAAACACCCTGACTTTCATTTCCTCGTGCATGAACCTGGAAGAGCCACCACAAGGGTTCATTTACGAGAAGTTGACAGACCTGTTCACATACTACGATACTAGGTATGGTAGTGGTGGTGTTGAGACTGTGAGTACGGACTCTGATACCTTGTTCGGAGATGACCCATATTCCATTAACCTAGCGAGGGGGAAACGTAGGGGTGGACCTTCACATAGGAGCGAGCTGTCTCGGTACTTAGATACCGATTACTGCTCAATCCTATCACCATCTGACAATAAGAATCTTGATTTATTACAGTGGTGGAAATCATATGAGTCCGCCTATCCCGTGCTATCTAGGATGGCACGGGATCTACTGACTCCTCCGGTGTCGAGCGTAGCATCGGAGTCTGCTTTTTCTGTTGCAGTGAACGTGATTTCGGATAGGAGATCGAGATTACGTCCAGATATGGTTGAGGCCTTGGCATGTTTGAAGGATTGGGAGGATTCGAGATTTAGCATCAGTGATCGTGCTGAAGCTGGGACTGTGACAGACACTGCAGTCGCATCCACATCCACTACGATGGCGGAGGAGCTGATTGCCGATGATGATGACCCATATGATACTGATCTTGATGTTGCGGCTGATGATTCTCATTATATGCCGCTTGACGATTGATGCTCATCTGCTCTTTTTTTCGATATATTTATTTTTATACGCTTTGTTTGTACTTTGTATTATACGTTGTGTTGAAGTTGAAACTTATACTTTTTTTTTTCGGAGTTTTGGTTTCAAAAGCATGAATGGTAATTTTTATTTGCGTAGTTTAAATTTTTTTTCATTAAAATTTTTACTAACTTAATGTATTTAATTATTAATTTAAGATTTAAATATTATTTTAAAATTTATTAACTTTAAATCTTAATATTTAATTAATACATTATAATATTAAAAAATGCTAAACTTAATTGAAAAAAAAAATAAATTTTCTAATTTTTTTTTTACATTCTTACATTTAATTTTAAATGTAATATTTTTAAACAAAAAATTTTATTTTTTTTTATTACATAAACTTAAATAAAGATAAACAGAAAAAATAATAAAAAAATTTAAAAAAAAAAATTTATTTCAAAGTGCCAAGGGCCCAACTGCCCAAGGCAGCCAAGCCAACTGCCAAGCAGGCAGCAGCCAAGCTGCCAACTAGCCAAGTGCCAAGCACGGGCCGTGCGCCCGTGCCCGTGCTTGGCCTTGGCTGTTGCAAGTTGCAACTTGCAACACGCAAGAGGCAACAGTGTTGCCTCTTGGCTCCCGGGACCCGGACCCCGGTTGAGCAAACGTGCCCGAGCGGGCCGGGTACGGCACGGCACGTCCGAACCGTGCCCACGGGCCGTGCCGTGCCCGTGGGATAAAATACCGTGCCGTGCCGGGCACGGCACGGAACAGTGACCGTGCCGTGCCCTGCACAGCACGGTAGCACGGCGGGGCACGGGAAAAACGGGCCGTGCCGTGCTGGGCCGGCCCGTTTGACACCTCTACGGGCCGTGCGCCCGTGCCCGTGCTTGGCCTTGGCTGTTGCAAGTTGCAACTTGCAACACGCAAGAGGCAACAGTGTTGCCTCTTGGCTCCCGGGACCCGGACCCCGGTTGAGCAAACGTGCCCGAGCGGGCCGGGTACGGCACGGCACGTCCGAACCGTGCCCACGGGCCGTGCCGTGCCCTTGTGGGATAAAATACCGTGCCGTGCCGGGCACGGCACGGAACAGTGACCGTGCCGTGCCCTGCACAGCACGGTAGCACGGCGGGGCACGGGAAAAACGGGCCGTGCCGTGCTGGGCCGGCCCGTTTGACACCTCTAGGTAGACAGTTCAATATTAATCACATAGAATTGTAGAATTTTGTTTATTAATCTTGCAGGGAATTACATGAAGAAACTTGGTTAACAAACTGAAGAAATAACCTTAATGAGAGGCTGACCAGAGTTGAGTTGGTCCATGTGTATTGTGTTAAATTTATTAAAGAATATTCAGCGTTAGTAATAAAAGTCGGTACTTGTGTGTGGTTTGCTTATGTATTAGGGTGTAAGTTAGTGGGGTTTTCTAGGTGCTATTTTGAAAAAGTTGATGTCTGTTGGTAGTACAAGTAGGCAGTTTAAGTGTTGGTTTCCCTGTTTTTAGCTTCTGTTTTGAAAAAGCTGATGTCAGTAAGAGTCGGCATGTAAAAGTGTCTATTTAAAGTGCATGTTATAAGTTGGTAGAAATGCAGCATGCTGGCAGAAGTGTCGGAATATATGCTAAAAATGTCTGTAAGAATCAGTCAAAGGAGTAGAAACTGCTGAGAAGAATTCTGAACAGAACAAGGTTATAAGGAAGCATAGAGATAAAGCTCTAAGACCAAATGGACTAGAAGACTCAAGAGTTAAATGGGCAGGAATTGCTGATAGCAAAACGGAAACACTCGACATAGAGATTTAATGGCAGAAGATCAATGAAAACAGCAATTCCAACATTAAGAAATTTCATAAATGAAAAGAAAAGTGCATTAGAAATAGCAATTTATAGTACTCTATAGTTTAAAGTTAACTTGAAGGGTTGTATTTTAAAGTTTATGAATGAGTGTAAAAGGGAAATGGGTAGAAATTAGCTTGTAAATAATGGTAATTCATCCGCCAAAAGAGAGGGTATATAATTAATAAAACAAACTTAAAAAAAAGAAAAAGAAGGAGGGGGAGGAGGAGAAGAAGGAGGAGGAGGAGGAGGAGGAGGAGAAGAAGGAGAAAGAGAAGAAGAGAAGAGGAGAAGAAGAGAAGAAGAAGGAGGAGGAGGAAGAAGAAGAACAAGGATGAGGAGGAGGAGGAGAAGGAGTGAGGAGAGAAGAAGGAGGAGAAGGAGGAGAAGGAGGAGGAGAAGAAGAAGAATAAGATGATGATGAAGGAGAAGGAGATGGAGAAGAAGAAGAAGAAGAAGAAGGACAAGAAGAAAGGAGAAGAAGAAGGAGAAGGAGAAAAAAGAGAAGAAGAAGAATAATAATAAGAAGGAGAAGGCGGCAGGGAGAGAAGAAGAAGGAGAAGGAAGGAGAGAGAATAATGAAGAAGAAGACGAGAAGAAGAAGAACAGAATGAGAAAGAAAGGAAGAAAGAAGAAAGAAGAGGAAGAAGAAAGAAGAAGAAGAAGAAGAAAGAAGAAAAAGAAGAAGGAAGAAGAAGATATAGAAAAAGAAGATAGAAGAAGAAGAGAAGAGAAGAAGAAGAAGAAGAAGAAGAAGAAAGAAGAAGAAGAGAAGAACAGAAGAAGAAGAGAAGAACAAAAAGAACGAAGGAAGAAGAAAGGAAGAAGAAGAGAAGAAGAGAATAAAGAGAAGACTAAGAAGAAGAAGAAAAGAAGAAGAAGGAGAAGAAGAAGAAGAAGAAGGAGGAGAAAGAAGAATAAGAAGAAGAGAGAAAGAATAAGAGAAGAAGAAGAAAGAAAAAAGAAAGAAGAAGAAGGAGAAGAAGAAGAAGAAGAAGAGAGGAGAAAGAAGAATAAGAAGAAGAAGAAGAAAGAAGAAGAAGAAAGAAGAAGAAAAAAGAAGAAGAAGAAGAAAGAAGAAAATGATGATGAAGAATAAAAATAAGAAGATAGAAAAAAAGAAAAAAGATAAATTTTGTTTTTTTAAAAAAAAATTTTTGCTCTAAAGTTCTAGAGAGAGAAACAAGATTTTTAGAGAGAGTAACAATAATTTTCAATGAACAAGAAGCCAATTTCAAGCTAAAAATGGAGCAAGTTGATTTTCTAAATGAACAATAAATCATTTTCTCAAACAATTCAAAATAAACCGCACAATCCTATTCATCTTCTTCGGACATTTACTGGAAAAAAACAGGGAACCAACGATAGAGTTCTCCCCGACAGACTTGTCCTATGCTCACTGAAGCTCATAAGTTCACCTTTATGGGCAAATTTTTACATGGGCATCCTCAAATTGATGATATTAGAGCATTCTATAAATCCTTGAAGCTCAAAGGTTTAATAAAAATATGCATCTTGTACGCTAAACACATCCTCGTGCAACTATTTACAGAGGATGACTTTCATAGAATTTGGTTGAAGGGAGTTTGGTACATCATGAGTTATCCCATGAGAGCTTTCAAATGGACGCCATCCTTCTCAACCAAACAGGAGTCTCCATTGGCCCCGGCATGGTTTCTCCTCCCTATGCTCCCCATCCACATGTTTGATAAGTTTTCTTTATACCATATTTTGCAAGGTGTGGGCACCCCTCAACTGCTCGATGGTGCCACTACAACACTATCTCAACCAAGTGTTCTTCAGCTGTGCATTTGAGGTGAATCTGTTGCACCATATTCCTCATAGAATATGGATAGGAAGTAAGGATGGATGAATTCTGGCAAAGAATTGATTCCAGAGAACCCCCCTCACTATTGTACTTACTGTAACAAACTTTGCCATAATTGTGAGCAATGTTTGGTTAAAAAAAGCTTGCAAGAGATAGGCAATGGCTAGGCCCAAAACAGAGGCAGGGAAGGGGAGGGAAGTATACAAAAATAAAGCATTCCTAGACTCAAGAGCAGAACCATGGTGAAGAGGGGGCTGGCATGGAACTAGTAGAATATGCCCCCACTAGGGAAGGGGTGAGGGAATAGGTAGACAGAATGGAAAATACTAGGACATATGAACTAATTTTGAAAATTGTAGAAATAAATAAAAGGGTACGAAAAGGAAGATTGAAAGTAAAAAAAAAGAGATGAAGGGTAGAAGGAAATGAGTAGTGGAGTTACCCAATAGCTCGGAAGAAGAAATAGAGGTTAGAAGTGGTATTAACTTAAATTAGAGAGAGGAAGAAGTGGAGTAGTATATAAAATTCACAAAAGATGATATAGATATTGGTAGAATCAAGAACAAAATGGGAGATAGGGAATGGGCCATGGAGTAAATAAAAATTATGGCTGTCCAGCTAGGTAGGGAATGGAAAGGTGAGAAAATAGAAGATTTGAGTGCTCTTAAAAAACCTAGAAACATGAAAAAATACCTAAACAAAACATATGACTCAAAGTGCACCACAAAAGCTCGGGCCAAATCTTACTACAATGTTTAGATTTCTTTACTGGAATGCAAGGGGCATAGCAAACCCTCCCACAATAAATAGAATTAAAACAATGACACAAATATATAAAACTCCTCTTATAATGCTTATTGAACCCATGGTAAGTAGGGATCAGCTAGATAATTACAAAGGAATATTGGGTTTCGATTATGCATTAACTAATAAAAATGGCAAAATTTGGGTACTCTGGAAAATATATTTAATATAATTATATTAGAAGATACGGATCAAATAATTAACTTTAGCCTAGATAATGCCTGAGAGGAGTTTATCTCGGTGGTCTATGCTAAATACACTAAAGAAGGTAGAAGGGAGATGTGGTAAGGACAGTTAAAATAGCGAGAATGAACAAACCCTGGGTATTAGGAGGTGACTTTAACATAATAAGAAATGCTAGCGAGAAAAAAGTGGGAAAACCCCCTAACACAAGAGCTATCTCACACTTCAATGAGACGATATCAAAGGCTAGTTTGATGGAAGCTAGCTTCTTAGGCTCACAGTACACCTGGTGCAATAACTGGAAAAATAAAGATACTATATGGGTAAGGTTAGATAGAGTCCTATACAATGTAAATGGGTAGAGAGTTTTAGCTCTACGACGGTGAGACACTTAAGTAGAACCAGCTCGGACCATAATCCATTGATAATAATTGTATAAAAGATCAAAATCATGAGTAGTTTATTCAAATTTCAGAATGCATGGTGCTTACATCATGCTTTCATTAACACTATAAAAAGCTCATTAATGCAGGAAGATGCAGGTAATCCTGTCTAGATCTGGAATAGGAAACTAAACAGAATAAAAAAGCATTTAAAGATATGGAATAAAGATACATTTGGTAACATTAACAAAAACATAATAGAAGCAGAGCAAAAAGTTGAAAAGATAGAGCTAGAACATAAAACACTACAAAATAAAGATAGTAGAAGAGAGCTTAGTAAAGCTCAAGCAGAATTACAATTAAGGCTTCTTATGGAGGAAGACTTTTGGAAACAAAAAGACATGTGGAAAGAATAGGAGTAAGATGTGTTACATCATTACTTTAAGTCTAAGTGAAAGATTATTGGAACTATGTTTATACTAAAGACCATTTAATTATTTTGAATCTTTGTTGGATACATTGTGCTATTTTAATTTTGATTGAATTTTTAATGAGTTGTGTTTACATTATATTAGTATATGCACGTGTCCTTTGTTTACATAATAGATGGTTTGGTGTATTGAATTTGACTTATACATAAAAGATCAAATCATCAATTCTTGTATAACATAAGACTTTTGTTCACAATCTAAATGGAGTTGGATACATTATTAGTGCGATTGTAGCATAAAATTTTAGTAGATTTGTCTTGAATATAAGGAATGGTCAAATTATAATCTTTTGTGCTAGTATACCTTTGTGTATTGAATGGTAGTGTCGTGGTGTGATTATTTTATACTGATAAATAAAATAAAATACATCAAGTTATCATTGTAAATGATAATACTTTTAATCTTTAGATAATTAATAGACACATATACATGTTAATAGTTATTTTGATTCATATAAATGATATATATAAATAAATTTATAAACTCTATTAGTTTGATAACTTTATCAGCTTTATGGTGAATATTAATTATTGATAGAATTCATATCTTGTTAAAAGAATTAATGGTAACCTTTTGAGGATACTTATAAGTTTTGGATAATGTAAAAACCTTATAGGTAGATTTTTATCTAGCATATTAAATATATTATGTAGAAGGTCTCAAGGAAACAAAAAGAGATTAATTAAATTGGAATATCAATAATTTAATCTAATTGATGGATATCTATAATGTTAACATTTGGAGATTAAAAGTATTAAATAATAGCAGACTCAAACCATTTCGAATATGTGATAAAATACAATTATAATTCTATAGTGGAATAAATTATAATTAATATAAATGATATAACAAAATTTATATTGAGAGCCCAAAATATTATTTATGCCAAGGTCCCTTCTGTAGCCTTATCTAGTGCCATTAGAGATAGTTGATTTTTAAAGATTTTATTTATTTATTTAGAGTATATATATTTATATAAAATTAGATTTAAAAAAAAATTAATTGATTTTGTCAAAATTAGATTAATTGATTTAAATTAAAATCAAATTGATTATTTAATTATATATATATATATATATATATATATAATTAATTATTTATTTATTTATTTTTCTAATCAAACAATCCTTAATAATAATCTAAAAATTAAAAATGTCAAATTGCCTTTTAAAAGTCGATGTGATGGAAAATGATTATTTTGGTTTAGGGTTTAAAATGGAAAAGAATAGGATGCCCACATTCGTTCATCTTTTTCCTCATAAAGGACTTCGGAGAGGATATATGGGAGATGACTTTGCTTCTAGTTGCAAACTAGAATCTTCCTTTGAGATATGTTATAATTCATAAATGATGATTTGATTGCATCCTAAAAACTCAAACACTTCAATTTATATGAAATATCAAGAAGAGTAATTCTATACCCAACACCTGAAACCTTGTATGTTTTTCATTTCTACCCAACTCCAATTTTGTTATTTTCATTTTCTTTCTGCCTATGCATATTTCTTTCTATTCTTCCGTCCTTCCATTTGTTCTCTGCCTAGAAATATGAAGAATTATATAAAGGGGCCCTCAAATGAAAATATTTAAGAAAAACTCTCCTTGTTAAAAAAATTAAAAAAAAAACACCCCAATACAACAAATATTTTTGATTTGGTACTTTTAAAAGCATCAATATAAAAATAACTTCCTTTAAATATCACCAATTTAAAAAAAATATCACATTATTTTTCAAACATTATTTTCCAAAACATAAACACTTTTTATGTTATATATAAGTATAAATAATGTTTATGTTATATATAAATGTGTGTGTGTGTGTGTGTGTGTGTGTGTATCACTCAAAAAACACATATGTCACTCAATAAACATAAACACACATATCACATATATAAACATAAACACATATATCACTCAAAAAAACTAAACACATTATTTATATTTATAATAACATGAACATTGTGTTTACGTAAACACATATGTCACTCAAAAAACATTAACAAAATATTTGCATTTATATATTACGTAAATGTCAACATTTTTGATGAAAACCTAGGTGCTAAATATTATCACTAATTATAATTTCTTTGCATAGGCATAACTCATGTTACTAGGTGATGCAAATGTACACATGGGATTCATACATACTTCTAGGTACTATGCAACCATCCAAGATAATATAGAGCACTTTTTAAGCTTGTCATGCACTTTAAAAGTCTCTTTTGACATAAATGCCAATATTTGTGATGGATATGCCCAGTTGTCTAGCAATATCACTAATTAGAGTTTTTGTGCATATTATTATCTCATGTTACTATTTGATTCAAAAGTACATATGGAGCTTATGTATACTCTAGGTTTCTAAGTATCAAACTAATGTAGTGAAGTACTTTATTTCATTATATATATATATATATATATATATATATATATATATATATATATATATATATATATATATATATATATCTAACCTGATCAAGCTTAAGCCTTTTTATTGAAACTAGAATTATATTCACATACTTTCTATTACTTTGTTTCTTAATTTGATATTAAATTTTAACCAAACAATATGAAATCCTATGTTTCCATTTTGTTTAAGGCTCTCAAGATTTAATAAAAGCATTTAACTACAATATAATATCCGCTTTTACAAGGAATAAGCATATCTCAAAATAAGTCATAACTAGAATTAAGTTTTAAATGTTTTTCATTATAACAATTTTTTCTTCGGGCATTATTAATTCACACACTAGATGCTACTACAAATCAAATATACAAAATAATCAAATTAAATTTAAATAATTTAAAACATAAAGGGATAAAGAGACACCCCTCACACTTATTTAACCTTATCTCCTACATTATTTAGATTTGAAGTTTCACTATTCTCAAGTTTCCACTCCTTAAAAATCTTCTTAGAGAATTCAAGAAAGACAATCACTACCTTCAAGAATCCCAGTTGTAGCATCCTTATTTGACCTAAAACAAAAATGATGAAAATGAATATTTTTAAACATGAAAAAGATAAAACAAAAAAGACTTTGTTGAATTCTAAAACTATGAGATGCCCCCCAGAAAGTGCTTGGTTTATAGTCGAGAACCTGAAGTCCTCCTCTTTATCATGATTCCATCAACAAAATGGAGGTCTTATCATTATCCACTTCTTAGCCCAAGTAGTGTTGAACTCGCTACCCATCAACTATAAATTTTCTTCTAGATTGATCATTTTTTGAGTTCCACTACTCCATATGGATGGAAAGATGAAATATCGAAAGGACTAGTCTATATTGATTTTAATTTGCAAATAAAAAGCTTCAGCCTTGAATTGAATAGTATCACTTGCTATCCTAATTGAAATTCTCTCTTTTGAATTTTCTTGTCATTTCATTTATTTTTTCTCCTTGTAAACTCCAACACTTATACAAATATTTTTTTTTTACCTCATTCAATTGCATCTTTCTACTTTCACTAGCAACTTGCAATTCAAAATTCAATTTTCTCAAAGCCTAATATGTCCCAAATCAACTGGTAGATGGAAAGCTTTGGCAAAGACTAGCCTAAATGGAGATAGTCCCAAAGAAGTTTTGAAATATATTCTATAATCCCAAAAAAATATCATCAAATCTCACATACCATCTCTTCTACTTGGATTCACCACTTTCTTAAAAATCCTCTTGATTTCTCCTTTAAGAGCTTGGCTTCCCCACTACTTTGAGGATGGTATGTTGTAGCAGTAGCGATCATTTTTGAGAAAGTTTGATGAACCTTTTATTGAATCCTGGATAGACCCAAAAAGCTTCTACTATATTTCATTTTGGTAGGTGGTGAAAGTTTTTCAATTAGCTCAAATTTTACTCTAGTAACCTCAATGTTCATTTTAGATACATTGTAGCCTAAAATTATCCTTTCTTGTACTATAAAGTGATATTTTTCTAAATTGAGAATCAAATTTGTTTCTTCACAATGCTCCAAGACTCAAAAATTTACTAAGTAGTCTTCATAAGAATTCCCAAAGATAGAAAACTCATCCATGAATACATTTAGAATCTTTTACAACATTTTTATGAAAATGGACATAATACACTATTTAAATGTTACTAGGCTTTGGAAAATCCAATATCATTCTCCTAAAGGCAAAGATACTTATTTTATGCTCCACATATCAACTTTTTTGGGTCATTTAGAGTGTATTTATTGGTGTGTTTGTATGTATTTATGTTTTTGCTAAGAAAATTTTGCTAACTATATGTTTTGAGGAAGTTGATAAATTTTGGTGAAATCATAGCTAATTGGATAGAAATTAGTAGACTTGGTGCAGCGAAAGCTTGGAGGAGAGAGATAAGAGATAGAGAGTCATGACATTTCCCATATCATGACTTGATTTTATCTTTCACTATCTTACTATGTAGTTACAACATCATTTCTTAGCCATAACTCTACAAAACTAGTTGTGAAAATCTTTATATATTATGACACTATTACTAAGTTGGCATTATTATCCAATACAGTTTTCATGATCATGATATTATCCTAGAGATATATTACAGCTAGATTATCTCTAAAATATTTAATGGCCACAATATTATTTTATATCACGGCAACCAACTACTTCACTAGTACAAGTAGTCGCAATAAATTCTAACACCGTGACTTTTCATTACATAGTAAAAACATAATGTGTTTTGAGTTGTGATATAATTTTTCACCATGACATTTCATTATAGAAAGTATTATTCTGGTCACAATATTTTTTAATACCTTGACCCTTGTTCTTTGAGAAAAATCATGGTCATTTTCAATATTATAACTTTGTGTTATATAGAATAAATATATGATTCATATTCATTCTCAATGTCATGATATTTTGTTCTAGAAAGAAGTTATATCATATTGACCCATCTCATCACCATGAAAATTGGTACGAGATGGAAGTTGCCTAATCATGACACTTATTTCCAACATGAGTTTTTTTTCATAGAAGATCAAATGAGACATAAAAGTCAAAACCTCAAGCCAGCATCATAACTTCCAATTAAAAGTGTTATATAATTGCCCCAGAATATTTAAGCAACACTTAGAAGAAAAAGAAAGAAAAGAGAAGAAAGGAATTGGATTTGGAGCCAAGAGCCACTATAGACCCTCCAACCCCAATTAGGGGCAAATTCAAGTTGAATAAGCAAGTTTTGATTGTGTTTAGGTTTTGACAATGGGATTCATGTTTAGGCTTACATTAAGAACTCTCAATCATATGAGATGCTTCTCAACACATCTCACACAAATTTATCTATAATGTTAGGTTAAATTAATATCTAGGTTTGGTTATGTACTTAAGTATGAATAACATGGTACTATTATATTATTTATTGTGACCCTTCATGTTTTGTGCATGTCAACCATGGCAGTTGGTGACATGTCATAGAACATACTCAAGTAATATAGTAAGAATAAAATGATAGTCCTTCTAACCTTAATATGTGGGATAAATTTATGTGCAAAAACTTGAGATTGATGTAAGTTTAAGCATTGCAAGTATAATACTCAATAAAAGCTAAACAATGTACTTATGATCAATTCATTGTGTATATCCTAGAAGAACTAACCTTGAATAATGTGGGGCTATGTAGAACATTTAACCTAGGATTTTTATCATAGTGTAAAAGTCATATATCATTTATGGTAGATGGTGATATGTAAGTCATGAGATACACACAAAAAGGTGACCCATATGGTGGTTTCTCTTATATAATTTTCATATATGAGATTCATAGAAAGATATATATTAATTATTACAAGTATAATATTTACAAAGGTGAAAGTATTAATATATTTATTATTATATTATCTCACATATTTAAGACATTAAAGATCAAGAAAAATGAGTGCATATTTGAAGCAATTGTTAAATAAATAGAATAATGTGTTGTTCCGGTAGAAAAAGACCAAGTGGATAACTAAAAGAAAGTTATCTTTGGTTGTGACAATCTAAGGGCGACAACCATCTTATATTCCTAGAGGGCACTTTGGTATTTTCATACTAATCTAAACTTCATTCAATAACCAAATATAATATTGATCACAAACTAGATAAATATCATCACACAAATAAGTTAGACAATCCTACAATCTAAGTACTTTTTTGAAAACTCATGTTTATTGACTCAACTCGAGCAGTAGTTGATTCAATATTTATTGTTCAAACTTCCAACTTAACCCATATGAGATCAATTTCTAGACTTACATCCATTTTTCTAGTTGTTTGACTTGTATACTTTTGGGACTACATTGGATGAAAGATAATTATGCACTGAGTTTTGTGGTCGAGACAATCCATAATAATATTTTTCATCAATACGAGGCACAATAGTACCATAGGGAAAAGTGAAAGTTGTTTTCCTCTTGATCCTCATGTACTATATCAATCTGATTGTATCTAGGATATATATCTAAGAATTAGTAATACCTCTTACAAGCAAGTCTATCAAGCATGTGATCAATGAATAACAAATAGAAATGGTACTTATGTATAGCATTGCTGAGCTTCATTTTATCCATCCATACTCTTATGTATGGATATATATTTTTTTAGTAGTGATGATTTTAGTAGGTATCATTTGTCACAACTATTATTTTTTTCTTCTTAGTCCTTATGTATGGCCTGACCCAAGGGTTATCTGAAATGGGATAAAAAATTCATGCATTCAGCCACTTAATCAGCTCTTTTTTAATAATATACTTCAAATTTGGATTTAACCTTCAATGTTATTCCACAAAATTGATGTATCATTATTTTGGTATGATCTTGTATATTCAAATAGAAGGGCTGGTTCCATTCTTATTTAATAGGTTCCATCCAATTATCTTTTTTTACTTCCTAAAAATAATGAGAAGTAGTCCTTTTTTAAAATCAACTACAAACACGATGATCATTGTATGTGTGCTTCCTTCGCCTACAAATATATATGTAAAATGTGAAGGCAATTATTCATCTCTAACACTAGTGATTCCTTAATGGACAGCTTGTGAGGTTAAATATTCCTTCTAATAAACCTAAAGACTCAAAATGTCTCTCACATCAAATAAGTATTTCTTTAACTTCCATATACATGACCACTTCTTCATTATTACTATCCTTTCTAAGTTGGTCAAAAGATAACATATTCATGATTCCTTTGTTGTAATTCTCATTTATAATTTAGTCTAGAACATTGATGGCTAAACATTTCTCCATCTTATATGGAAAATAGAATGTGTTGAACATAGTGAAGGTCACTTTTTGATCATTAACTCTCATGATACTTTACCTCTTTCATATCAATCAAAGTTCTTTCAATAGTAAGGAATGATCATCCCAAAAATATGGGAATTTCTTCTTTCAACTTCATAGTCTAGCATAATAAAGTTTGCAATAAATATGAATTTTTCCACTTGATCTAATACATCTTCAATCTTTTCTTTGAGATTATAAAAGGATCTATCAACAAGCTAAAGAGAGACTATGGTGAGCCTTGCTTCTCTATTTCGTAGCTTCTTGAAGATGGACATTAACATCATGTTGATACTTACTCTCAAATGACAGACCTTTTACACTATAAGTGTTATGAATAGAACACAAGATTGTAAAACTTCTAGGATCCTTTAATTTGGTTGTAAATTTGTATTCTAAAATATATTTATATTCATCTAAGAGTGTGATTATTCCAAAATTTTTTAATCTATTTTTCTTGGAGATAATATTTTTCATAAAATTAACATAGTTAGGTATTTTCTCCAAGTCTTCCAGCAGAGGTATATAAATGTGTAGCTACTTTGGGACATACAAAAACATCTAAATTATTTGGCTTGTTGTTTTTTTTGGAATCATTGAGTAAAAATGGTAGTCATCACTCATTTTGTTGTTCTGGCTAGCCTTTTGGTAATTATGTCAACATTCTGGGAAAATGTGGATTTTTTTCTTTGAATTTTCATCGCATTCATCTCACTCCTTACTTGATTGAATTGAAGTGAATTTTCTTAATCAATTAGAATTATCATCATGTATTTCTAACTCTTTAGTACTCCTAAAAGTGATAGCTTAGTAAATACCCTATGAAATAATTATTCAAGGAATTTGTTAATAACCTCATTTGGCTCTCCAAATTTCTTAATGAAACAACTTTGGATGTTAATTATAGCATTATTTTTGGTCATGTTCTATTTCGATGACTTTTTAAGAGGGCGACATTGATCATGAATACTTGATCCTTGATGAATAACATGTTGTTGATAGCCATGTGATGTAGTCAGGCATTGAGGTGCATTAGAAATATTGCTTTTTGATTACTCAAAGAAAAGTAGGGTGTTGCTTCCATTTTGGATTATAATTATTGGTGTATGGGTCATTACCTTTTTTGTAATTCCTTACATAGCACACATAAGCTAGATCTAATGTAAAATTATCAAATAAAATCTCATCCCCACAATATACACAAGATACAATAGCCAAATTATTCATTTATGGGCTAGGACTCATCTTTATTGACTTTAGCATATTAGAAATGGAAAAACCATTTGATGTCAAAATTGTTAGAGATCAACCTCATGCACTATAATCAGTCTTCTTCTTGTAGGCATCTTGTAGTATGCCAAGGATAGTTATTGTTAGCTATCCTTTCCAAAATCTCATATGCCTCTTCGATGATTTGACAATAAGATTTTTATGGTTTAAGTATCCACCATATCATGAGTTTGAGCATTGAGTCCATTGTAAAAAAGCTCCATTTAGATCTAATAAAGAATTCTTAATATAGTGACTTCCTTAGAAACTTCTTGAACCACTTGTATTCATTATAAAGCAATTATTTATCAAATTATTGAAAATAAGAAGTTATGATTTCTCATTTTGGCAATCATGGTTGGAGAAAAATACAAGTGTTTAACCACTCTCTAGTTTTATCTCAGAAAAAATAAAGAAATTATTTCAACCACAATGCATTATATGTGACTCATTGTAGCATCCCACTAAATTGTCCTATAATTTGAAGCATTAAGAACATGATTGGCTTTAATTTTCAAATCGAACTAAGAAACTTGGATTTTTAACCTCACTATACTCGAATTCAGCTCATGAAGTATTATCACAACATAATTACTTATACTTTTGACATAGTCATTAGCTATTACTATAGTTTGATTGATAATATTACAACTTTCTTATGTTATTATTTCTCTAAATCCACATAAATCAAGTTGTTTACTTCTCCTCCTAAAATTAAGTTAAATCTTAAGATCTAAGAAGGTAATTTAGAATATTGATGCTCATTCATATAAAGATTTTGATGCCCGAGTAAGAAAATTAATACAAATAAAGATGTGGAAAGTGAAATGAAATAGAAACTAGTTTCTATTTCAACAAGTAATATAATAATGAATTAAGTATCATCTCCACATTGATTTAATATATGTGAAAAGAAATGCTACAAGAATGATCTTTAGTTAAGTAACTAAGTATCTGCAAATTATGTAGCAAAAGGTGTAAAATCCACTTATGAATAAAAAATTAATTCTAAAAATTAATAAACAATAAGAATATGAAACTAAGAATCATGGAAGTAAATAAATATATGATGGAATAAGCATGCATCAATGAATCCATTTAAGTTTTTTTACTAGATATATGTTATAATATTTTATAGCATTACAATAGCAAATTATCTATAGTAATCTAGAAATTGAATCTAATAACTAATTTTTCAAATTCTTATTTTAAATAAGATGTATTCCTATGCTACCAACCATGTGATTGTTGGATTGAATGGATACGTAACTCATGACATTTGGTTGTTGAATTTCCACACCTTTCCCTGAGGTATGGGTATGTGACCCATGGCCCAATGGGATCGATGGTCCACCTGGTAATAAAGAAACATATTCTAATGATAATTCAACAAGAAGAACATGACTTAAGTATGAATTATTTTGGTTTTTGCAAGGTAGATAATATATTCATATATTACTCATAAATCAATAATTTTGACCTTTACAGGATTAAAATTATTGAATAAGTATCATCCAACATAGGTCTATTATTCTCAACATTTCCAGAATTAAAATTAGATTTGCATCTTTCTAATGTTGGATAAATAAAAGTGAAATTTATACAAATAACACAATTGAATGAATAAGTAAAGTTATTAAAATATTAACATTAGAAATTCATCATGATTTAACATTCACAATAACTCTAATTTAATAAACTTAACATTTGTTTAGATCCAAATTAAAATTGTGTGTGTGTGTAAATCTGTTCTTTCTTTATAGTGAAAATAGTAGGAAAATATAATAGATAACTCCAGTTTCTTAGATGTATCACCCTTTCAAACCTAAACCATTGTTTATCCTCAAGTGATGAATGATAAACAACATATTATACAAAAGTGAAGATAATTAAGATCAATTAGTAATAGTAATGTTAAATCATTAGCACTAAAATTTGCATCCTTCCATGCACAATTAATATTTTATTTATTATTAACTTATTTTTAGGTTTAACTCTTTCCTTATTATATATGTGTGTAGGCCATAGCCAGAACATCTAATTCACCATTGTTACAATAAACCAAGATAATTGAACTTATGAACAACCTCTTATGTTATTTTAATAAAACTTTAAAACAACAATAGTATGCTAAGCATCAAGTTAAAAGGTAATATTTTTATTCATGCACATAAAAATTTTATGAGGGTTTTTTTTCTCTCTTCTTTTGTTTTCATTTTTTGTCTATTTTGCTCCTTAAACTCATTCATGCATTTCCTTGGGAATGTTAATATTGGTGATGAAGACACTTGATTGCTCAACACTATAACTAATTAAAGCTGCTTTGCATACTCATATATCATGTTACTATTAGACACAAAGGTAAACATGGGGTTCATGCATACTTTTAGTTAATAAGCAATAATCGAAGGTAGTGGAGTACTTTTTCAAGTTGTCTTTCTTTTTAAAGTATTCACTGCCTTTTGACATGAATAATAATTTATGATGAAGACACCTAGTTTGCTCACACTATCACTAACTATGAGCTATATTTTCATATTCTTACCTCATGTACTATTTGACACAAAATACACATAAGGCTCATGTATAATTCTAGTTACTAAGGAACATCAAAGGTAGTAGAGTACTTTATTTCATATTATCTATATCTAACTCCCTCAAACTCAAGTATTTTATTGTAATTCAAATTATTCTCTATACTTCATATTGCTTTGTTTTTTAATTCGGTACCAAAGTTTAACAAAATAATCTTGCAATCCTAAGTCTTCCTCTAGTTTAAGGCTCCTAAGATTGTTAAAAAATTCAATTATATTCTAATTTATACTTTTATAGGGAATAAATAGATCTCGAAAATATGTCACAACATGGATTAAGCTTTTGAAAATTTTTCTTTGTGGCAATTTTCCATCAAACATCATTAAATCACACACTAGTTATCATAACTAAGTCAATACAAAAAATAAGATGATTATATTAAAATGAAAAAAACACACTAGGTGCTATTCTCATGCTTCTACTTCTCAAAACATTTCGGATGGAACTCAAGGAAGCTACCACTACCTTTAGGAATTCAGTTGCAACGTCCTTTACCCAACCTAAAACAAAAATAATGGACTTCGCAGAATTATAAAACTAAGAGTTTCTTCCTACAAAGCACTTGGTTTATAGTTGATAGCCTGACATCCTCGTCTTCATTGTCCATTAACTAGAAACATTTTTTCTAACTAATCATTTTGTAATTATATTGCTTCATGTTGGTAGAGAGATAAGATAGTGAATAGATAAGACACTTGTTTCCATAATGATTTTAATTTCCCAAGAAATTATCATATTTGAATTGAAAAGTAGCACTCGTTTCCTTAGTATGATCCCTCTTTTGAATTTTATTGTCATGTTATTCTTGGTTTCACCTTGTAAACTCTTGCACATTCAAAGGAAAAACTCATCATTTACTCTAGCTCTTTAAATTACATCTTTTTACTTTCAATTGTAGCTTTCAGATTAAAACTCAGCTTCTTCAAAAACTAATATGTTCTATGTTCTAGCTTTATGGGTAGATGGAAGTCTTACCAAAGACTAGCCTACATCGAGACATTCCTAGTAGAGCTTTGAAAGTTGTTCTATAAGGCCAAAAACATCATCAAGTCTCGCGGACTAATTTTTTTTAATTGAATTCACCAATTATCAAAAATCCTTTTAATTCTTAATTAAAGAATTAGACATCCCCATTGGTGTGAGGATGGTATTGTTTAGCATCCAAAAATACACTTCGTAGTTAGTTTAATACTCCATCAAATAACTTGTTATTGAGGTCTATTACTTGATCAATGATGATTATCCAAGGAATGCCACAATATGTGAAAATGTTCTTCCCAATAAACTTAACCACAACCATAGAATCAATGATAGGAGATGTTAAGATATGTCATGCTTTTGTGATATATTTCCAACACATTGATATATTTCATAAGTCTTGATCAACTCATGAGCATCCTTACAGAGGAATGACCAATAGTAACATGATTGTAAAATATTTGATATAGTTCATAAGACTCCAAAATATTCACCATGATGGGCTGAGTGGAGAGGTGTCAATTAGACCATGTTATGTAGTAATATCCATTTTTTAGACCCAGTTTGACCACCATGTCATGCCAACATGACTCTAAAAAAGGGCAGCCTGTGGTGGCCTTTTGGCCTACTATTTTTTAAGTCATGCTAAGTCGTGCCAAACTGGGTCAAGCATAGCTAGGATAGTTCATTCCATAGTAACCTGGGTCACATCAAGGCTAGATTAATTTGTCACTCGAGCTGAAACTAGCCCACATGGATTGGCCATTATGGGAAGTGCCATGCCCATCTTTAATGGCGTATATGCCAGAAACATTGGCCCAACATAGCCCGAGCAATGTCGTCAGCCAACACGGTTATGGACTAGGCATGATTCTAAATTATGTTGTGCCGAGTCAGGCATGATATTTTCATGCGTTCCTCATGTCATGCTTAAGTCATCCAACTCAATTGACACCTCTAGATGAGTGGCAATAATATAGGATACTACTATTTTTCTTTTATGTAAAACAAAGCCTCATAATTTGATTTGAGAACTACTTATAAAAATAAGATCATCCTTATAAATAATTTCACCTCATAATTATTTTCTTGAATTGATATTATTTCAAGTTTGAGGGGAGAACCTACTAACAAAGTAATTGACAATATATGCATATTATGGAGATGCCTTTTGATTCGTGGCCAGAAGTTGCTCATCCAAAAAGGTATCTCTAATAACTTTCTACAACTCTTCCATCTATTTTGTCTCTTGACAAGTGGTCTACAATCTAATTTTTTGTGTCTTTCCTATTTTTATCTCACTTATTTTTTTTTGTGCATTTCTTATCAAATATCTCTAGATCAAACTCCTATAATAAAAATTAATCAATGAATCTAGGCTTGTCATTATTCTTCTCTATAAAATATTTGATTGCATAATGATTAGTATACACTATGCATAATGATTAGTATACACTACGCATAATGATTAGTATAATCATGTAATTCAACTAGACATGTGCAAGTGTCTCACTGATATTATAGATAACATAAATTATTCTTCCTTTCTTTTGTCCAATCACTACACCTATAGAAAAATCAATTATATCACCCATCAGCTCAAATGGAAATGACTATTTTGGTGATTCCGTAATTGGGACTGATACAAGCATTTTCTTTTGTTCTACACAGACATGCCGACACTCTTTAATGAACTTAAATTGTTTATCTTGTTCCAAAAATGTGCATAAAGGTTCTGAGATATTTAAGAAATATATGATAAATCTTCTATGGAATCATGCATAGCCCAAGAAGCTTATAAAACCTTTCACATAGGTGTAAGATTTTCAACTACCTTCATTGTTTTTCCATCAACCTCAATACCTCCAAGAGATACTTTATATCCTAAAACTATTCCTTCTTGTAACAAAAGTGATATTTCTCCTAATTCAATACCAAGTTGGTTTCTTCACAACGGTGCAAGATGCTTTAAATTTACTAAGAAGTATTCATTAGAATCTCCAAGCATTAAAGAGGCATCCATGAATACATCAAGAATCTTTTCAATTATGTCTATAAAATGGACATTATACACCATTAGAATGTTATTAGAGCATTACATGATCCAAATGATATTCTCCTAAGGAAAATATACCACCATGCTAACAAGTGAATGTTTTTTATTTTGATCCTTAGGTGTTATAGCAACTTAATTTTAACCAACATATTCATCAAATAAGAAATAATATCTCTTTCCATTAAGTATTTCAAGCATATCATTGGTCATCACTATTATTCCTTCCATCTTAGCTACAAATTGAACTGCGCTGACCTAACAACTACCTGAAATGGGATAAATAATCCTTGCATCCTACCACTTAATCGAGTTTTTAACAACTATCTTCATGATTAGATTTAACCTTCATTGTTGTTCCACATAATTATTGTACCATTCTTCTAATATGATCTTATACATACAAATAGAATGATCTATTCCTTCATATTTTTCATTTCCCATCCAATTATCTTATTATACTAACTCATAATGGTGAGAAGTATCTCTTCTTTTTCAAAATCAAGAGTGGCCATGAGATCACAAGTTGTGTACTTCGTTCATCTAAAAATGCATTTTTCAAAAGTGAAGCCAATTATTTCATCTTCAACACTACCAGTTCCTCAATGGGTGACTTGGGGGGGCTTATTTACTTTTTATGATAAACTCAAAGACTCAAAATATTGTCCACATCAAATAAGTGTTTATCGAACTTACATATTTGTAAACGGCTTCTTCATCATCACTTACCTCTCCTAGTTGGTCAAAATAGGTATATTCATGATTTATTTATTATAATTCTCATTCATAATTAAGTCCAAAATATTGATGATTGAACATTCCTCCACCTCGTCTAGAAAATACAGGTTTTGAACATATTGAAGATCACATGTTGATCATTAATTATCATGAATTATTAGCAAAGAATCTATCAACTTTGGTAGTCCAACACAATAATGTATGTATGAAAGATAATTTTTACACTATAACTTCATTCTTTCCTTTAAGGTAAGCAAAGAATCTATTAGCAAGTTAAAGAGTAATAATAATGAGTCATGTTTTCTCTAATTTCTAATTGCTTGAAGATAGATATTGACATTAAAGTTAATATTTGATCACAAATCACATAAAACTATCTCGCAATAAGTTCTACTAATACAACATGAGATTATAAAATTTTCAAGATTCTTCAACTTGGTTGAGAGTTTTTGTTGTACAATAGAGTTGAATTCATTTATACTTGCCATTATTTTAAAACTCTACTAATCTTCTCTTCTTAAATAGAATACTTTCATGAATTTAGCATAGTCAGCCATTTTCTCCAAGGCTTCCACAATTAGTATATTATTGTGGAGCTATTTTAGCACATCATAAGCTTGCTAAATTATTTGGCTTGTTACTATTGATAAATCATTGAAGAAAAAGTTGTGGTGATTTTTCATTTTGTTTTTTTTGGTTTGCTTAGCAACAATGGTATAAATTCTAGGAAAGAGTAGATTTTTTCTTTAATTTTGTATCTCCTTTCTTGTCTCCTCGCTTGATTAGATTAAGAGGGGGGTTTTTAATTAGCTTGAATTATCTCTAGACATTTCTAACTCCTTAGTACTTTTCAAAGTAATAGCTTTGAAATTCTTTTGGTTATCCATTTTAAGATTTCTCATATCCACTTGGAAAAAAACCTAGAGAATGATTATTTAAGATATTTTTAATTGCCCATTTGGTTCTACAAATTCCTCAATGAAATAGCTTAGCTTTGAATAATTGCATTATTCTTGACCATGTACTCCTTCAACAACTTTTCAAGATGACTTGATTGATCATAAACACTTGATCCTTGATATAAAATATGTTGTTGGAAACCATGTTGTGCAACTAGTCATTGAGATACATTAGAGACATTTACCTTTCAATTATTTCAAGAGAAGTAAGGTATTGATTCTATTTCAGATTATAACTATTAGAGTATAGGTTAGCCTTATTGTAATTCTCCATGTAGCACACATATAACCCAAATTTAATAAATAATTATCAAATAAATACTCATTCCCACAATATACACAAGATAAAATAATTGAATTATTCATTGTTGTCTAGCACCATCTTTATTGATTTGAGCACATTAGAAACGGAAGAAACCTCTATACCCAAAGCTATATCAACTTCATGTAATCTAGTCACTCTTCTTTTTTATATGCAAGCATGTAGTAGGATAATGATAGTTGTTTTAGCTATCTCTCCAAAATCTCATATGCTTCATTGAAAGATTTGGCAAGAAGATCTCTATCTGTGAAGCATCCAACACGTCACAAGTTTTAGCATTGGGTTGTTTTGTAAAAAGTCTCCATTTATATTCAATGAGGAATCCCATGGATGTGGAAACTTGCTTAGTAACTCCTTGAACCTCTCACATACCTATAGCAAAATTCTTCATCAATTGATGAAAAGGAGTAATATCATTTCTTAGATTGGCATTCTTAGTTGGGGGAGAATGTTTTATCAAGTTTTTTATGTCATACCATTCCAAAAATCGATTAAACTAGAAAGTAAGTGTTCATGCCACACTTTAGTCATATCTTTTAAATAATAAGAAAATAGTTGTTAATCTCATAGCCATCTATGGTGACCTCATTGTAGTTTGAATGAACACTAACTTCCACAGATAAGAAGAGATGAAAAATGAGGGTCTAATGTAGGCATCCCACTGAATTATCCTTATAATTTTAAGTATTTAGAAGCATGATGGACTACAAATCAAACTAAAACTATTGGATTTCTAGCCCTCACTATACTCAAGTTTAGCTCAGAAAAATGGCACAATAGAATCCCTTATAGCTTTGTCTCAGTCATCAACTATTACTATAGCTTAACCAACAACATTAAAACCTTTTTGTGCTACCACTTCTCCAAATCCACTTAAGTCCAAGTTGCTCGCTTCTCCTCCTTCTAAAAGTGCATTCAATTTTAGGATCCATGAAAGTAATTTAAGTTTTTGCTACTCATCATATAAGGATTTGAATACCATAGTAAGAAAGTTGAAACAATAATATGTGGTAAGTGAAATGAAATTGAAACAAGTTTCTACAATAATTGCCACTAATTTCAATCATCGATAGTGATACTAAAAACTCATGGCTAAGATGATGGTTGTAACTTTTTTCACCTCTTGCAAGTCCATGTGATCGACATGTAATATAATAGTAAATTGCATATTGTCTCTACATTCTATAAGCATTAAATATATATTAAAAGAGATAGGAAAAATCAACTTTAGTTAAGCAACCATATATGTTCAATCTAAGCAGCAAAAGGTGTAAAATCAAGTTAGGAATAAAAATATTAAGAATTAGCAAAAATAAGATATGGTACAACTAAGAATGAATGAAATAATAAGTATGTAATAGAATAAAATAGAATTAGTGAATCTTTTTATAGTTGATATAACATTGTTGGAGCATTATAATAGTAAACTATTCCCAATGAGCTAGAATTCAAATCTAACATGATTTTTTTTCCAAATTAAACATGTTTTTTTCACAACTCTTATTATAAATTAAACATGACCCTATGCCAATTTGTTCATAACACAAATTAAGATGTTAATCCTTTTGGTTTTGCAAGGTAAATAATATATTCTTATATTACACACAAATCAATAATCTCAATCTTTCTAGAATTAAAATTATTGAACAAGCATCAACCAATATAGATCTACAAATCTCAACCATTCTAGAATTAGAATTAGCATTGCATCTTACTAATATTAGTCAACCAAAAATAAATATTTATACAAATAACACAATCGATTGAACAAGGGAAGTTTACAAAAATATTAACTTTTTAAATTCATCACAACTTAAAGTTCATATTGATTCTAACTTAATAGACTCAACCGATATTTAGATCCAAATGAATACAAAAGTTTACTTCTTCAATATTCAACACATTGAAAATAATTAAAAAGAAAATGAAACTCAGAGATAATAACGAGAAAAGGGGGTAAAGAATGTTGAGTAGGCCTTAGTGCTTGCTAAAGCCTCCCTTATAATTTTTCTTCAAATTGTGAAGTCTTCCATTCACATTTCTACTCGCAACACAAAATTCCTTCTCCTTCTTTCTGCCACATTTTGTGTTTTTTCTTTTAGTTCAAAAACTTCTCTCTCTCTACCTTTGCATGTGTCATTTCTTTTCTACCTTCCTTCTGAGTTTTGTTCTTGTTTTCATTTTTATTCTATGCCAAAAAAAAAAACACTTTTCAATTTTGTTCCTCTTCTCTTCATTTCTTCTTTTTCCTAGTGGTCTCATCTTTTCTTATGTGTTTTGTGATGCCCTTCTTGGAGTTGTCTTGTTTTTGTCAGAAAAAAAAACTTCTTCAGATTTGCCCTTTTGTTTTGTTTTTTGGTTCTCTCATTCCTTCATTTTTTTTCCTTATCGTGTACTTTCTATTGCTTCTACCCTTCTCCTCTTTTGGTTATGTTCTCTTTCAAAATTATATATATATTTTTTAATTCTCCCAACACCATGTATTTTTTTCTAGTACAACTTTCATTGTGTCCCTTTAAGCCAAACGAACCCTTCTCTATAAACTTTCAATCCAAGTATAACTTTTTTCTTTTTAAATAATGTAGATTATCCGCTTAGAAATTTATTTTATAGAGAAAATTAATGGCTGCTAAATCACACAAAATTCTGCTCAATCAACTTGAAAAATATATTTCCAAATTGGATTCTACCTTGTTGAATTCTATGATGCAATAACATAGTAATGTCATATCAATTGGGGTCATTTATGGTTATCAACCAACATTAATCTTTTCAATATAGAGGCTTCATTCATGAACACAATCAATCCAAATTAAGCACATTTTTTTCTCATATTATATTTTTTTTAGATGAATAATTAAGTCAAAACTAAAAAGAAGTAACTTATGAATATAAATACACACGCATGCACGCACGCACGCACACACACATGCACACACACACACAGACAACACTTAAAAATAAAACTTTACTATTTTCTTTTTAGTGAAATTAGAATAAAAAAAGAGAAGAGAATATAACTAGTTTCTTAGAGTAATCATATTCCTTCATAAAAGCTCTCTATTTCTGGGATATAATTAGCAAAAGAATAATAAACAGTCTATTTCCTAAAATTTTTGAAATAGTTTTATTCATTATTTTGCAAAGATTTTATAGTCTAAAAACAAGACATTCTTATAGATATTCTATTTTTTGATGGATATAATTAGGGTGGATGATAACTCTCAATGATCATAGCCTCCACAAAGAAACTTAAAATACTATAAAGGATGTTCTCTTTCACAATCTCCAATCATTCTTTTAAATTTGTTTATTTTAATCATCTATTCATGCATTTGAATTGGCATGGCCCCAATGTCAAAAATATCTTTTATTTTTTAATTTCACGTCATTTCGTAAGTGCCTCATTTTCTACTTTTTATTATCATCTTTGATATAGCTTGAAGAAAGAGATTCATAACTAACTTTTCGCCTTGCAATTTGTTTTTAAAGTTATCTACCACATGTTTCCTTAGATGATTATCTAATATCCATTTTTCATTCTCAATTTTAAATTTATAATGACTTGTCTTTTCTTTCTTTGGTTTATTGGATGGTAAAAAAAAACTTTTATATTGTTGTTTCCTTCATCCAACAATTTGTTTGTCACTAGCATGCTATTTCCAGTATAATTCTTTCAATATGAGTTAATGAATTAGTTTTGCCTTATAAGGGTGATAGGTTGTTCTTGTTTTTTCAGATGTGTCCCTCTATAAACTATTTCTCTACCTCCAACACCAGTTTTTCTAATATCTCTATGTTTAAAAACATATATCTCCCATTTACTTTATTTTGCTTTTTAAATAATTCTTCAAATCTTTTCAACTTATTAGATAATATTTTCATCAGATTCCATTTTATGTCTTCATTTCAAGATGTTTCTACAACTTATTAGAAAAAGCATATAGAAATTCAAAAACTTTGAAAACTAAAGGTTTCAAACATGTTGCATAAAGATAATATAAAAATCTCCACCAATTTTTTCATGTTGCATAAATATTAATCTAGCTGAATATTCTATGTTGACAAAATGTTTCATAATTGACTAAAGAACTAAAGAACCATGATCAGAATCGAATCTTCCAAGGTCTGTAATTGACAAAAATTTTATTTATTTAACCATTCCATGTTGCATAAATATTAATCTAGCTAGCACCACATCTAGTTTTTCCTCTTCCTTCTACCGCACTAAGTGAATTTATTACTAGTAAATCACAAGTTCATCAACCTACATTCTAGAATACAATTAATGAAGTATTATGAGGATCACTGATTGATACCCTTGAGTCCTAATATTTCATATGATTAATACTACATTAAAATCTCCACCAATAAGTCATGGCCCATATAAGGATTTATTAGTCATTATTTCACATGACTCTCTTCATTGGTGGTTTTTATTCTTTTCATGCACTACTATCAAATTAATTGTGATATATTGAAAAGAAAAAACCACTGAGCAAACAAAATTTTAAAAATCAACTTATGTTTTATTTTTTTCTAAATAATAGTTTTTTTTTAAACTAAGGAACATGAATTGTATATTATATTTTTTATATATGCTTTTTATTCTTTGTATTATGGATTTGTTTCCTACTCCTTTTATATTCCATAATAGACCACTAGATGCCATTTCATGTATTATCTTTTTAAAATATTACCAAGGCTCTAATAGATATAATTCTAAGCTCTACAACTCTCTCAATATTTGATTTTTATCTCATTTTTTACTCACCAATAAAAAGTATTCTTTGTCACATATGAAAGATTAATTTTTTAACATTTGAAAATCCACTCTTGCATCCATGGATTTTTACCGTGGATGCTTATTATCCTCAATCTCATCTAGGTTGTCATCCAAATCTAAGTTATCTTCACATGATTCACTTATGTCCAAGTTGAGTGGTTGATGTACACTATTTAGTGAGGGATATCAATGTATTTCGACAATCTTCTACTTCAAATTTTTTCAAGTTGAGTGGTTGATGTCCATGTTTTATCTTTTCCTTCCCTGATATTAGATTTCTAGGGGGTACCTCTTACATTGTAGATTATGCTTTTTCACTAAATCTTCTATAAGGATCTCCTCATCTTCCCTTGATGCTCCTTTTCTAATATCTTTTAGGTCTATAAGGACTTGTAGCTTTTATTTGAAATGTTGATCCTCTTGTTAAATAAATAGTAGTGAGGGGCATTTGGCACTTCTACACTTTTCCATAATACATCACTTCCATATCCAATATAACCTCTTTGTGGCACTTGGTTCGTCACATCCACCTCTCTACATACATGAGCCACACTAGGCCTTGTTTTGTTCAAAGTGGCATTATCTAGCTTGATTGTTACTCCACCATGACTATTATACTAAACAATGGTTCTTGGTTAAATAAGTGAGATAAAAAATAAGAGATGTCATCCAAGTTGGCACCACATAAGATTCCTTATTTGGCTTGAAATCTATCATCTAAACACACACACACACACACACACACACACACACACACACACACAGAGAAATGTTACATCCCATTTAATTTCATATCATGATTTTCTTTTTTATAGCATCATTGTAAGACCTTTCATAATATAGTTGATTATCTCTTGAATGAGTTTGGCTTCTTAATTAGGATAATGCTTGGCACCTAAATGAGTTACCTTAAAGAATTTTTATAAATATGGGTTAACATGATGGTCTATCGGACAATTTTGTCAGCTACCAATCATGCAGAGCACTCTAAGAAATCATATCGCGTGCTCACATTCTCACAACTTGCTCGTGGAGGAATTGTGTTCTTGAAGGAAGAACAAAAAATTAAAATGCATGGAATTTAGAGTTTGTTTTCATGTAGAACATCACTTTCTTGTAGAGTTTTGAGTAGAAGATTTCGAATATATCATATATATAATATATATAACAACATAACATATATATATTTTTAAAAACTTATGCATGCATAGGTATATATGCATCACAACATATGTTTGTGTATATATGCAGACATTTATATCTATATTTATATTATGATATCATCATGATACATACATATATATATATATAGTATATACCTCATGATATATACACTATATATATACATTCCTATATGCACACACACACACACACACACACACATATATCATGATGAAATTGTGATGTATATATATTTTAGACAAAATATTTTGAATTATTTTTTTATATTTTTAAATGCACGTATGGATGTTTTTTTAATAATGCTAATTAATAGTCATCTCAATGGGTAGTTACTTTGAACATACTTTTTAAAAACAAAAAACAAATTGGGTTCATAAATCTTAATTATTTTGATTTTGGTATATCAAAACCTAATTTTCCCATTGTTTCATCCAAAATTTTTCACAATCATAAAAAAACATATTAGATCAAGCATATTTGCGGATACGTATAATTATGAAACATATGTTTTTCTATTACCTTCTCATAGAATATTATAGGGCCCCATCAAAATGTCATTTCATAAATGCATCATGTTAATTATCATTTAGGTCATAGATAAATGAACATGAAAATTGTGAAAATGTACTAAATATTCTTTTTTTAGTCCAATGGCATCAAATGCATTATTGGATCAATTATTTTTGTCAAGAAATACCATGAGTTATCAAGTAAATTCAATATTATTATCCACTGTGGGAAATAACCAATACTTTTTCTTTTAATTTTCCATATTGAGTTTTCTATTTTTCAACAACTTTTAAATATTTCTTTTAAATGATCTATTTGTAATCCATATTGTAAAGTGAATATGTATCAAGTAGATTAAAATCATTAAAATAAATGCTACTCGATATTATTTTGACATTGGGATGAAATCGTTGGTGCACATTATAAACTTGTACTAAATCTATGGACTATAATGCTTGATATGGCACAAGTGAACATTGTCATTCCATAGTTTGGAACAATAATTGTTCTTGTAATGTATTGCATGTCCTAGTTTGTTTTAAATAATTTTTTAGATCTTTCAGAGATTATTTTGTTGGAAATTTTGAGGAGTTAGTTGAAAGACTTTTGGGTAATTCACATAAAGATTTTTTTTTAATTTGAGAAGTTTATTTTTTATTAGTTTTAATAACTATTTAAACAAGTTTAGTTCATTAAAAATCAAGTTAAGTAATTCAAAATTAATTTTTTACTTATTTTCTTGCTTTTAAAATATAAGTAATTAATTTGGTTGTTATTTTTGGCTAGTGTTCATGATGTATACATGCTTGGCAATTTTCTTTTATTTAATTAGATCAAATTAAATTTAATGAGATTACCAAACAAAAATTACATAATTCAAATAAAAAGTTGGAAACAAATATTTTCTGGTGTGCCAAATAGAAAAAAAAAGGAAAATAGAACCCATAATTTAAAATTTTATTGTACTCATGAAAAAATAATTCCCAAAATGTGTGCTAAAATAGTGTTGTAACTCACTATACCCAAAATATACTCATTCACTAACAAACGAATTCCAAGAGTATACCATACACCAATTTAGCATTGCATCACATCACACTGTGTTAGAATGCCTTGTCAGAAATCATAAATTATGAAAAATCAAAAAAAAAAAGCTTTGAAATAGTAACCATATGGCTTAAACTTTACTATTTTTAAAAATAGTATGGTTTTATTCCCATGTCAGCCCAACAATAATACCAAAAAATAAATTTGTAAATATGTAAAATTAAAAAAGAAAGTACCAAGCAAAATCACTTAATTATGAAAATGAAAAACTTAGTTTTCATTTTCATTTTTGTTTCTCAATTGTCCTAACTAAATTGTATATGTGTTCATAAAAATTAATTGTGAAAGAAACCTATAGTACGTTTGTGTGAATTGGGTGTTGCAGAATTCAATTGTTCAAATCCATATATTGATGTTTGGATAGCTTATTTGACATACTCGACAATTTCAAACATACTAAAGCTATTTTTATATATAATTGCATTGATTTATTTGATGTTAAGAAGCCTATTCAATACTTGTTGGCTATTGAACATGATCGTTTCATCTAATGTTTTATGTTATTCAATAAATATAATTTGTATGAACTATTTGACCTACTCGACCTTTTCGTACATAAAGAAATTATTTTTATTTATAATTTCATTGATTTTTTGATGTTAACAAGAATATTCAATACTCATTGACTACTATTCATAATCATTTCATCTAAAGTTTTATGTTGTTCAATAAATAATATTATTGAACATATTAATCAAAATCATATGATAAGTAAATTTTGATACTTTTTAAAAATTAGTTTCGAGGTACTCATGTGCAATTTTAAAATTTTATTTAACTTAAAGTAATATTTGATATAGATACACAAACATTATATAATAATCTAATGAATAACTCAAAAATAAATTCCAATCGGAAGTCGGTAATATTATTCGATGATAATGTCACAAATATCTTACAAAAGTGTGTTAGTAAACATATTATTTATTATCTTTGTTCTTGTCAATAAAATTCTTATTTAGGGTTTCCCTTGTTTTGTATTTTGCATATGGGTTCTTATTAAAATAGTATATTTATAAACTTTGGGTTTGTATTTGAAAATTGACTGTGTTTTTTTCAATTAAAATTGTTCTTGTTAATTTTTACATAGTAATCATTGGGAATATTGATTCTATTATATAAATTTTACATATAACTAAGAATGTAGAATATGGGGGTGGAATCAAGAAAATAAATATTTTCTTGATTATATTGAATGATTATACTCACCCAATATGGGCACTCCAACGATTGAGAAGTGATATAGAATGTCAAATTTATATGAATTTGGTGATTAATTTGCACAAATATATAAATATTGGATGGAGAAGATGTTCAAGTTAATGTGACTAAATTTTTGGATCCACTTGTTTTAAGCCCATTATGTCATTAAAATCAATACTCCCAACTTTAATGAGGGACGGCATGCTCATAATGTAATCATAGGGTTTATTTTTGGAGAAGATGTTGAATCCTATGTTGACACATTAGTGCCCACTTAATTTGAGTTGGAAATACTAGGTAATTTTCTGACCTTCCCTTCCATAAATACTTTTTGGCGGTTCAATGAATATGATATTGATAGTGAGACATTTTGTTTATATGTTTAAGAGTAATTGTCTCCAACACATGCTTGTAATATGTTTGGTCAATAGATATCCTTGGAATATTCATTCATGTGTTGTGGGAAAATTGAAAATAATTCTAGTAAATACATTTCATAACATATATAGCTACTCATTAGAGGACGTGTACATTGAGCACCATGTACTTTGAACAATATGAGGTGATCTTCTTGTTGATGATGTTATTAGATCTACTCCTAATTATTTACCAAGACAACTATGTAAGGATTTTATGATATGAAGTGGTCATCTTGTTGATGATGCTATCAGATTTGCTCCTAATTATTTACAAAGACAACTATATAATAATTTTATGATATAGTATGGAATGTAATTAAGTTACTTGCATGCATGGAGTTCACAATTTTCTTATAAGTTATTCCCTTGGATTCGTGATCAATTAGCGCAAACTATTCATGTGATGAGAATTGAATTAAGAGGATAAGTGGGTGGCTATTTTCTGCAACTACCATCTCATATGAGTGGCCCATACAAGGGTGTTTGATTTTTGGCTTCATCATATATGATGGGATATTTCCATTGGCATATGGTTTTTTAAGTCTAAAAGTTATGAGGATTGAGTATATTTTTATGGTAGTTGAAGATGGTAGTTGAGAAATAGAGGTCATCATGATTTATGATCATCACCAAGATATCATTTAAAATGTTGTATTAGTATTTTGATTAGAGAGTCATGCATATTACATTCACATGAAAAAGGATTTTAGTAGTTTCTTAAAAAACATAAAATAAAGAGGCATAAAGGGAAGGAAAATGCATTATCAATCTTTGATGAGGTCACACATGCATGAAAAATAATTATTTGAACAATAAGTTAAATTGTAACTATCTTATTGGAGTAAACATGTTGTAGATATTCAATATTGACTTAGTCAAGTGGGTTGAGATAAAATGACAAGTAATCTTAGTAAGCCTTTTAATTCTATGCTAATACATTAGCAGAATCATAATATTTGTATTGAAAATATAGATAAAGTTGGATCTTTCTTTCTAGACCATCAATAGTAGCCTTACAAGTGAAATGGATTCACTGACCTAATGATCACAAGGAAAGTAGCTTCGAACATTAAAAAGGGGGAAGCCTATCAAACATTAAAAAGTGGATCAAACAAAGTCTCAATTGGAATAATGATCCTTGTTGTTGACATGAAAGGCCAAACTTGCACATGCAAAGCATAGCAAATGAGCAGAATCCAATGTGCCATTGTAGGTGCAAATATACATAGATGGGATTAGATATTATTGACTATCTGGATGAAAGTTTTACATAAAAATGCTAAGAGAAAATTTTCTCAGGTAGCTTGCATGTCAGGAATCAAAAGTTTAAAACCAAATGTCAAGTTTGGCACTAATGCTGAACATAAGCACTGATACCATGTACCTTTTGATACCAATGTTAGAAACCAGGAATGCTAACAAGTGATTTGAATCCAAGAAGGATCAAAACCAAGTTTTGGAGTTTTCTATTAATGTGAATAGCATATGAATTGCCCCAAAATATTGTCATTAGTTCATCAAATCTTCAACTTTGATCATGTAATAAAGAATGTAAATGCTTAGGTTAAATCCTCAATGTTATTGATAATATTGGGATTAAGTACAAGCTATAAAAAAGAAAACAAGCACATATACCACACATTAATAGATTTACATAAAAGAGGGGGATTAAGGAAAGAGAGCACACATAGTAAATTGTACTTAGAATTAATCAAGGTTTTATTCATGCTATGTTAGTTACATTACAATAATCTTTTGAGTTCTCATACTTTCATGATTGTTGATTCTAAATTGTGTTTCTCTATGTGTTGCATGTTGTATTGTTATATAATACTCATTTATTAATCACTTAAATACAAAGCATGAATTAAAGTAAATAATATTATGACCATACATTCAATGTCATGACAACATCAAAGACACTGTGTAGTGTCTTGGTAATGAATGGATTCATGGAAACTTATTTCTAGTCACGACATCAAACTATCCTTGACAATATATGCCAATGTGCAAGACCACTTTAATCATGTGAACAAGTTTTACAGCATGAGACTATTTCAATTATTACTATATATTTCACATCATGACAACTTGATTCGTAGCCCAAAGAACAATGTTGCAACTATCACAAAGTAAAAGATTGACTTAGTCATAAAATAGAAGAAACAAGTCATGACCTCAACATATAATGGTGCAAATTCTTCAACTTATGAATTTCTTCAACATAATAACTATCTTCCAAGATTCTAGATGATGTATGAGTCAATCTTAATATTCTTTCACTTGTCAAGTATTTTATCGATCTTGTCTTGTTTGTGCACCACATGAACTTCTCAATGCTCATCAACTTCATCAAGTAGTCCATACAATTCACCTTCATATCAACTTTTTTCAGTCAGATGAAGTTGTCATCAACTTTTTCTTTGATAAAATGATATTGGATATCAATGTACATTGTTCGTACATAAAATTCCAACCTTTTAGCTAAGTGAATAGAACTTTGACTATCATAGCTAAGCCTCACTTTCTTCTACACAAAACCAAGCTTTACACATAATCACCCAATCCAAACAACTTCTATAATTGTCTAAGTATGAGCCACATACTCTGCCTCATTTAATAATAGAACATCAACATACTATTACTTACTCAATAACTTACAAATATATAATACAAGTTGAAAATAAATCTACAATTGGATTTTATGGTATTCACATTTTTGGCCCAATCAGCATTCACAGTCTTCAATGTTATTTCTATTTCCATTTCCTCCAAATTATAAAATAAATCATGAGTCCCACAAATATACCTTAGTACCCTTTTCACTGCAATTTTGTCCTCCTTTCCTAGGTTAGCCATAATTTTGTAGAGAATTTCCACTCCATGTGAAATATTGGGTCTTGTATAACCATAGCATACATCAAACTATCGAATGCACTGGCATATGGTACAAGGACCATTTCTTCTCTTTCATCTCCTATAGATGGGTAGTTATCTATAGACAAATTTAACCCAACAAGTATATGTAAATTAATTAGTTTGTAGTCAAATATGTTGAACTTCTAAAATACTTCTTTAATATACTTCTACTTCCCAAGAAATAGCAATATATTCTCTTTTTCCCTTGCAATTTTCATGTCCAAAATATATCCTTCTTTCATGAGGTCAATCATGTCGAACTTCCTTTAAAGTCATCCCTTCACACTAAAGAACATTTTCTTATTGTTTCCAACTAGAAGCATATTATCTATATATAATGTAAGAATCACAAAATTAGTATATAACCTCTTTGTGTATACATAATAATCTACCTTGCTCCTTCTAAAACCCAATTGAAGGATATACACATCAAATTTATAGTATCACGTCTTTAGAGTTTGCTTAAATGGTACAAGAACTTTTCCATCTACATACCAAGTTCTCCTTACCTTTTATCTCAAATCATTCAAGTTGCTGCATTAAATCTCTTCCTCCATATCACCATGAAGAAAATATATTTTCACATCCAACTGCTTTACCTTTAAATAAAACTAAGCTATTGTATCTAGAATTACTCGAATAGATATCATCTTGGTCACTGGGGATAAGACATCTTAGTCTATTCTCTCAATTTGAGAATAACCTTTCACCACCTATCATGTCTTATATTTCTCAATATTACTACTAGTATTCATCTTCTCTTTGAACACCTACTTTCACTCAATATTACTACTAGTATCCACCTCAAGGTGTTTTTATCATAAAGAAATTGCATCTTTTCTTACATAATTTTCACCCACCACTTAAATTCCATTGAGGCTATGACCTCCTAAATACTTATTTAGATCATCCCCTATAACAAAAAGTGCATAATATGTACTATCTACATACTTTATTAATGGGTTTATGAACCTTATAGATCTCCAAGTGTAGGTGTGGATTTCATAACTTCTTCATCTAACTCGCCATGCACTATTGAAACTAGATTGGTATTATCCTTTATTTTAGAATTCCAAGTAACAACTTCACCATTTGTTGTTACAACATTGTCTAAGCCACAATGTCATAACTCCATGTCATGCCCTCCTTTTTTCATGTTATGCCTTTGAAGGGAATCAGGAATAATAAGTTTCATGTCAAGATGTTGGGTTGAGCCGCAATAGCCTTTCTTCATGTCATCCCATTGATAAGAGTCATAAAAACTAGGTTTCATGTCATCCCTTTGAGAAGAGTCATAAAAACTAGGTTTCATGTCATGATATTGAGTTCAGTCATGATGACTTTCTTCATGTTATGACTTTGAGGAGAGTCACAACAACTATCTTGTTCCTTGAATTATATGAAATCTAAAAGTCACAACAACTATCTCATTAATGTGCCCAAGTATCCAAAACCTCATCTCAACTCTCAAACTGACTAATCTCTATCCTTTCTTTTACATTGATCCATCCTCATTCTTAGAGCAATAACCTTTGCTCTATGAGTTGTCCCACATGACTTTTCATCACAAGTGAAATCAAGCCTATAGATGTCATTACCCTAGATGAGATGAAATTTCTAGCAAGGCTTGGTACATGCATCACACATGGGACTTCTTCATAGTCTCATCATGCATTATCATCATCACTTTCCTAAGACATATGATGTTAATAGTAGAGTCATTGCCCATATACACCCTTTTATGATTATAGCTTTCATACATATGGAACTATTCTTGATGTGAATTTATGTGATATGAGCAACACATGCAGTTATAAAGTAGATTTCTCCCCAAACTTCACCTTCTTCATTGACTCACTTCTACCATTTCCCTTATCAAGTGCCCTAGTTAGTTGTATTTCCAGTACTTGACCTTAGATTTTTCCATACTCTTTAAACTTTCTCAAAAATATGGTTTACTTGCTGAATGAATGGAACTATTTTCATTAATTTTTGCCTATCACAAGCAATTCTTCACTTGAGGATACTTTTATATTATACCTCCTCATAACCTAAGATAAAAGATCTTCGATCATACCTTCATATATCAGCTTCATCGAACCACTACCAATGGTGATGAATGATGATTAGGTTGTTTCATTAATATGGCATCAAATAAAGTATCATTGCTAATTTCATAGCATATAGACAAAAGTTGGTTGATCAGTGTGTTGAACTCGTATATTGAATGATTGAATGATTTTTTCCTCAAGATTATCTAGTTGACTAATGACTTGTTCTGATAGAGATTATCTAAAGTCAACCATATTTTCTTTGGCATTCTCTCTAGTGACATTCACAAATAATGAGTCATCCAAGCATAGTAGGATCAAACTTCTATCTCTTTGGTCTAGCTTCTCTCATTCACCAATAGAAAATGACTTTGATCCTTCTTTACCAGTAATAGATAGCTTCAAATCCTTAATAACATTCCATAAATCCCATCCACCAACAAGTCTTCCATTTTTAGTTTTTTGAGTTCAAAACTCTTGCCTAAAAATTTTTTTATCTCCAATCTCATTGACTCTACAATTTACAAAGTATTTCCTGACATATCTTGTAGACAAACCTTTGAGATAACCTCTTTTGATACCAAATATTAGAGTGAGGGATAAAAAAGCTATGATACCAAATTTTAAAAATTAGGAGCCTAAAACCAAATGTCAGGTTAAGCCTTGATGCCAAATATAAGCACTGATACCATGTTTAACCTATGAAACAAATGTTAGGAATTAGCAAATCTAACAAACATTTTGAATTCAAGCAGGATTGAAACCATGTTTCGAGGTCTAATACAAATGTGAACAATATAAAAATTATCCCAATATTTTATCATTGGTTGATCAAATCTTCTATAGCTTTGGCCGTGTAATAGGAAATGTAAATGCATAAGTTAAATCTATGATGTTGATGATGTCAAGATTAAGTAAGAGCTATTGAAAAAGAACAAGCACAATCACCATGCTTAAATAGATTAACACATAAGAGGGGGTATGGGGGATAAGAGAGCACACATAGTAAATTGCAAATGGAATTAATTTAGGGTTTATTCAAGTTGTGTATGTTACATTACAACTTTCTAGAGTTCTAACACTTACATGATTGTTGATTCTCAATAGTGTTTCTATTTTTGTTGTGTGTTGTGTTGTTACATAGTAGTCATTTACTAATCACTTAACTATAATGTATGAATATGAGTAAATGATATTATCAAAACACATCCAGTGTCATATGAACATCAAATGCAATTGTGCAATGTCTCAGTAACAAATGAAGTCATGGAAACATATTCCAAGTCATTGAATCAAATCATCCATGATAATTTGTTTTCATATCACAAGACTACTTCAATCACTACAACATGTTTTACATCATGAGACCATTTCAACCATGACAACATATTTATGTCATGACAACAACTTGTGTCGTCGCTGTTCATCACCAAAAGTATCATATTTTAATAAATGAATTTAACTTATTTCATGTGGTGTTTGAATGAGAATGGGGCATAAAAGATAAGTATTTAATGAAAATTATTTTTTGATGGGCTTTATTGAAGAATAGTGAAATTAAGAATAATTTGAGTAAAAAAATGTTCTTGTCAGAAAACAAAATTGAATGTGGGAGACCGAGATCAAGTCCAGATATTTTCAGTGTCATGATATTATCAACTCTAGCACATATATTTGAAGTTGTTGCAAAATACCTTTCTTAGACGCGACTCTACATAGTAGTCATAATATTTATTATATGTTATAACTCTACCATATTATCACAATATCTTTCTATGCTGAAATATGATTATTGGTCATGATAATATTTCTGAGTCACAATCATATTTACACTAAAATATATTTTTGACAATGACATTATTATCATGTTGTAGTAGACAAAGCATTAACTCTTAGTAATTACATTGAAACAAATTCATGACAATGCTGGAATATCTCATAATTAGAGATCGAAAGGATAGAACAACAAAAGAGGTGCACCAACCACCCTGATTAAAATAATAGAACAGGGCTGACATGTAATGGATCAAATTAGAAACCATATTTGTAATGTAGATCTCAATGTTGACTCCCTTCGGAGATACATGATTTGATGAGATGACTCCAAAATTATCTTTCTCAAATCCTTCCTCAATATCAAGCTAGTTATGAACCTAGGGTTAGCTTATATAATTGTGTATGATAAACATACTTAATAATAAATATATATGATTTTGTGATATATTGAATATTGATGGATATAGAAGTGTCATAAAATTTCATATTTAGGGTTCAATCGATTTGATGACAGCTTTGCGTTGGCTATGATAGATGGTGAAAGGTAAGCCATTGAACACACGACAAGAAGTGTTAGTCAATAAGAAGTGATAGCTTTCCAACCATCTTCCCCTTATAATAGTTTCTATGAGTAAATTTGCTAGGTTGACATAAATTATTGATATGAGTTTGGTACTAACACAGCTAGCAACATAGATATTATTATTTTGGGCAATTGTGCTTCCACGGTTGTGATTTTAAGATACAGAAGAAGAAAGAACAACAAAACAACAAAATAACAAATGATATAAATATCCAATCCAAAATCCAACCATGGCATAGTCAAAAACAAAAAAAAATAGAAACCAGAAATAACGTGGTTCACTAGTTGCTCAGTACGACTAGTTACATCTACCATAAAATGCTTATGTGTTACAGATTAAACCAATATAAATCTTACAGTATGTGCAGCGTAGAAATAGTCATGATAAATCACGTAGAGAGAGAGAGAGAAGATGAACAGTTCTAGATCGCTAAAAATAGTAACCCAAAAATAAAATACAAAACATTTTATATTAAAAATTTCTTGGTTCAATTAACCGAAGCGGGTCAGATCATCGGATGGGTCAGGCTCTACTTCAAATATTTCTTCGGCCCACTGACCAGACAGCGAGACCTCTATTATTGTGCTACTACTATATTCTCGGCATCTTAATATTTTCTTTCCTACACTTACATGAAAATATTAAAACAAAAATATTTGGTTATACAAATAGATTATCAAAACAAACTATATACAACAATCTCCACATTAATTTGTTTTGCATACAGATAAAGAGACACGCTCTATAAATAGTTAGTCCAAAAAGACTACATCTGATTTGATATATTCAATAAGTCAAGATAGTGTCTTAACTTATTCAGAGTAATAGGTTTGGTAAACATGTCAACTGGATTATCAGAAATTACAATTTTCTTTACTTGTACCCTCTTCTCAGATCGAATAAATAATATCGTACATTAATGTGTTTTGTCCTTTCATGGTGCACTTGGTCTTTTGCTAAATAGATAGCACTGAGGTTGTCACAGAAAACTATTGCAACCTCTTCATAAAGACGAAGGTCCTTGAGAAAACCTTTCAGCCATATACCTTCCTTCACGGCTTCAGTCAAAGCCATATACTTTGTTTCAGTAGAAGATAAAGTAACAGAAGAATGTAGTGTGGCTTTCCAGCTAACTAAAGAACCACATAGAGTGAAGACATAACTAGTCATAGACCATCTACTGTCAACATCCCCTACATAGTCATAATCAGAAAATCCTACCATCATGAGATTAGATTCATTACCAATTATCAAATCAAGATCAGAAGTTCCCTTGAGGTAATTACGTATCCTTTTAACAACTTTCCAGTGCTCTTGACTAGAGTTTATCATAAACCTACTCACTGTACTTACTATATGAGCAATATTAGGTCGGGTGCACACCATAAGATACATGAAGCTCCCGACAACACTAGAATAAAGAACCTTAGACATTTTGTTTTTTATCAGATTCAGATTGAGGACAACATTCTAATGTTAGATAAAGGTTAGAAGCAAATGGTGTGGATAGAGGCTTACAAGAAGTCATTCCAAATCTAGATAGAAGTTCCTGAATATATTGTTTATGTGAAAGAAACAACATTCTTTTAATTCTATCTCTGAATATTTCCAAACTCAAATTTTGCTTTGCTCCTCCAAGATCTTTCATATCAAATTTAGAACTGAGAAGATCTTTCAGTTCCTGAATATCAGATTTATTTCTAGCAGCAATAAGCATATCATCTACATACAATAGCAAGTAGATATATGACTCATCCTTGTGCCTTTTGAAATAAATACAGTAGTAATGGTCACACCTATTGTATCCATGACTAGTTATGAAACAGTCAAATCTCTTGTTCCACTGATGGGGAGACTGCTGAAGTCCATAAATGGACTTCAAAAGCTTACACACATGGGTTTCCTTACCTGATACCTAAAAACCCTTAGGCTGGCTCATGTAAATTTCTTCATCCAGTTCTCCATGAAGAAATATAGTTTTAACATCTAGTTGCTCAAGTTCAAGGTCTTGATGTGTCACTAATGCTAGAAGCACCCTAATTGAGGTATATCTAACTATAGAAGAGAATATCTCATTATAATCGACACCCTCTTTCTGACCGAACCCTCTTGTAACTAGACATGCCTTAAACTTTACACTATCAGCTATAGAGGCATCATTTTTCTTCTTGAAAATTCATTTGCAATAAACTATCTTTCTCACTTTAGGTTTAGGTACAATAAGCCAAGTAACATTTTTATGAAGAGATTCAATCTCTTCGTTCATGGAAACTAACCATGACTCAAATTCAAGACATCTAATATCATTCCTGAAGAAGGATGGTTCATGAATATCAATCTCTTCGGCAACTTGTAGGGAAAACCCTACAATTTCATCAAAGGTGAATCTCAGAGGAGGACATACATTCACACTTCTTTGTCTATCCCTTGCAATGTAGTAGGGGATAGACTCTTTAGGTACGGGTTTAAAAAATCAGGTTCAATAATAGACTTGACATCATTTTCATGATTAGCTATTATTTGTCTAGAGACAACAGACATCCTTCCTGGAGCTACAAATTCAGATTTTAGCTCCACCTTAAGCTCAGATTGAGGAACATCAGGTAACTGGATAGGAAAGGGTACTTGTCTTAAGATGACACTTTCTTCAATTGTGACACTCCTAGAGAGAATCACTCTCTTTTCAAATGGTGACCAGATACGAAATCCCTTGACTCCATCACTATATCCTACATATATTCCTTTTCTTGCTCGTGGTTCAAGCTTACCATCATTTACATGATAGTAGGCAACATACCTAAACACTTTTAGACTAGAATAATCTGTAGGTTTACCAGTCCACACCTCAAATAGAATTTTAAAAATAATTCCACTATGTGGCGATCTATTTATCAAATGGCATGCTGTATTAATAGCTTCAGCCCAAAACTCCTTGTCTAAGCCTGATTGAGAGAGCATACATCTAGTTCTCTCTAGATGAGTTTGGTTTATTCTTTCAACAATATCATCCTGTTGAGGAGTGTCCCTAATAGTTTTGTGTCTCGCTATACCTTTATCCTTACAGAATTCTTCAAATTCAGACGAACAAAATTCTTGACCATTATCTGTTCATAATAGTTTAACCTTCTTTTGTGTTTGGTTTTCCACAAATCTAACCCACTGCTTAAACTTTATAATAGTCTCATATTTATGTTTCATCATGAATACCCAGGACATCCTGGAGTAATCATCAACTAAACATAAATAAAATCGAGCACCTCCAAGAGATGTGACTTTAGAAGGTCCCCAACAGTCAGCATGGATATAATCCAAAATACTATTTTTATAGTGTATGGCCTTACCAAATTTAGTTCTATGTTTCTTACCAAAAACATAATGATCACATAAATTTAGTTTACTGACTCTGTGACCAACAAGAAGATTAAGATCAGAGAAAATGTTCATACTTTTCTCTCCCATATGTGTGAGCCACATATGCCACAGTCTTGTAAGTTCAGCTTTGTCTTCAAATGCTGGCTCTCCAGATGTGACATCAATAGTCCTTGTCACTGTGGAACCTATCAGTGTGTATAGCATTCCAGTCTTCTTCCCCTTCAGTACAATATCATCTTTTCGGTGAACATTCAGTGTTCCCTCTCCACCACTGAATGAATATCCCTGATCATCCAGAACACCAAGAGAAATGAGATTCATTGTCATCTCAGGGACATATCTCACATTTGAAAGTGAGACTATTCGGCCATCATAAGTTTTCAGTATGACTGTGCCGATTCCAACCAGCTTACATGGTTGGCTGTTCCCCACCACAACATGGTCAACTTCCTTCATGTCATATTTATTGAACCACTCCAAGTGAGTGCTTATATGGAAGGAAGTCCTAGTATCCATGATCCAATAATCTAATCTTGCAATCATTGTGGAGGTTACCATCACGATGTCTTCTCCTTCATCCAGATCATCAAAGGCCACAGCAGCAACAGGTGGAGGATTAGGCTGACCTCGTTGTTCCAGCCTTGCTCTCTTTTTTGGGCATTCAGTTTTCCAATGTCTTTTCTATTTATATTAGTGACAAATGTCACCCTCTTTTGACCTCTTCTGAAGCTTATTTTCCATGTTCTTGAATGGAATAGGTTGTGGCCTCTTGTTTGTCACCACCAATCCAGCAGGATATTGTTCAAGTCGTTCAACCACAGTCTTCTGCCTCATCTCCCTGAAGTGTATGGCAGAGCGAACATCCTCTAGCATAATCTTTTTCTTTCCCACTATGAGAGATTCGACAAAATTCTCATAGGAAAAAGGAAGAGAGACTAAGAGTAGAAATGCAACATCCTCATCTTTCACCTTAGCATCTACACGTTTAAGGTCCATGATGATGCATTTTAAATCATCCAGATGCTTCTTCAAAGAGGTTCCCTCTTGCATCCTCAGTGTGAATGGCCTCCTCTTCAACAAAAGCTTATTCGTTCATGATTTAGTCATATACAGAGACTCAAGCTTGAGTCACAATCCTGTAGTAGATTCTTCATTAGTTACATCAGCTATGACTTCATTAGACATGTTTAACATAATGGTGGAGTGGGCTTTTTCTTCACGTCTCCATGCCTCATCCTCTATTATTCCAAGAGTAGTAGTAGTATGAGGGCCGAAGCCTTGAACAAGAGGACTCCAAATATCAAAATTCTTCAAATATGCCTGCATTTTGATCTGCCACATACTAAACCCATTTCTGCCATTGAATTTCTCGATCGTGGTATTTAGGGTTCTAGCCATCTCAATAGAATATCATTTGTACAGAAAAATCACAAAAAATCCAACGGCACAATTGCTCGAAAAACTCTGAAACCCACTCTAATACTAATTGTTGGGCAATTACACTTCCACAATTGTGATTTTAAGATATAGAAAATGAAAGAACAACAAAACAACAATTGATATATATATCCAATCCACAATCCAACCACGATAGAATCAAAAATAAAAAAAATAGAAACCAGAAATAACATGGTTCACTAGTCGCTCAGTACGACTAGCTACAACCACCAGAATATTCTTATGCATTACAGATTAAACCAACCGAAGTTTTATAGTATGTGCAGCATAGAAATAGTCGCGATAAATCGCATAGAGAAAGAGAGAGGATGAACAGTTCCAGATCACGAAAAATAGTAACCCAAAAATAAAATACAAAACCTTTTATATTAAAACTTTCTTGGTTCAATTAACTAGAGCGGGTCGGATCATCAGACGGGCCAGGCTCTGCTCCAAAAATTTTTTCGGCCTGCTGACCAAACAGCGAGACCTTTTTTATTGTGCTACTAATGCATTCCTGGTCTCTTAATATTTCTTTTCCTGTACTTATATGAGAATATTAAAATAGAAATATTTGGTTATACAAACAGATTATCAAAACAAACTATATACAACAATTATGACCATGTCATTTTATTTTTTCTAGAAGTACTGAATAGAGAATAAAGATATGCATAGTCAAAGTAACCATCGAGAAGAGTTGATTATATCTCGCATCTTCTTACCCTTTATCCAACAAATACTTATTACATTACCATAATATTATAGAGGAAATATCATCATATACAATAAAGTAAACTAAATCTAAATCTAAATATGTGTATGATACCCAATTTTATCTTATCAACTAGAATAATTAGTTAATTTATCATAACTCGATCAAAGTGACATCACCGATCTCTATGAGATTAATATATATACTTTCAATTACTTTATTATTTGTATAACCTAAATACTTATAAAATTTTATTAGGCACATACATATGCCTAATGAGCTTTTAGTATAGTGTCAAGAATTATCATGTTTTTGGTATCATGGTAAATTCTTAATAAGTTTTTGATACCATGATCATAAATTAAATTTATTTTGATTGGATACTTTTGGCTTGACTCGCTACATAGAAAAAAATAAGTTATATTTTAAGTTGATTAGATATCTAATTCATTTTGTATTTGTTTTCTTTTTGTTTTTGTTTAGTAGCCATGAATTATATAGACTAAAAATCTAGGACTGACACAATACCTTTAGACCCATAAATAGAATAAACTATATGATATTTATTGATACATGGAGTAGTAAGACTACATATGAAGGATAATGGCAATCATAGAAATAACCAAGGGGATGTCATACAAGCTATCGAATAGCTTATTCCATATCAACCCCTTCAGAATTATTAAAGACTAACATTGTTGAATAGTTACTTTGGGATTCATACGCAACCTATACAAGCAAATCACTTCGAATTGAAGCCGAGTCTTAGACTATTGATAGATCAATATCAATATCAATATAGAGAGAATATTTTACAAGATACAAACAACCATATTATGAAATTTTAGACTTATATGACATTGTAAAGATGAGTTGAGTTAGCTAAGTTATAATCAAGTTAAGATTATTTTCATTTTCTTTGAGGTACAAGGCAATGATCTAGTTTGAGTGCATATCATGGGAATCAATTGAGAGTTGAGATGAGTTAGCTCAAGTATTTTAAACCAAATTCTTCCCACCTAAAATAGCATTACAAACAAGGGTAGAGATTAGTTAGTTCATACAAGAGAAGCCAACTTCTTTCCACCTAAAATAACATTAAAAGCAATGGTAGAGATCAATCAGTTCCCACCTAAAATAACATTATCAAATTCTTCCCACCTATTGAGGAGGTGCCAATAATATGGATTTGAATTTTTATTTCAAGCATAAACATTCCATAATAAAATAAATTATATGATGAGATACATGATGAATACATCCTCGGGTAGTTCCATATTAAACAACATACTCGAGAAGGTATATTTCTCATTTGAGGAGCTAGCCAAAATAATTATCAAACTCCAAATGAAAAAGAAAGTGGAAGAAAACAAGCAGAAAATTTGGAGTTGGAGATTGATAGCTATGATAACCAAGATATATACATTCTTTAGCTAATTTTAAACTAAATAAGAGAGAAATGGTAGCCTTGCAATAGCAAAGGTAAGCAATTTTGATATGATCTATCAATTTTGACATGATCTATAGAATAGAGAGTATGTTTTTAGACCCAACATTAATATCACTTTAAACTATTACCAAAGCATGAGAAATCACAAGAACTTATCATATAGGAGCCAAGGAAATATATAGTTGAACATGGATCAAAAATAGTTGGACTTTAAAAGTAACATAATGGGTTACCAAATGCAATGAGCTTCAAGCTCCAATTATAGCCAGCATAAGATAGAAGATAGTAGCCAAGCCATTATTTGAAGATAGTATTCTTGAGCTACTAATAAAGAAAAAGAGAAGAAATGATGAAAGAATGCTGAATTGGAAAGATGGAAATGAAGCTAGATCACACTAATATGACAATGAAAATTATTGAGAATCAAATTGGATAGCTTGTACTCACAATGAATGAGATGAATATCAATGGATTACTTATTAATGATACTAAGACAAATCTAGTGCAATGCATGTTCATAACATTGAGGAGTTGAAAATAAATAAAAGAGCAAAGAATTAAAAAAAATTGAAAGGAGAAGCTTATGCAAAAGTGAAAGCTTTCACATATGATGTCACAATACCTAAAGTCACTACATCCAATGTCATGACACAACCCGACCATACTACGCAACTTATTCCACAAGAATAAAAACATGATGAAGTATAAAGAAAGAAGAAGATACTAGTAAACTATGAAACAAATAGAAAGATGATATAAAGAATAAATAATATGCAGACATGCCCAACTCTTTCCACCTCATTCTTATGTTTTCATAGGTTAAAAGAAGAAATGTTGGATGCAAATTTTGAGAAATTTATATATATTTTTAGAAAGCTAAAAATTAATATACCATTCATTGAAGCTCTATCTCAAATTTTGTACTATGTGAAATTTATAAAAGACATAATGAGTAGCAAGAAAAAAATTAAAACTTATAAAATTGTGAATATGACCCAAGAAATATAGTGTAATAATTCAAAGAAAACTCCCAAATAAACTCAAATATATGGAAAGTTTTTACCATTCTTTGTATTATTTGAGAACGCACATTCTAGAAGGCTTTATATGACTTAGGAGCAAGTTTTAATTTAATATCGTTATCTATAGTAAGAAGACTATATCTAAGTGACCTTACTCCATATTTTATTTCTTTACAAATGGCTGATAGATCGATTAAAATTCCAAAGGGAATCATTGAAGATGTTCTTGCAAAGGTTAGAAAATTTGTTTTCCTACATACTTTTTGATACTAGACATAGAAAAAGACTTTTATGCATTATTGATCTTGGGAAGTCTATTTTTGGTGGCTAGACATATATTGATTGATGATAAGAATAAAGAATTTAATCTTTAAGTAGGAAAAGAACATGTTTAGTTCAACTTATATAAAAGATTTTAAATTCAAGATGATGAGGAAAACTACCTGAGAATTGATAGCCTCGTCCATACAACCAGAAACTATAATGTATTATTCAGAATGAAAAATTTTTTGGATGGTTGCTGGCCTGAAGAAATGGAAAAATTATTGAAGTTGGAAAAGGTTTTGGAACAAGAAGTTACAACACGCCTTAATGAAAATGCATGTTATGATTTTGTGATTTTTTTAAATTCAATATATAAGAAGGAAAGGATACGTGCTATGATAAAGTCATGACTCACATTGTCGAAGCTACAACATTCCTATGTGAAGAGAGGACAAATAGATGTGGAGTATCTAGAAAATATAGACATAGTATGACTATAAAAAGTTGCATCACTGCTTGATGAAATGCCTAGAGAAATAAATGAAGATTTGATAAATTTGAAGACATGAAGGAAATAGAGGTCAAGAAGGAAGATAAACTAGAAATGAAAAAGGCTGAGATTGAAGTATTGAAGGAAGTGGCAACATCTAAAAAAGTAGCAACTACAATGATATGATTAATGAAGAAAGAAGTAGTAATATAATCTGAAGGATCTATGATATTGATAGATCAAAAGATAAATAAAGTAAAAGCCACGATAAGTTTTAACGTCAAGACACCATTAAATAAGGGTGCACAAAATGATGTGATATATTTCAAAGTCATGAATATGATTAAAGTATTAAAAATAGATAATGATATCATAATAATTAATAAAGTCATGATATTTTAAGATATACATCTAGGAGGAAAGAATGTGATAGAGGGTGAGATTTTGAAGAAGAAGCATAAACAATAGAGTGGCCAAGGAAAAAAAAAACAAAGATGACCTTCTATCCAGAATCATTGACCAAAGATGTAGAGAACATGAGATGGAAGAAGATCAAATACTATACTATGAAGATTACTTGGTCAGTTGAGGTCCAAAACGGAGATACTAGACCTGAAAATTAGTTAAGCTAATGATGTTAAACATATTACTTCTTAGGAGGCAACTGAAGTATTTATTTTTTACTAGTGTGACTGTAACTTTTTTTTATATACATTCCACCAATTCATACACAAAAAAGCATAAACTAAACAATGTTGTGATGTCAAACCAAATTGTTATATTATATATGAATTTTCATCCAATAAAAGAAGTAGCAACACTCAAACCTATTTATAACAAATCTTTCTTGAAACAACCATGCATGCTTTGATTTTCTTGATCCTCATCTCACTAAAAAAAGCAACTAGAAGTGAGAATGATTCTTTTTACTTAAGGATAAGAAAATGTTTAAGCATATGAGTTTATTTGGCACTAAAATTATCATATTTTGTATGGATTTATTTGGCTTATTTCATATGGTATTTATATGAGAATTGGGCAAAAAAAGACCAATATTTCATGAAAATAAATTTTTGATAGGTTTTAATAAAAAGTAGCAAAATTAAATATAAATTGATTATAGAAGATAGATTTTGTAGAAAATAGAATTGTCGTGCAAATGAGTGACATGAAGTCAAAATATTTTCAATGTCATGACATCATCAACAATGGTACATACGTTTGAAGTAGTTGTGGTAAGACTTTCTTGGATGTGTCTATATATAGTAGTCATGATATTTATTATATATCATGACTCTACCATACTATCATAATATTTATCTATGTTGCAATTCTCTCTTCTTGGTCACAATAATATTTCTGAGTTGTGATCATATTTACTCTAAAATATATTTTTGGGTGTGACATTTTTATCATGTCATGGAATCTAAAGTATTAACTCATAGTCACAATATTGAAACAAATATGTGACAATGCTTGAATGATAATATGAAGTTGTGGCATACTTTTTATGTCGCGACATAATGGTTATAGAATTAAAATCATATTTTGTGAAGATATGTTATGTTGTGATATTCTTTTACCATCAGGACATCATACTTAAGGGCATGACTGACTTTAGTTGTGATATCCTTTCGCATCATAGTACCATCCAAACACATCCATAAGAAATTCACGACATTGTCCTTGTCATTTCATAACTTAATTGTTACAAAAATGATTCAACATAATCCTCCATTACAACTTTAACCCAGCATCATGCCATTATGGTGATTAAAGATGCTACACTCATTGATGAGACCTGAGGATATAAAAGCTAGACTTAAGAAGAAGTTATCTCATAATAAGAGATTGGAAGAAAATAACAATGAAAGAGGCACATCAATGCAATCTCGAGTAGAGAAATGAAATAGGGCTGACATAAAGTGGATTGAATTGGAAATCAGATTTGTAACTTATAACCTAATGTCATCTTCATTCGAGAATACACAATTTTATAAGTTGATTACTAAATTTTCTCACCATATCTTTCCCTAATGTCATGCTATTTGAAACCAAGAATTGGTTTATATAATTATGTATAATGAATATGATTTGTAATTAATAATTATGATTTTGTGATATATTAAATATTGATGGATATGAGAATTTTTTAGAATACCTAATTCAGCGTTCCACCGATCCAAATAAAGCTTTTTATTAATTGTAGTAGATGGTGATTGGTAAGCTATGAAACATAAAGCAAAGAGCATGTGCTGATAAAAAGTGATGACCCTTCTACCACATTCTCCACATTATGATTTTTATGGTTTTAATTGCTAGGTTGATGTAAGTTAATTGATGTGAGTATGGTGCTAAGGAGATCAAAAATATAAATATTATTGTGACCTTATAATTGTATTTTTTTTATAAGTACTAACTAGAGAATATAAATATGCATAGTCAAAGAAATCATCAATGAGAGTTTATGTATTGCCTAAAAGGAGTTAGAAATGTGGGGATGCTAATTATTAGGTTAATGTGCTACTTTGGTAGATGAGGACATGTATACCAAAGACCTCACAACAAGTGGATCATCCATAGTATTCACGGTATATGATTGATTAATTTTTGAAGGCTAACAAAGTGATTGAATATCTCATTTCTTCATATCTTTAGTACAATGAATACTTATTGTATTACCATAATACCATAAAGAAAATTGCAATATACGCAAGAAAGTAAATTATCTCTATAATCTAAATATTTCTTTGAGACCTAGATTTATTTTCTTAACTTGAGCAATTAGTCAATTCATTCTAACTTAATCTAAGTATCATTACCAATTCATATAGGATAGATATCTAGACTTACAATTGATTTATTACTTGTATGACCGATATACTTGTGATATTTTGTTATGCACATACATATGCCTAAAGAGCTTTTTGTGTAGTACCTAGAACCATCAAGTTTTTAATATCATAAAAAAGTCATAATAATAGCCCAAATAACAAGTTTGTGGATATCACAAGTTAAGTAGAAAGTTAACTAAGTGTCTTAGTCATGGTGCAAAAGAAACAAGTCATGACCTCAACATGTTGTGACCCCTATTCTTAGCTTGTGACTTCATTCTCCAGAGAAACTACCTTCCAAGATTCTAAATAATGTATGAGTCAATCCTAATATTGCATAATTTGGTAACTTGTGACATTACAAAGTTCATGTAGATGACTAGGTTTATGATAGCTTAGGATGCATTGTTTCTTCTCTTCTTCCTCCAAAAACAAATTGACATCTTTGGATGCCTAAGAAGCATCAAATTGAATCATAATTCATGTTTAAATAATAATTAAATGTTCAACATGCAATGAGGCAGATCATAATCATGCATTTATTTTATAACTCTTCGCTCTAAAAGGATAAAAATGACACTTGACTTCAGGAGTTATAGAAATAGTGCAACATGTAAAAACCTATTTATTTATTTTTTGTTTAAAATTTCATATATGAATGAAACCTTCCTTTAATAGTTTTAAAGAGTTAGCTATTAACTATAATATTTTGTTGTGTTTTGAAACCTTCAAAATGTTTCTTTTAGTAGTTTTTTTAGCTAAATCATATTTTTTCCTTTTTATTTTAATATTTGAGTTATGTTGACATGTCCAATTAATGATATCTATAGAAGTATTTGGTTTCACATCCTACTATTGTGACTTTTTTATTCCACCTAATTTTATCAGTTAGGTGATGTCCCAAAAGCATGTTAATAAAAATATCTCATTAATACTGATTACAAGTACATAGGTCATATAGGTAGTAAATAAACTTTAGTATAAATATCAATCACATAGAGATTATATTATCAATTTAGTTATTCACTAGTGAGAGAACTCATTTTTAGTAAAATAGATATTTGAATTATTAGATAATTTTAAGTCCATAGTTTATTCATGTAATCTTCATGATATTTAAGTTTCTCAACTAATATTATGTTGGAAACAAATTAAAGATTTGGTATTGTAAAATCACTCCTTTTTATAATGGCATATAAGATAATTATCACCATTAAGTCCATCCCAATAATGATCTTCTCATAATTGTCCACTTGGTACATCATCACCAAGAATATAAGTTATCTTTGTTGAAGAGTCATTTATAATCTCATATCTTGTAGAAAACTTCATCAACTATCTTTAATGGTTAGTTTGTATGCACATTATTGTTTTTTAGCCTCCATTATCATAAAAACAAAAGATTAACCACTTTAGACTCCATATGTGTCATTCTTGCATAATTAATGTATGATTTTTTCAAGTTTTACTAGTGGGAACCATATGAATAAAGTAACTTTTAAGGGTTGTCACTACCTTGTGAGTCACCACACACTCACACATGTCCCAAAAATTGTTTATCACTATCCTCCTCGATGAAGATGGGAGTATCACACTAAAGGTGAATAATCTAGGAGAATGCTTTATATAATATCTATAACAGTCAAAAACTAGTTATTGTAAGATGTGTATAATAGACTGGCATATAAAGTATTTGTACCATTGGTTTCATATGCATCATACTAGAAATGAGTAACATACCCAAATTTTGGGTTTCAATGTGAAGGTTTATCTTATGCATCACAATTAGAAGGGTTGTCACTACCTTTCTTCTTTATGTTCAAGTAAGCCTTGTAGTTTACCTATCACAATCCACCATGAAAATCTCACACAACCCTACTAATATTTGAAACTCTAGTTTAAGTTTTATTTAATCACCATTCATTAATATCTATAACACAAATAAACAAGATACATTCATTCATAAATAACCATTATCACATCACTTATATTCAAATTAAACAAATCATAGACCCATGTCATTTTGGTAAAAAATTCAAAATCCAACTAGAGATGAAGGGCTTGAAATTTGCACCCACTACCTCTAGGAATTACATTAAGTTGCCCCTAGGATTTGGTAGTTTTTGTGACTTTTCTTGTGTCATGGAGGGAAGGAAGAGAAATGAGAGATCCCTTTTAATTTTTCTATCTTCTACGTATATACTCAAGTGATTCTACATTATTTCAATTAATATTTTGTATTTTTGGTCAAATTTTGCTTAAGGTCATGACTCTAGAAGATTGTTGTGACTCTAGATTACATCTCGATCTTTCTATAACAAAAGTTTTAGTGCTAGAAATGACCCAAAACTTTGACCTAATATCTCTATAACACAAAATTACAATGATGTAAAGTGACCACAACTTTGGGTATTTATCTTCTTGTCTTTAATAAAGGGTCACAACATTGTTTAATAGTGATGACATGTTGAAGGGCTTCTCACATTAATATATGGTCATGACACTATGATAAAGACATGACATTGATATTAGTTCTTCTTGATGATTATATGGTTGCAATACTAGAAAATAGTCATGACGCTGAGAAGATCTTGCATATATTGTGTCTATAGTGCTGAGAAATGGCTGAGGCACAAAATTTTCTTTTATGTCTTCAAGTGTCTATATTGTTTTGGGTGTCATGGCACTTGCCTTCTCTCATCACATATATTGTGTTGTCACGATTTTATAGTAATGCCACAACATTGGAAATTATCTCAAGCATAAAAGTTATCATTTTAATTTTCTTTAAGGATAAGAGTCACATCCTTGAAAAATAGTTGTACTCAAGTAATATTCACTATAGCTTTTAATGTTCCAAAAGTCATGAATCTAAATAATGGCTATGTCTTTTTCCATACTAGTATTGACTTCATAATTTTTTATAGCTCAAAAATTATGATTTTGTTAAAATTCATAGTTATCTAACTTGAGATTATCAAGTCATATTAAAGATAAAATCATAATACTTGAAATTGGCTATGACTTTGAGCACTGGTGGGGTACTTAGTTGTCGTGATGTAGAATCAAAATAGTAATCATTTAAATTTCATGAGATAGGTATGGATGTGACTTGATGATAACATCACAACCACTTAGAATATATCGCATAGTGGAAGGATTATTCTAATAAGTTAGTATGGTCATGACATACAAAAATTATCACAACCAATTAGATAGAGTTTCGATCAAGAATATATATTGAAACTTTGAAAGACTCAATATTCTACCTTTAATTACTAAATTCCTTTAAAACCCTATTGATGTTATGAATATTCATTAAAACTCACTAAAACTATAAAGTCTTCAAATTAATCCATAATTTTTTTTTCATTTCATGCATACACAATATCATAAAGCACTAAATATACCTATGAATGTTTGATAGTTTTAACATTGAACAAACTCTCCAAAAAAACATATAATATCTCAAATCAATTCCACATAATATGTGCATCATTACAATATGGGAATAAACAATAGAAAATATAAATCAATGTAATGATGGAGATGACCAGTATGATTTCCCTTTATGATCATACTCTTTAAAAGTAAAATCAAATATCGAGTGCTCAAATAGTGATAGAGAAGTAGATGGTCTTTCTAAATCTCAATTCTATGTAGATAACACATCCAATATCTTCATCAAAATATCATCAAGAGCATCATGAATTTGCCCAATCAAATTCAGTGCACCTTCAAAACATCTCATCACAAAATACATGTTATTTTTGTTTGCACTATTTTTTTTATTTCTTCATCCACTAGTTTCCTGATATATTATTTCACTCTCATTCACTTTATCTATGTCCTAAATTGCTTTTCCAATCCACCAAAATGACTTTGTATAGTATTCCAAATGATTTAGTACTCCCCATCAACCAATATCCACACATCTCATTCCTTCCTTTAAGAGTTAGTAGATTTAGTCTTCAAATTTTTATTGTGTTATGATAAAAGATATCTTATTTTATGTTGATATTTTTCTTAAATTGTATCATATTTTCCAACCTTCTCTACTAATCCCATGTGTATGGAATTGATCTTCCCTTTCAGCTCTTCGTTCATTTGCTCAATTCTCCACTACACATTTTCAATAAAATGCAAAATATCCATAATATACTACCATGTGTATCTAAAGAATATTCAATATGGGATAGCTCATCATTTTATATTATTTACCTTCTTTCCATCTCTAATGTGTTAGCAATGGCGAAGGATTGAGCTTCTTCCAAAATTTCAACTGGTCATTTCCCTTCAAGTATCAGCTTCTTCTATTTTCTATTTCTTTTAATTTCCCCTTTTGCACCCAACAATATTTGGGGGATACCTTCAAACATATTGCTTATACTTGTTCATTTGTATGCACCACTTAGTTAGTCATAGCAAAGTAATAAGGGAATGATAAATTAGTTGGCCTAAAATTTATTTTCGAGGAACCTAAGAATCAATTTTACCAAAAATTTCACATCAAAATGTTACCTAATGAAAATGATATACAGCAAAATCTCTCTTTCTATAATAATCAAATTAACATGGATAGTCAACAAAATAAATGAGTATATGAAATATAATAACTTTACTCGCTTATGTGAATTCTTACTCATTAAATATTCATATGCATTCTTTGATATCATCTTTCATGTACCCTTTTTGTTCATCAATAATTGAGTGATGGCTAGAAAATTTAGCTGCATGTGGAAAGATTTAAAATTCATGCTATCTTTAGTGCCCAGGAATCCAAGAAGTTCATTAATGAGTTCTCTATCAAAGAAAACCCATACCCCTCTCACATAGCACATCTTGTCTCACCAATCCTCCAAAGTTACATAAAACTCCTTCATAACAAAGGTATTCCCCCTTTTTGGATATCATAAAATACATCCATCTCAACTCAATTTCTATAACAAAAGTCATCATGGGGACTGTGACTTTGGGTAGTATTTTTGTAGTACTTTGTTTCTATAAATTCTCTCTCCTTATGACCTGCTTCTATGACATTTTTATTCAATGACTTTCTCCCTTCTATTATCAAGTCAAAAAACAAAGAGGGTTTAGGATGGATTATCATGGTATGGCTAAGAATATAGAGTTTTTGTGGAGGAGATTTGAAGGTTAGATATTTATAATTGTGGCCTAGTAATTGAAAATCATGACACTATAGGTTTGTGTTTCTTCTATAAACAAAAAATAGTGGCATTATGGAAAGTAGTTCCTTCAACGTTGTAGCATCGTATCAAATATGTGACTTTTTCATATAGCTTATATAATATTTTCTTTTTATAACACAAAAACTGCAACTCTGAAAATTTATCTTACCCTTTTCATGTAGTTTCTATGATGCTTTTTCTTATATAGCACAAAAGTCTCAGCTCTGAAAAATTACCATAACTTTTTTATGTAGCTTCTGATGAGTTATTTCTTTCTATAATACTAAAGATGCTGCTATGTAAAACTACTTTAGCTTTAGGTAAATTTTTTTAAATAGTTGTTGGTTTGAATCTACTATTCTTTTATATGGAAAGGGAATTTAAGTGTAAATATGTACATGTAACTTTATTCTCACAACAATCATACTTAATCACACAGGCAACAACAAAAATTCTTGGGTTGTCTCCCAAGTAGTATAATGTTTAATATTCATAGTTAAACTTTCAAAACTTTGCTCTCCATCAAAGATCTTCAAAGTTAGCTTCTTATTATACTATTTTACATCTTTCTTCCTTTCTTATCTCGATACCCTCATCCATGAAAATAGTATGAATGGGGTCCCTCTTGCTCACACTCTATATTTTTTTTTATTTCACTGCCAAAACTTTGAGGTTCACTTCATCTTCTACTCCCTAAATAATGGAAGCATATCTTTGATTTCCTCTTCAAGTTGTTCTACCACAAGTGTTTCCGTATAGAAATTTCATCATTCATTTCATCTTCTTCTTGAATAATTGAGACTGTACCTTTAATTTTCTCTTCTAGATTTTCAACTGTAATCATTTCTATAGTTGCTACCAATTTTTCATCATTTGTTGTGTTCTCTTCCCATGAATGATCGAAATGTATCTTCCATTTCATCTTCTAGATTTTCAATTATTTTCCACATTAGCTACAAGGACTTCTGATATAGTATTTTCTTTAGACTTAACCCACCCCATGACTTTAGCTTTCTCCCTCCACTATCTTAATCTTTTTTCCTCAATAACTATGTCTCTTCTTAATTCTCTTTGCAATTATATAATTTCAGCTAACCAAAAAAAAATCTGAATATAACTATCCACTCATTTCTTCTAATTGATAATGTCCTCTCAGCATGCCTTCCATACCCCCAAGTTTCCATAACTTTCTACTAATTGATAATCGGATTCATAATAAAAGTTACTTCAATACACATCATAAGTCTCATTGTTATATTAGAAGTGAGTGAGAACTCACTCACTTTTATTGCATGTTTCCAAAAATTAACTTTGTTAGCTTCATTATGTTCTTGTTGCTTTTTAAGGTAATTGCTTAGGTATTTTGATAAATATTGACTATAATTCTTACTTTGAAGATTGGTGGCTAAAAAATACTAGCAAAAATATAAAATATAACTATCCACTTTCAAATAAGTTAACAAGACTTAGCAATTAGATTCAAGAAGATTTATGAAGCTATATGTCATTTAAAATACTAAAAAATAATTATCCTTTTATAAGGATAATTACATTAACTCGTATTGATTAACCAAACTAAATAATCCCTAAGAAAATGCCAAAAACTTATTGTGTCTTTGTTATGCCATATAATTTTATCAGTTAGTTAATATCCCAAAAACTTGTTAAGTAGAATATCTTGTCAATATAGATCTATAAGTATATAGATCATACAAGTAGTAAAGTTAACTTTAGTCTAAATATCAATTACATAGGGATCATACTGGCATTTTAATTATTCAATAGTGACAACTTATTTTCAGTAAAATAGATATTCAGATTGTAAGATAATCTTAGGTCCATAATTTATTACTTACATAATAATGTTTAAGTTGTTCAACTTATATTATGTTGGAGATAGAATGAAGGTTAGGGTGTTATACAATGATTTTATTCCCTAACAGCATACAAGATATATAGTTTCCACCATTAAGCACATCCAAATAATGGTCCCCTCATAGTTATCTCATTAGTACACTGCCACCAAGACAATAATTCATATATGCGCGAGAGTTATTTATAATCTCAATCCTTTTAGAAAACTTTAACAATTATCCTTGATGATTTTTTCATATGCATAATCTTATTCTTTAGTCTTCATTAGTATAAAAACCAAATATTGACATAATTTATAAGTATTCACACTTTTGGCTTTGTTATTTATATACTTCATAATTAATATATATTTTCCTCAAGTTTAATTGTTAGGAACTATATGAGTAAAAGTAATTCTCAAAGCTATCACTACCTTATGAATCACAACACACTTATGCATGTCCTAGGATTACCTATCACCATCCTCCTCGGTGATGATGAGACTTATATACTGAAGGTGAACCCCTTAGAAGAACACCCTATATAATATCAGAAGGTCAGTCACTACTTTCCTATCATATATGTGAGTGAGTCTCATAGTTTATTTGTTATCATCCACAACAATAACTAAAATTCAAAACCTAGTTCAAATTTTATTTAATCACCATCCATCAATATCAATAATTAAAAATAAGCCAAACACATTCATTCATAAATAACCAATGTCATATTACATACATTTAAATTACATAAATCCTAGACTCATGCTATTTTGGTAAACAATTCTGAATCCAATCTAGAGATGGGAGGTTTGAGATCCCTGCTCCCCAACTCTAGAGATCACATTAAGTCTTGCATTCCTTACTTCCTTGTAGAACCTTTAGAAAGTGTAAAATTTACCCCTAGGAATTGGTAGTTTCCATGGATTTATTAGTTTCGTGTAGGGAGAAGAAAAAGAATGAGAGATCCCTTTAATATTTTTTATCTTTCACTTATATACTCAGATGATTCTATATTATTCTAAGTTGGTATTCATGACTTTCAAAAGAAAGTCATTATATCGGTCTTCATCTTTTAAACTTGAAGATGCAACTCCAGAAGGCAACTCTGACTTTGGACTAGATCTCAATCTTTATGTAACACAAAGTCATGACATTAAAAATGACCACACCTTTGACCTTGTGTCTCTGTAACATAAAGTTGTGATGTTGGAAAGTGGTCATGATTTCGAGTATTTATCTTCTTTTTATTTTTAATAAAGAGCCATGATGTTAAAGAGTGGCACGGTGTGATGAAGGGCTTCTCACATTGATATATGATTATGGTGTTGTGATAAAGTCACATGATTGATATTAGTCCTTATTAATGATTATATGGTTATGATATTGAGAAATAATTATGGTACTGAGAAGGTCTTATGTATCCCATGACCACGGAGCACGGTACTGAGAAATTGCTACGATACAAGAGTTTCCCTTATATGTCTTCAAGTATCTATGGTATTGTGGATGATTGTGGCACTAGCCTTCTCTTCTCTCATATATCGTATTATCATGACTTTGCAGGAATGCTTAGTACTAGTAATTAGCTCGAGTGTCAAATTCATGGCATTGTCTTCCTTTGAGGACAAGAGTCACAACCTTGAAAAATAGTCATACTTGAGTAATATCTTCTATAGCTTTTAATATTTCAGAAGTCATTATTCTAAATAATGATCATGGCTTTAGATTATGTAGTATTAGCTCTATAATTTTCTATAGCTCAAAAGTAATACCTTTGTAAAAATGTCATGGCTCTAACTTGAGACTATTCAGTAATTTAAAAGATAAAGTCACATAACTTGGACTTGGTTGTGACTTTCAGTACCGGTGGGGTACTTGATTATTGTAATATAAAATTAATGGCATAGTCATTTAAATTTTATGATATAAGTATGACTGTAACTCCATGATAACATCACAAAACCTAAGAATGTATCATAAATTAAAAGGATTATGCTAATGAATTAGTAGGATCATGACATACAAGAATTATCATGACTAATAAAATAGAGTTATAGTCACAAATGGATGTTAAAACTTTGCAAGACTTAATATTCTACCTCTTATGCTAAATTCTTCCAAAAACCTATTGATTACATGACTATTCATCAAAACTCATCAAAACTCTAAAGTCATAAATCAATCCATATTTTTCCTCATTCCATACTTACACAACATCATAAAGTACCAAAAATATCTAATAATATATAGTAATTAGAATACTAAACACTACAAAAAGTCTTTTTTATACTTGTGCCACTTCTATTTGTTCAAATCAAGCTTTATGTTTATCATTTTTAAAATGCTTGTTTGAAAACATTTGTTTCTAATGTGTGTTTGTAATTGTGGAACATAGTCTTGGAAAAAGATTTCTACCAACTTGTTCAAACAAAAGTATATTAAGATTTGAAAAATGCTTGATCAAGTTAAATGTGGAAGATGAGTTTGTAAAACTGTTTTTTGTATAAGATCAACATCTAGTTATGTTATGTTACTAATGGTAACATAATCAAAAATGATTAAAAGTTTTTTTTTTCCAAAATATAATGATTCATAAACATGATTACATTTATGTGATCTCCTCCCACTTTCCCAACACTACATATGCAATAGACATGATTACATAAGTTGCTCATCTATATGTCTTCTAGAACCACCAAACACTATCAGATAACAAAATCTTATCTTCCAAGAAGTTTTCCAATGATTAAAAAAATATATCTGCTCAATTCTTTAATAAATAGCCACAAAATATATAACATTAGGAACCACTTTCTCTACTAACATATGCTCTAAAAGTACTAAAAATTTTAAAAAACTCAAACAAAATAGTCCTTGAACAACTAGCCCTTACTTAGATCACCAAGCTCCCTATAAATCATGATGATGCAATCTAAAATAACCTCATTATTGAAATCTGAAATGTAAACCCTTGCCTTATCAATAGTCAATGAATACCTTCAATATGAAATAGTCACCAACATATGCAAACCCACTAGTTATTGCAGTTCATCAAACATCATTTATTCTAGGCATTTTAACTAAGGCACAAAACCAAATAATCATTGAAATAACCATAATGCACATAATCATGAAATATCAATGGCTGCCATCATTCACAAACCCAGAAACTATTGTGGTCTATGAGATATCATTAGTTATAGAAAATTTAACAAACACATCAAAAGGTATACGTCATCTAACCACATGGCACATAACCAAGAACAAATAATGAGTGTTCTCATTTGGTTTATGACATTTTATCAAACATATAATGAATGAAAACCATAATGGAATGTGTTACTATTACAAAAATGAGAAAACCCCTAGTGAGTGTTAGGCATTTTCTATGTTTTTATTTTCATATAAAATATAAAGGTGTCCAAATGGGCTAATGGATTCATATAAAAAATTCATCAAAATCCATGAAACTCAGCTCGACATGATTGGAATTGTACTAGGAATATGCCCAGGCCAACCCATTGCATGGCTCAGGCTATGTTGGGCCAGGGTATCTGGCTCGTATACCACAAAAGATGCAGCATGGCCTAGCCCAATAAGTTGGCCCAAAGAAGACCAATTTTGGTCCGACAACAAACCCAGGATAGCCTAGACTAGACCCAAACTAACTTAGAATGAACCCAGACTAACCTAGAATGAACCCAAGCTAACCTAGACTTGAATTAGGTTAGCCTCAAATGAAATCATGCTAGCTTGGGTTCAAGTCATTGACCATGATGGCCTAGCATGACCCAGCATGACCAGAGTAGCCAGTGGGCCAGTAGTCATATTAGGCTACCCTTTTTTAGAGTTATGTCGGCACAACATGGTGGCTCAGTTAGGACTAAGAAAATGGGTCGTGCTGGCCCAACACGACCCATTTGACAATTCTAATAAAATCTTATTATTTTTAAAATGTTAAAGTTTAATCAACAATATTACTATTTCAATATTAACATTTTTTTTATCTTTTTGTAGATATGACATGACACACTATAATGTGCTGACAATGCTAATGTGGTATGCATGGAAACATACCATCCCTATGATAATGAAGGATGATATTTCATGTAGTCACAATTTTAGTGCACCTTTGGGAGCTATGTTTCCTAATTGTAGTGAACTAAAAAATAAAGTGTTAAGTTTCGAGTTCTTTTTTTTAGTTCTTTTTTATTGTGCATTAAAATATAAAGTTTCTAAGAATTTATAAGTTTACAATTATTGGTATGAGTCATTCAGTTAATTCAAAATCACTAAATATCAAAAATATTATTTGTTTGGTTATGCAACAAAACCTTTAAAATTTAAACCCTCAAAAATTTAAAAATTGTCACAAATATAAATACAAAAAATCCAATATATTGAAAAGTCCAAAGTCCCAATATAACACTATCATCATGAACATTGTGTGCTAGACACTTATTCACACTTTCAGGAATTTCATATAATACGTAATACCCAAAATTAAGTTTTAAACCAAAATATATTATTTAGAATATAAAATCCTATAAATCACAAATCTAAAACAAATACATAGACTTTGGTTTTTGGGGAGGATACTTCAAATATCGGTATGCATTCTTCTTTAGGTGATGGTGTATATTTTCAATGTCACGACTAGGAATCAATAACATTTCTGGTGTCTCTATTTACTATACTACAAATTTTTTTGTATAATAACTTTTCATTTTTCTAGCTACCCCCCAATCTCCTAAATACAACACCCAATATGCACAATTCACAAAAAAAAAACACAATAGCACACTAAAATGCACAGCACACTCATTGCACATCATATTAACTGGTAAAAAAGTGAAGCTGTTGTAAATCAATAATAGCCCAAGAGAGAATAAAACATCTACTTTCTTTTTCTCTATCTAAAAAATTCAACAAAAAAGATAAAACAAATAATCAAGTTAACTATGTGAAGATGAAGAGAGGAGCTCTCAATTCTTTTGCCTACCAGAGATCTAAGAAAAACATTGTGTATTGAGGAAGGAGAAAGAAATCACATTCCTTTTGTAGCCGAAGAGATGAGAAAAAAAGAAAGTAGCATGTTGTCACACCACCACCTATGGAGAGCCCAATAAATTTATAAAAATATGAAAAAACTTTTTTTCCAAGTAAAGTGTGGAAGGTTCTAGAGAAATAAAGTACCTAAAACCTTCTACGGCTCTAGAAGATTGTAAAGTGTCTTGAACCTTCTCAGATTATAAACATATTCATTGGCATGTATAAAAGAAAATACGGCCATATTTGTAAACTACCAAGTTGTAATATTTTTTCTCTGAGTTATAATTTATTTTTATTAGTGTTTTGTTTGCTTTTAACTAGTGGTAGGAGCCAAGTACAACTTGCAAGGCAAGAAATAGGATGATTTAGCAATATCCAAGGGGTAAGTTATTTAAGTACAGTATGGATGCTTAATAGAAATATTGAGTCCATGATAGTTGGTATTAGATGTGAGGTTGTGTGTGTGGAGTAACTCAAAAGAAACAATGGTAAGCTCTCATGTAAAGGAACTTTTCAATTAAATTTGAGGAAGGGACCTTGACCCTCCCGCCTAGAGTAAGAGAATGAAGGACAAGTCATGTGACCATCTCACAGGCTTGGATGGTCGATTAATCAAGTTATAGATTTCTATGGCAGACACCAAAGAAAAAATGAACCTCATGGAGCAAAACATCGAGAAGGCTCTGGATGATCTCGAAGTGTAGATCCAAAACCTTCAAGAGTGAATGCATAGCTCAACAATTCTGAAGGTATTATATGAGGAATTCATGAGGATCATAGATATACTAACTAGCTTCGAGTCAAGAGTGGAAGTCTTAACCAAGCGTGAAGAGGAATTAAGGTAAGAGGTGGTTATTTATAAAGTAGCATTGCCAACTTAGATAATGATTATCCATGAGGAATCGAGGATGGAGGTACCAAAGCCACACACAATCAGGAGATAATAGGATGCCAAGGAATTAGGCAATTACTTATTACACATGTAAAGAGTATCAACAACAAGGATCGATGGCTTGTTGAGGAGATAGAAAGGGAGACATGCACAATAGGTACTTGGAGTGACTTCAAGAAAGAATTCAAAAAATATTTTTAACCAAAAGATGTCGCAAATATGGCACATAAAAAGATGAAATATCTCAAATACATAGGGTCAATTTATGACTATGTCAATGAGTTCTCTTCCCTAATTTTTAAAGCTCCTGAAATGAGTGAAGAGGAACCACTCTTTAACTTTATGGACAACCCATAGGATTGGGTCAAACAAAAGTTGAGGTGATAGGAAGTCCAATACTTAGCAACTGTCATGACAGTAGGAGTGTCACTCATGGATTTTCGAAGGGAGACTCATCTCAAACCAAGCCACCATTTAAGGGTAGTTATGCTAAAGATGGAGGGAGAATATGTGCTAAAGAAATATAATGAAGGGTGGCCTCTACTAGCAAAGAGTGAAAATGAAAAGATAAGCATAAAGATTTCAAGGTAACAATCAATTATTTTATATGAAATAGACCACATTAGGATCATGAATGTCCCAAGAGAAAGGCCCTCAATGCTATAAGCAAGATGAAGGTTAAGAAAGAGGGTGATCATTCACACATCGAATCCATGTAGTTGTTGAATACCCTCGAGATCAGGCCAGCCAAGGAATGACCTAGAAGTAGAGGACTCATGTATATAGAGATCAAGGTAAATATGATGTTAAGCAAATCTAAGATTGATACTGATGTCACACATAATTTTGTCTTAATGGAGGATGCAAGGAGACTCAAGCTCCATACATCTAAGGTGATAGGTTGGCTCAAGGCAATATATTCTACCACTAAGCTACCACAAGGAATAGCTCATGAGTTAATGATGCAGATTGGGTTATGGGAAGGTAAGGTTTACTTTACAATAGTAATCATGGATGACTTTAAGGTAGTAATTAGGATGGATTTATTAAGTCATGTAAATTTTATACCCTCGCCTTTTCTTTGCTCGGTGGCTATTCTAGAAAAAGAGGCACCATGTAGAGGTGTCGAACGGGCCAGGCAGGGGCGGCCCGGCTCGTTTTTTTTTTTGGCACGAGCGTGTCTTCGTGCCGGGCCAAGCACATCATGGTTACTGTGCCGTGCCTAGCCCGGCATGGATTAAAAAAGTCTGGCCCGGCACGGCCCACAGGCACGGTAGTCCGTGCCTGCCATGCCGGGCCCGCTCGGGCCTGCCTGGACGTATGGGCCAATAAAAATTTTTTTTTTAAATTTTTTTAATTTATTTATATAAATTATTAAATTATATATAGAATTTTAGATAATGTATAATATTATATATTTATAATATGAAAATTATTAAAATTTATTAAAATAACAAAGTTTAAATTTTTTTTTATAATATAATATAAAATTAGTTTAAAATTTATTAGACTTATATAATATAGTTATAAATTTTTAAATAGAAAATTAAAACAAAAAAATAAATAAATCAATATATTTTGTTAAAAAAAATAAAAATTAAAAAAAAACATAAGCAACTCAAATGAAAAATGACCAATCAGCCATTTGATACCGAAGGTCCGAACCAAATAAATTACAGTTTCAACATAACGTATAACAAAAGCGTATAATCAATAAAAAATAAAAAATCGAAATCAAAAAATAATAGATCATCATAAATCGTCAATCGACATATCATGAGCATCATCAGCCACAACATCAAGATAAGTATCATATGGATCATCATCATCAGCAATCAACTCCTCCGCTATCGTAGTGAATGCGGCTGCAGTCTCTATCCCAGTCCTAGCTCCAGCACGATTATGGATGCTAAACCTCGAATCCTCCCAATCCTTCAAACAAGCCAATGCCTCAACAATATCTTGACGTAATCTCGATCTCCTATCCGAAATCACGTTCACTGCAACAAAAAAAGTAGACTCCGTTGCTAGGCTCGACACCAGAGGAGTCAGTAGATCACGTGTCATCGAAGATGGCACGGGAAAGGTGGACTCATATGATTTCGACCACTGTAATATATCATGATTCTTAGTATCATAATGTGATAGGATTGAGCAGTAATCTGTATCTAAGTACAGAGAAAGCTCGCTCCTATGCAATGGTCCCATGCCTTACCCGAGCATGGCATTTTTCCATGCCAGGCTGGCCCGGCCCGGTTGACACCTCTAGCACCATGTATGATTCTCACAATTATCTAAGGCAAGACTAATACCCATATAATATTTGCTATCTAATTAAAGAAGAGATTGAAAAAAAAATGAGATGGCATACTTAATAGCTCTTAAAGAAGACATAATTGATCCCTTGAAATATTTAGTTCCAAAGAATGTCAAGAAGATATTGGATGAGTTCAAAGACATAATGCCAATTGAGCACCCCAAAAAGCTCCCACCAAATTGGAATATCATAAAATTGAGTTTGGAATCAAGAACCAAATACCTACCATAGCGCCATTTAGGATGACACCCCGATAATTAAAGGAGTTAAAAGGCTACTAAAGAAGTTGTTGGATGCTAGATTCATTCAACCATCTAAAGCCTCAAATGGTGTACTAGTCTTATTCTAGAAGAAGCATGATGGATCTTTATAGATATGAATTGATTATTGGACACTCAACAAAGTGATCAGAAAAAAAAAATAAGTATCTCATTCTTTTTATTGCTGATCTATTTCACCAACTTAGTAGAGCAAGATACTTCACTAAGTTAGACTTGTGATTAAAATAGTATCAGATGGGATAGCAAAAGGATATGAATCAAGAATAATGTATGTGACAAGATATGGCTCTTATGAGTTTCTAGTGATACCCTTAGGTCATACTAATGCACCTACTACATTCTCCATGTTGATGAATAAGATATTTCACCCTTTTCAAGATAAGTTTATGGTGATATATCTAGATGTGTTTTTCATATATAGCAACACATTAGAAGACCACATTGATCATTTAAAAAAAGGTATTCTAGTTATTAAGGTTGAATAAACTATTTGTGAAGAGGAATAAATGTTCCTTGCTCTAGAAGAAATGGACTTACTAGGGCATCGCATTAACAATGTAAAACTTATGATGGCTGAGAATAAGACCAAGGCTATTCAGGAATGGGATTTCCCAACTAGTTTCATAATTAAGGTCTTTTCTTGGCCTAGTTAACTATTATCATCGATTCATTAAGGGATATTCAACAAGAGCAGCTCCATTGATATATCTTCTCAAGAAGAGTAATGAATGGACATGGGATGAGAAGTACCAACAAGCCTTTGATGACTTGAAGAGGAGGAACCAGTGTTAGCACTACCTAACCACACCCAGGTATTTGATGTACACACTGATGCCTCTGACTTTTCTATTGAAGGAATTGTTATGTAGGAAAGATATTTCATCACTTTTAAAAGTTGCAAGCTAAATGATATGGAGAAGTAGTACATGACCAAGAGAAAGAGATGACAATAATTATTTATTGCATGTGGACATGGAGAAACTATCTATTGGGCTCATATTTCATAATAAATAAGGACAAAGCTACTACTAGTTACTTTCAGACCTAAAAGAAGCTAAGCACCAAGCAAGCAAGATGGCAAGACTTTCTAGCTAAGTTTGACTGCATATTAGAGTACAAGCATAGTATCACTAATCATGTGGTCAATGCCTTGAGTTACAAAGTAGAGCTAGTTTCCATAACTAACAAGTCTCAATGAGAGATGATGGATCTCATAAAGGAGAGGTTGTAACATGATTCGATGGAAAATGGTCTTATTTTTCTATATCATGTGGGAAAGATGAGATATTTTTAGATGGAAGATGGCCTATTGTAAACAAAGATAAAGTCACTTTACATACCTACAAGAAGAAGACTCAAAAAGAATCTCATTAATGAGTATCATGACTCCAAATGGGTTGGTTGCTTGGAAAATGATGCACGAAAGCCTTATTAGAATTTTTCTACTGTCGACCACAAATACGAGATGATATTGAAGCTTATATGAAGACTTGTCTTATATGCCAACAAGACAAAGAAGAACAATATCATCTCAGAAAATTATTGGAGCCACTACCTATAGCAGAATGGCCTTATGAAAGTATCACCATGTACTTCATTATTGGTTTACCCAAATCAGATGGATATTGATTGATCATAGTGGTAGTATATCATTTCTCAAAATTTGTTAATTTCATAGAAACCCCTAAGAATTGCATAGCATAAGAGATTGTGAGGTTATTCCTTAAAAACTTGGTGAAAAAGTGGGGGCTATCAAAATTCATCATAAGTGATCATGATTCATACTTCACTAAAAAATTTTCGATGGCTCAGGCTCATGATTGGAATGAGTACAAATTGAGTACAATACTTGTCTTCAAGCTCATGGGTACAACACTCCACTTCTCAACAAGCTTTCACCCTCAGACTGATGGGCAAACAAAATGAGTGAATGTACTATTTGAGTTATATTTATGGTTTTTTGTGAGTGCTAATCAGAGTAACTAGGAGAAGTTGTTGGATGCGGCCCAATTATCTTACAACCTATAAAAGGAGGAAAGCAATCAAGAAGAATTCATTTGAGATAGTTATGAGGAAACAACCAATTACCAATGACTCCTCACACGCAAGCTAGAGGGTACATATGTAAGAGTTCAACATCCTATAAATTTGATAAGGGATAGCATGAATAGGCTAACATAGCATGCTCATACTTAGAGAATGCTGCTAGAAAGATGAAAAAGTGGATTGACAAGAAGAGGAGACATGCTAAATTTCACTTTGGAGACTTGATGTTTATCATGCTCATACCATAATAATTCAAGTACTTTCAAAAGGTGAATAAAGAATTTGTCAGAAAGTACAAAAGCTCCTTTCTCATATTGGGATAGGTTGGCAAGGTATCATATAAGGTTGAGCTACTACCAATGCTAAAGATTCATTCAATTTTTAATATTAGTAATATTAAGCTTTTTCAACAAAAGAGTGCACCCATGGCAATAGTGACTTCTTATAATAATGAGATGAAATATATCATAGCTGACCTAAATATGAGAAAGAATAACTTTCAGTTCTACAAGGAATACTTAGTAAAATGGAGAGGACTACCAAAAACCAAAGCTAGCTAGGATCTAGGAATAAAATTGTTGCAATTCTAAGAATAATTCAAGTAGTTTTAGGCAGGATAATTGATGAGGACATATGCATCATTAGTGAGAAAGAATATCATACCACCACTTATGGAGAGCCCAAGAAGCTTCTAGAAATGTGAAGAAACATTTCTTTGAAAGTAAAGTGTGGAAGCTTCTAGATAATTAAACTGACTAGAGACTTTCAAGGCTCTAAAAGATTGTAAAGTATCTAGAGCCTTCCAAATTTCTAGACACATCCATTGACATGTATAAAAGAGGAGGTGATTTTATTTATAAACTAACAAGTTGTAATCTCTTTGCTTCTAACTATTGTCAAGCAAGAGACAATGTGCTCCATCATGTTTTTATTTCATTTATTAAAAATGAAGAACACATTTTTAAAGAGATGTATAATACTCTAATTATCACACCATACAATGTATGTTTCTTATTACACATCCAAGTTTGAAAAAAATATTTGTATTCTTAAAGTTTCTTTACAAGTTTTAGTAAATATAATAAACTCAATCTCGATGATGGATAGAGATATGTACTTTTATAGCTTAGATTATGAGGATATATCTCCCTCTCTAAAAGTTATTTCATAACATGAGATGGATCGGCATGAATTGAAATCACCAACCATATAAGAATCTATATATTTGAGAAGCATGGGTTTTGCCTAGCTGAGGCATAAAGATTGTTGAGAAGTATCTTGTAGGTACCCAAGATAGATTTTACTATAACCTAGTGATATCTACCCAGGTTAAAGAAAAAATAATTGATTATATTGACAATGTGTATTTTATCTTGTCTAGTATAAATCATAGCATACAAGAGACTACTAAAGTTGATTCATAGTAAACATGACTCATGTCTCTTCTTTCCTTATCAGTCTTGAGACTATTCTTAATGTTCAACTTAAAATATTTGGTTAAGCAGGTTGAGGCTGACTTACCCTCTTATATAAAAAATTTCTTAAGAACTTTATCAATATACTATTATTGGCTCTATCATGGCCAATAATTAGTATATCATTACCATAAAATAACAGTATAAGTCTATCAACATCAAACTCATGATTGACAAATATAAAGTAATCACAAAAAAATATGCTAAAAGTCATTAGATTATAAGATTGAATAAAATTTCTTATAGTCTTAGAGCTTACCCAAGACCATTCAAACTCTTGTTCAATTTGAAAATGAGACTTTCTTTCCCTTATGTAATGAATCTCTCAAGTTGATTTATGTAGAGATTCTCATGAAGGTCATTATAAAGAAATGAATCATTCACATTAATTTGATTAATTTCTAAGTCCAATCTAGTAGTTAGACTCAAAACTATTTGAACAAAAGACATCTTCACTATGAAAAAAATATCTCATCATATTGTTTCATTTTTTGACTAAAATCTTTTTACTAGTAACCGAGTTTTGTATCTTTGTTGAGAATCATCTCTAAGTTTTAGTCTGAAAAGTTATTTATATCTCAAAACTCACTTCCCTTTAGGTAAGATTACCATATCATAAGTATGATTGACATAAAAAGACATCATCTCTTCCTACATAGCCTAAAGTTATTCTTCTTTATTCTCAAAAGAAATTGCCTCCTAAGAGATATCAGGTTGCCTAGATGTGTCAAACTTGCAAGGCAGCTTGGGCATGTCTCGTTTCAGCCATACCTAGCCCGACATTGCACGATTTGGAACCATGTCATGGGCCGGACTTAGCCGACCCTTGGTTGATTTACCATGCCATCGTGTCTAGCCCGATGGCATGGTAAATCAACCTAGGGACCCAATTAAATTTTTTTAAAAATTTAGCTAGAAAAACCGGGTATGACATAGCCTGATCTACCAAGTCAAGGCACAACCAATCCTGAACCATGTATGAGCAATGCCATGCCAGGTTAGCAATTATCAAGCCGTGCCTTGCCCTACATGGCACGGTTGCTATACCGAGCCATGCAGGGCACTACACAATGGCATGATTGAGCCTCCAAAAAATGGGCGGGCTAGGGTCGGGCCAGCCCGTTTGACACTCTTGCCTACATCCATAAGTAATATATAATCACAAAATCTAAAGGATACTTAAATGGGCTTAGATGATCTTCTCAAATTAGAATGAGATGTATCATCATGTATAGCTAGGTTTTGCCTAGTTCCAACTAGAATATGGTCTTTCTCCTCCTCAACGCACATATCTTAGGGCTTAAAAATATCCATTGAATCTTATGGCTTTGAATCATCAAATGGAAAGGATACTCGATTCCTCTCTCTTGATCAAATTGACCTCTAGATCGAACTGCAACAAATCTACAAATAGTAATCTCTATGGAATCACTCTCCTCTTTGTTCGGATGATTATCATCCACTAATTGGTTCTCTAGAAAAAATCACATATCTTCTATGAAAAAGCTTCTTAGTGATTAGGTCCCATAGTATATACTTAAAATCTTCATGTTAATAGCTAATCTCTTGTGCTAGGATTCATTATAATATCTTTTAATCTTAGAAGCTCCTAAGATTTTTTTCTAGTCATATAGTCTATACACTCATCAAAAAGGATTCATTATAAAATGATAGGATATTCTTTCTAGCTAGAAACTGAATGACCTCGCTACATGATCAAGTCTCTTGTGCTAGAGATCAATATTAATCTTTTAATTAATAATTTTTACCTAATCTCTAGGCACTCTTGTCTGAGTGGCATACAATGTACTCTCCTTCTAACTTTTAGCAATGCCTAATGTGCCCTTGGCTTGTTTTCACTATTTCTCACTATAATGACTCTTGTATCCCATATATCAAGCATATGGACATGAAATTTACATAAATATCTAGTATCTATTAGACATCTTTCAGCATTAGTTGATCTCCTATGCCATATTCACAATATGTGTATACAATAAAGAAGTCAATATACAGTTGATATGAATTGATATTCTTATGTCAATAAGCCAATTACCCTCTTGAGATACTGAATTAGCAAAATTATCATTACTAACTAGTATCAAGACACATTCCAATGTGGTGTTGGCCTTTCCCTAAAGTTAATCTCCTCTTGTGTGTTCTTGGTGTAATCTTTTCTAAGGTTAGAATAGTCTTTTTTTTAACTATCACTATCATCTAGTTACAATGATAACATTTAATCATTTTTCTACTTTACAACTTGTCTTTGGAAGAATAAGTTCTTCCATCAATTTGTGTGTGCCTCATAGTACTCCTACCATATCTCTCAAAAATGAAAATATCATAAGAATCTCCTCCCTTTTCATTTCTCATTACTTATTTATATAATAAATTTTCTAAGATGACGTGCATTAACATAAGACATCAAATGGTGACATTTTCAAAGAAACAACATAGTTATCTCTTCTTCCATGAGCATTAGACCAACTAGTAGCTCATCTTTCAAGAGCATCTTTATAGATACAAGTTGATTCATCAACCCATGAAAGATATTAATGTGGGCCAATATTAATCTACCATCTTTGAACTTTAGAATAATTAGATGCTTAATAATCAATTTTGTATTTCTAAATATTTTTTTTAAACATAAACTCTAGTTTCTTTCACTGGTTGTGTGCCCTCATTTCATTAGCAATATATTGGCAAGTATCACTATTTATTTATTGACAAGTAGTAAAGGCAACCCTATAGTACAAATTTCCTCAACTTTTCAAGTTTTTTTCCTCTCTGAATCATACAATTATTTGACTAATAGATAATCACACATTCTATTTTATCAAATAGAATAATTAATACATATTAACTTTATTATCGCATAGTAGTCCTCTATGATAACAACAATTAATGATAACCATGAGTAACCAACATAAACATATATATCTTAAGGTGCGTTTGATATCACTATGTTGGTATTGGAATAAGGAATATTAATATAATGATAATGGATAAACTAGAAATTATCTTGATATCAATAAATGACCTCTTCAATGAAAATTTGAATACTACTTTTTAGGTGATATCGAAATCTTGTTATGATACTAATTATTGGGTAGACCGTTAAGATATTGGTTAATTCGAAACTACTAAATATCAGGATTGTCATTTCCTTGGTTATGCAACAATATCTTTAAAAATTAAAATCCAAGAATTCAAAAATTACCATAAATCAAAACACTAAAAATTCAATATATTGAAAAATTCTTAGTCCAAATATCACTTTATCAATAAAAACAATGTGTATTAAAGATTTATTAACACATATAGGATATCCATAAGATACATAATGCCCAAAATTATATTTAGATCAAAATATATTTCTCTAGTATATAAAATCCTTATAATCACAAATATAGAACAAATACATAAACCTAGGTTTTGGGGGAGGATGTCCCAAAAATTTATTCCATGTTATTATTTAGGTGACAACATAGGTTTGATAGTGTCATGGCTAGAAATCAAGAAGGTATATGGTGTCCCTAATAATTGAATAATAACACTTTATTTTTTAGCTACCTTCCAAGTTCCAAACACAACACCCAATCTACATAGTTCACCAAACAACGAAAAACATAACAGTTTACTACAATGCACAACACACTCACAACACAACACAAGCACTACACAATACACTCATTGGGGAAAAAACAAAGCTATTATAAATCAATAATAACCCAAGAGAGAAGAAAATGCTCACTTTCTCTCTTTATCTCTCTATCTGGAAAAATTCAACCGAAATATAAAACAAATAAACAAACAACATAACTACATAGGGAGGAGGAGAGGAGCTCTCACTTCTTTTGCCACCAAGATCAAAGACACACCTTGAACACTAAGGAGGGAGGAAGAAATCTCATTCCTTTTGCAGTCGAAGAGACAAAAAAAGAGAGTAGCAAGCACCTCTATCATTTTTTAGGGGGAATTATATATTAGGGTGCTCCCCCAAAAAATTTTATTAATTTGAAACTTATTTTTTTTAATTTGAAAAAATGTCACCAAAATTTTAAAAAATTGAAATTAGGGCTACTCTATTACATTTATCCTAAATTACCCACGTCCTCTCCCATCGGCCCTCGCCCATCGGCCCTCGCCCTCTCCCATCGAGCTAATGGTCACTCTCTTAGAGCTCGATCAAGAACTCTTTCAAGCTCCAGGAACTTAGCACGAGGTCCTTGAGCTCGACACTGAGCTCCATGAGTACGATGGAGTTCGACCGAGAGCTCTATCGAGCTCTTGGAGCTTGAACAAGAGCTTCGGCGAGCACTTGAAGCTTGACCGAGAGCTCCGTTGAGCTCCAAGAACTCTGCATTAATTCCTTGAGTTCTATGTCGGACTTTTCGAGCTCAACCATGAGCTCTCGACAAACTCCATGAGCTCGTAGTCGTTCTACTAGAGATTGGCGTCAAGCTCCAAAAGCTCGACAGAGCTCGACCGAGCTCTCGGTCAAGCTCGACATAGCTTGACTGAGCTATCTGTCGAGCTCCAAGAGCTCGATGGAGCTCGACGCCAAGCTCCTCGAGCTCAACGCCAAGGTCCTGGAGCTCGACGCCAAGCTCCTGGAGCTCGATGCCATGCTTTTGGAGCTCGACGCCATGCTCCTGGAGCTCGACGCCATGCTTTTGGAGCTCGACGCCATGCTCATGGAGCTCTACGAAGCTCTCCATCGAGCTCCTGGAGCTCTACCGAGAGCACCATCGAGCTCCAAGAGCTTGACCGAGAGCTCCATCAAGCTCCTTGAGCTTGACAACAAGCTCGAAGGAGTTCTCAGTCAAGCTCCAGGAGCTCAATGGTGCTTTCGTTCGAGCTCCAGGAGCTTGAAGCAGCTCTCGGTTGAGCTCCATCGAGCTCGATGGGAGAGGATGAGGATCGATGGGAGAGGATGAGGATCGATGGGAGAGGCCGAGGGTAATTTAGTATAAATGTAATAGAGTGTCCCAAATTTTAATTTTTTAAGATTTTGGTGATATTTTTTCAAATTTAAAAATATAAGTTTCAAATTCTTTAATTTTTCTTGGGGAGCACCCTAAAACATAATTCCCCCTTTTTTTTTTCAATTATTTAAAATGATTGGAGCACTGCCCCCATCCAAGAGGAATCTAGTCTGCCTTTTATAAAAAATGGGAATGTTCCCATTTTTGTTTTTTTTTTTTTGAATATCAAAATGTGGGAAATCATTCCAAGTTCTTGGTCAATTATGCTCCACACCTGTAAAAAGTAAAAATTAAAAAACAATAGTAATTGATATTTAAAATATACATGTTTAAATAATTATATATTATGATTTAAATAATTAAACAGGAATACAATCAAGTAAAATTCAATCTATCCAACTTAGACAAACCCAACAAAAATGCACATTAAACTTCATTCAACATATTTACATAATTATTGGTAAGTAATAGGCTAATATTATAATATTTTTTTCTTAAGTGAAATCAATATAATTTTAAAATGTTAACAAACTTCTACTAATTAGAAATGGAAAAACAAAAAAAATTAATGATCTAGTAGATTAGTTTCTAAAAACATAGTATTTAGCCAAATTTTTAATGAGATTTGTTGTGATAATTATTGTTTCCACTTCATAAGAGCTTTAATTTAACTAGTAATATCAATAAGTATTTAATTATTATGTTTAATTGTTAATGATTTCTTATTTAAATTAACTAGTGTTTAGATTTTTTGTTATCAATATTTGATTAATTAGAGTTTAGTTATTGATGGTTGTCTTATATCAAATTAAATTCATTTCACAACATTCATTTATTTAACTAAATATATCAATTTTGTCCCACAATTAATTTAATCATTATTTCACATTACCAATTTGAACATAAAAACAAAGAGGAATCACATTAAATTAAATATGAATAAATTTAAATAACATTATGATTTTTTATTTTACAAGAACTAAAAAATAATAAATTATTGGAAAAATTGATGCATAGGTGATGTGAAAAACCTCAAGTCAATATAAACTCATGTCAGATTATAAAAAATAATGCTAGTCCAATCCCTACTTGGTCTGACATAACACATAAAACAATCAAACTATGGGTCGGACCAACTCTCAACTACATCAGCCAAATATTGATAACAGATTAAAAAACATCATGGGTTGGGCTCCTATTTTGCCCAACCCAACACTTAAAACCCAACCCCACACCACATTCTAAAAAATGAAAAAAAAAATTAAAAGGTTAATATTTGTTTTTTGAAAATAATATACATATATACTATTTTCCAAATAGTGGATAGTATTATCAAATATATAATTTGTATGCATAATGTTATCTGGATAATGTTATTTTTATCTAAAGTTATGTATGCATAATGTTATCTGGATAATGTTATTTATATCTAAAGTTATGTATGCATAACAATATGTAAATGTAACATTATGTCTAGACAACATTAGATATATAACATTATTGTATCAATAACATTATGTATATATAACAATATGTCTCAATAACATTACATATATGATGTTATGTATGCATAATAGTATGTATATGTAATATTATGTCTAGATAACAATAGATATATAATGTTATGTATGCATAGCAGTATGTATATATTACATTATATCTAGATAACATTATGTATATATAACAGTATATATAGATCATATTAGATATACAACATTATGTCTTGATAACATTATGTATATATAATAGTATATATAGATCACATTAAGATATACAACATTATGTCTTGATAACATTATGCCTTGATAAAATTATGTATTGCTAACATTAATGTATATATAACATTATATATAAATCACATTAGATTTACAACATTATGTCTTGATAACATTATGTCTTGATAACGTTGAGTATGTATAATATTTATATATATATATATCACTAGATATACAACATTATGTCTTGATAACATTATGTATATATAACATTATATATGGATAACATGTTGTATTAGAAATAAGTTTCCCTTGCTTCAGAAGGAATTACATAGAAGAGTTCAAGAAAAAGAAGAGAGTTTCGAGAAGAAGAAAAACCACGATAGGAAGAACCTAGAGCAAGCCACAGCATAATCAATAAATTAAGTTGTTTCACTATCGAAAAGTAAAAACAGGATTTATATATGAGATTCAATATCCAATAAAAATAAACAATCATATGAGACTTTACAGCGCGACTGGCGCTTTTATTAATTATATATCAGTAAGGGTGAAATAATAATTTCACCAAGTGAGAAGCCTAACATAGCAACAAAAGTAAAGCCCAATGTTAACATAACAATAGATATATAACATTAGATATACAATGTTATGTATAATATTATATAACATTATGTATAGATTATATTATGTATATATAATGTTATATATAGATAATAACATTAGATATACAATGTTATGTATGTATTGGTAACATTATGTACATATAACATTATATATAGGTAACATTAGATTTACAATGTTATGTATGCATAGGTAACATTATGTACATATAACATTATATATAGGTAACATTAGATTTACAATGTTATGTATGCATAGGTAACATTAAGTACATATAACATTATATATAGATAACATTAGATATATAATGTTATGCATTGATAATATTATGTAATATAACATTATATATAGATAACATTAGATATATAATATTATGTATATATAACATTATATATATAACAAACATTATGGATAATGTATATATTTTATTATTTATATGTAATGTCTTTTAAATATAGATAACATTGGATTGATAATGTTATGTATTGATAACATGATGTGTATATAACATCATATATACTCTTATGTAATGTCTTGTATATATAGATAACATTGGATTGATAATGTTATGTATTGATAACATGATGTGTATATAACATCATATATAATCTTATGTAATGTCTTTTATATATAGATAACATTGGATTGATAATGTTATGTATTGATAACATGATGTGTATATAACATCACATATAATCTTATGTATATCTAAAGTTATGTATGCATAGCATCCATATTCTAGTATATAACATTAGAGATAATGTTATATAAATCATTATTCAAACCTAATGTCATTTATATAACATTAGATGTGTAATGTTATGTATTGATAACATTTTGTGTACATAACATTATATATAATCTTATGTAAATAAAAAGATGTGTATGCAAAACATTATCCATATTCGAATATATAACATTATAGATAATGATATATATATCATTATTTATGCATAATGTCATTTATTTATAGATAACATTACATAGATAATGTTATGTATTGATAGTATTATGTATATACAACATTATATATAATCGTATGTGTATCTAAAGTAACATATGTCTAACATTATGTATATATGACATTATGTGTAGACAACATTAGATAAATAATTGTATGCATTGATAACATTATGTATATATAACATTATATATAGTCTTATGTCTATCTTAAAGTTATGTATGCATAACATTATGTATATATGACATTATATATAGACAACATTAGATGGATAATGTTATTCATTGATAACATTATGTATATATAACATTATATACAATCTTATGTGTATCTAAAGTTATGTATATATGCATTACATTATGCATATATGACATTATATCCACATAAGATTATATATAATGTAATCAATGCATAATATAACATTATCCATCTGATATTGTCTATATATAATGTCATATATGACATTATATATAACCTTGTGTGTGTGTGTACATATAAGGTTATATGTTTATATATACATACATACATATAAGAATATCTATGTATCCAAATATGTACAATATATATACATAAAAAATGTATACCATTTTTTAAGACCATGCACACTTTTATTTATGTTTTCCTTTTAAAATTTTTATTTATTTATTTTTTAAATACATGACATGCTAACATTGTGAAATTAAGGATAAGGTGGAGATCGTGTATTTTGATGCACCACAACTTTTTATTTTAAATTGTAATGCACCAAATGATATTTTGATAGGGAGAGCTCCGCCCCTAACAACCATTTAAATACCACTTTTTGGACACAACCCCTATGCCCAATCCAACCCGCCATTCAAAGAGTGAGAGATGTACGTGCATCATAATGTAAGAGAGAAGAGGAGAGGAGAAATAGGGTTTCATGGATTTAAAGATGAAGCGGCAGTTTGTGCGAGAGGGATACATGAGTTATGAGCATCAAGTTGGACTGGGGCTCGATTGAAAAGCAGACTTGGAGTGCTACCTCAATAACAAGGTGCGCGAAACCACAGGTCAGATGATTGCATTTGGGTTCAGTCTCACGTGTAACTGCTGATGTGACATTTTTATGCGGACACAGATGGAGATACGAGTATTTTCCACTTGATGCATGAGTACACAAAATTATAAATAATTTTGAGTAATACACAAACATTAAAAAATAATAATTCCCAAAACATTAACATTTTAGTTTTGGAATATGAAAACATTTTCCCAAATTTAAAAAAAAAAACATAAAACCTTAAATGAACATTTTAATGCAAGTCACATTAACATGTCATAAACAAAACCTACGCTACTGATCAACAACAACAGAGCGGGTTCTTTCATATAATTGAAAAAGAAGACAAGACTTGGCCATTTGGGGTTCCCTTTCCAGCACCAAAATAACGTCTTTGATAGAGATGGTTCTCGATACCTGGCGCTTGCATTGTGTGCTGCTATTCTCTGCACAATATAATAGCATGGATAACCGGAATTACCAAAACCAACGCAATGAACTTGCCTACCCACGTATAACATATAATTTATTATTATTCATTGACAAATCAGCCTGAACAAATACGCTGGTTTTTCAGTTGAAATTATTCCAATTCAAAGACACTTTAGAAGAGAAATTTTTTTTTTTTTTAAAACACTACTGAAATGAAAAAATATAGGATAAAATTTAAAAAAAAAACAAATGAAATAAATTTATATGATTTGGTTTGTTTTGGTTTTCCTACTGATATTTCAAAAGAATAGTGGCCGAATTGCATTATCCACGAACAGGGAAGAGAGATTTTTTTCCCACATACCGAGTAGATTACTAGGAGCCATCAGACACGTGCCTTCCCCGTGAATATCAGGAGCCTGTTTTTCACATGTTAAAAGAGAAGCATGGGACCCAACATTGGTCCCCACAGAACCAGACCATTGTTGGGACCCAGAAGCATGTTTCTGCCGAGATTGTTCGGCCATCAGCTGCCATTTTGACAGCATGTCATCGCCCCCAACAGCAACTCTGGCAGCAACATTTGCAGCTGTTGCTCTCATTTTTTCGTCTTCCTTGTGTACCTGAACATCATGAAACATGAGAAATAATATTGGAGGAATGCCCTTATTTTATCTTCAAACAAAATATCCAATATTCCAGGAACCTTCACTGCTTTCTCGCACCATTCATCTTTCACCTTATTAATTGCAACAGCAGCATCCACCATAGGCTACATGCACAGAATACAAATACTGTACTACGTTCAGTAATAAGAACATTTCCAAGTTTTCAAGTTTTCCACAAGCTACATCCACCAGAAAATAATGCCCTTATTTTATCTTCAGTAATAATTTTTATCAAATATTGGAGAACCTACTATAACGTTTCCAAGTTTTCCTTCTTCAGCTTGTCTTTTCTCCCATTCTTCTCTTGCCTTGCAATTTAGTGTCATGATTTGACGAAGAACATTTGAGGTGATTATTGTCTGGTGACGTGCTTTCTCAGAATCAACCCGCTGTGGGTATACCAAATTAAAATTTAAAAACACAACTAAATATCATCAACTGACGCAGAGGTATATTGTCATTTATGTAACCCCTTCTAGTTTAAAGAAAAGAATAAAATAAAATATAATAAAAGCAATAAAAACCTGTCTCGACAGTTTGATGAGGTTACCAATTAGTCCACGTAATCTTTCCTCCACGCACTAGAGGCCCCCCAGTTAAGAAAATAATGCAAGCATATTAAAAAAAAAAAACGATCAAACTTATCAAACACATGGCATAGAGGCCAACATCTAACCAATGACAAGCACCGCTCCACACCATTGCCTATTGTTTTCAACCCACATCTAGCCACTGCAATGCAAACAAATGGACATCAGCCTGCTTAAAAATTGTCGATTTCTTCAAACAGAAAGACAAGGTGAACCTAACAATCAAGTCTCAGAGAAATTATTTCACAAATATTCTCCAAGATAATGAATCTAGAAATTATACCTTGAAGTATTAGAAATTTAGTTGGACCTCCCTCAAGCCAGAAGTGCCCAAGTCAAGCAATCGAGCACATCTCAACTAAGCTCCTGTAGAGTCAAGGGGCAGCCCAGCACGAAGTGATTGGCAGTGATGGCTCGAGGGGTGGCCTACCATGTCACACATGCCCATGGTGCACAATTATTTTTAATTTGTACATATTCAATTTTCACAATTCTGAAATTTGATTAATTAAATTATTAAAAATATATAATGAATAGGTACACAACTGTCTGCAAGTTGTCAATATGACAATATCACAAGATTGGGATATTTATTTATTTTAATTTGTTAGTCTCTTCTAATCATACTCAAATTTTTTTTTCTAAAAATTAAAAAAAAAAATCTTACTCAACTAAACAATAAAAATAAGAAATTTAATATATGTAATGAATATAATATTTTTTAAGATATTGAGACCGCCATCTCATCTAGTGTCTTTCCCATTATAAATAAAAACTCAGATTAATAGACAATCATCATATGAGCTTATTTCAATATAACAAATACAAAAAATACAAGAGTTGCAAATTTTAGTCAAATATAAATATTATAAAAAATCATGATTGCAAAAAAAAATTAAGAATAAGAGATGCACGGCACTTGACGTTTGCATGGGCAAAGGTTGGATTAGCTCGAAACCATGGGCCGTGACTGGGATAATAATGCAGTCAGGGTGCCACCCATGCCTAAGGTGCACACAGATCCAAAGTTTTGGCCCGCGTGCTGCCAGTGACCCATGACATATGCCCCAGCACAGATCATGTTGGGGCACTCTTGAAGCATTACCCATGCCGCATGACACATGCCCAAAGAGTAAGGTCAGGCATGGGTCACGCTCAAGCACTCATGGCATATGAACTCATTTGTGACCCAGTTGGCCACTAGCAAGCATTACTATGTCACGTATCATGTTCATGTCACGGTACAGTCTTGTCGGGTTGTGCTTGAGCACCTGTGCCAAGGGCACAAGCCCAGGGGTAAGCTAGGTGAGAGTCATGCTTTGGCAGTCATGGGCTCATGGCCCTGAATCGACCAGTGACACACCTGATTGCTACCAGGCACCCAATTGCCACCAGCCGTTTATAATATAGAGCAACAATTTAAAAAAAATAAAATTATTGCAGTTTCAGTTTATTTTTTAGTTTACAATTATTTTTATTTTATTTTTATTTTTATTTTATTTTTATATTTATTTCATTATGGATAGAAGCATCTAACATAGAGGTGTCAAACGTGCCGGGCCGGCCCGGCCCGGCACGAGGCACGGCACGGTTCGGCCGTGCCTGGGCCGTCCCGGCACGTTCAAAAACCGTGCCCGGGCCCGTGCCGTGCCCGGGTGAAGTAAATCCCGTGCCTGGCCCGGCACGGCTCGTGCCTTGGCACGGCACGGGTCCATCCCATGCCGGTTCACGCAGGCACGCGTGGCACTGGCGGCGTGCCACGCGTGCCGTGGCGTGAGTCACGACTCACGGACACGACTCACTGAGTCGTGACCCATCCAGGCCCCCCCCGGGTAAAAAGACCGCGGGTCGGGTCCAAACAGACCCGACCCGCGGGCTTTTCTGCCGAAACCCGACTCCACAAGTCTGATCCGAGCATTTCCAACGGCAAAAAAAAAAAAAATTCAAACTTTAGTGATTTTCAGCCCTTTGATTCACCTCCAACGGCTAGGGGGCAGAATCCGACGGTCATCGTGATTCTGCCCCTTAAATATATTAAAAAAATTCAAAAAATTAATAAAAAAAATATTTTTTTTTAAATAAAACTTTATTTAGCCTATAAAATCTACCCCCCTCCCTATAACATTTATGTTTTTCAAAAACATAAAACCTCTCAATATTTTTTCTCTCTCACATAAACTGTGCATCTCTCTCTTGGCCCTCGTGATTTTGATTTCGGCTTGGATTTTCGTGAAACTCAACTTGAGTTTTGAACATCAGAGCTTCCTACGGTGCACCTTGCACGTGAGTGACCTCATTGCTTTTACCGGGTAATATAATTTACTTTTTTGTACTTTCTCTCTCTAAAGCTTCTCTCTCTAGAAAACTTACGAAAAATAAAAAATGACAAATACACCTAACACATTTTTAAATTTGGAAAATGAAAATGTTAGTGTTACACATACGTCTGTGGCTCCTGAAACTTTAGTTTCTCCTGTCATCTCAGCCCAAAGTTCTAAAAAACAAAAAACTAGGAGGACTTCTGTAGTTTGGACACATTTTAAAATCATAACACAAGTAGATGTTAGGGGTGAGGAACATGAAATGGCACAGTGCAAATATTGTATGAGACTTTTAACATGCAAGAGTACATGTGGGACTGGACACCTCAATAGGCATGCTGAAATATGCTCCAAAAAACATGGACCGTTAAATCCTAGGCAAACCCAACTTGGCACTACATTTTTTGAGACTATATCGAGTTCAGTCTCAAAGTTTACTCCCTTCGTATACTCCAGCGAGTTGGGTAGGGACGGCATGGTCAGGCTCATCACATTGATGTGTCTTCCGATCAGATTTTCGGAAGATCCGAGGGTAGTGCGCATCATGCAGACTTATTTTTAGCCATCCTATCGTAGGATTCCTAGGTCCACATCTAGGAGTGACATACTAAAGATATATAAGTTAGAAAAACAAAAAATAATTAAGGAATTTTTGGCATTTAGTGGAGTGGTGTCCGTGACGTCCGATATATGGACATGTCACGATGATTCTTCTTATGCATGTCTCACGAGTCATTATGTAGATTCTAACTGGACAATCAATAAAAAAATATTAGGATTCACTGAGATTCTTCATCCTCATAATGGCCCGGTCATTTTTGAGTGTATGATGAAAATATTTAGGGAATATAAAATTCAAAATAAAATTTTTAGTGTCACTTTCGATAATGCTGCGAATAATGGAGTAGCGATCAATATGTTTGTTAGGAATATTAGAGACGCACCATTAGGAGAGATCTTTCATGTCAGATGCATGTGTCATGTTATTAACCTGATAGTTCAAGCGGGTATGAAGGTCTGTTCCCCCGCGTTGGAAAATATACGCAATGCACTCAAGTATATTCGCACTCCTCGCAGACTACAAGAGTTTGGTAATCTCTGTTTGTCTGCGAATCTTAAGAAGAAGAAATTCCAATCGGATGTGAGACATCGTTGGAATTACACGTACCTGATGTTGGAATCATGTGTTGGATACGAACACGTGATATCCGACTACGTCAATAGTAAGAGTGGTGAACTTATTATTGACGACACTGACTGGGCTTCAGGAATTTCATAAATGAAATTCCTGAAGATATTTTATGACACGACGAACATGTGTTCGTCGGTTTATAGGCCCACCACTTGCATTGCACTCCGTTGCATATGCAACATTAGTAGCATGTTTAGGAAGTATCGAGCGGACCCGACGCTTAGCCATATGGTTGCAGAGATGGAGACCAAGTACCTGAAGTACTGGTCCACCATTCCATCTCTTTATTGCCTCGTAGCATGTATGGACCCTAGGGCTAAGGTGGAAGGGGTTGAAAACACCCTGACTTTCATTTCCTCGTGCATTAACCTGGAAGAGCCACCTGAAGGATTCATTTACGAGAAGTTGACAGACCTGTTCACATACTACGATACTAGGTATGGTGGTGGTTGTGGTGAGACTGTGAGTACGGACACTGATACCTTGTTCGGAGATGACGATTATTCTATTAACCTAGCGAGGGGGGAACGTAGGGGTGGACCTTCACCTAGGAGTGAGCTGTCTCGGTACTTAGATACCGATTACTGCTCAATCCTATCACCTTCTGACAATAAGAATCTTGATTTATTATAGTGGTGGAAATCATATGAGTCCGCCTATCCCGTGCTATTTAGGATAGCACGGGATCTACTGACTCCTCCGGTGTCGAGCGTAGCATCGGAGTCTGCTTTTTCTGTTGCAGTGAACGTGATTTCGGATAGGAGATCGAGATTACGTCCAGATATGGTTGAGGCCTTGACATGTTTAAAGGATTAGGAGGAATCGAGATTTAGCATCAGTGATCGTACTGAAGCTGAGACTGTGACAGATACTGCAGTCGCATCCACATCCACTACGATGGCGGAGGAGCTGATTGCCGATGATGATGATCCATATGATACTGATCGTGATGTTGCGGCTGATGATTCTCATGATATGCCGCTTGACGAATGATGCTCATCTGCTGTTTTTTTTTCAATGTTTTTTTATTTATTTTATTTATACACTTTGTTTGTACTTTGTACCATACGTTGTGTTGAAACTTATATTTGTTTTGTTCCGACTATTGGTTTCAAATGCATGAATGGTAAGTTTTCATTTGTGTAGTTTAATTTTTTTTTAATTAAAATTTTTACTAACTTAATGTTTTTTTTTATTATTTTACGATTTAAATTTTATTTTAAAATTTATTAACTTAAAATTTTAATATATAATTAATAAATTATAATAATAAAATATGCTAAACTTAATTGAAAAAAAAAAAAATTTTCTAATATTTGTTTGTTTTATTTAATTTTAAATGTAATATTTTTTACAAAAAATTATATTTTTTAATTATTACTAATACTCTAAAGTATATACAGAAACTTAATAAATAATTTAAAAAAAAAAATTTCTAATCTGCCAAGCACGGGCCGTGCCCGTGCTTGGCTCCCGGGACCCGGACCCCGGTTGAGCCGGTCCAGCGTTGCGGCTCCCGCCCCGCCCCGCCTGCCCTGCCCTTTCCGTGCGCCCGTGCCGCCTGGCCAAGCCAAGTCGTGCCCGACTTTAAAACACCGTGTCGTGCCCGGCACGGCACGGTAGCACGGCCGGGCACGTGAAAAACGGGCCGTGCCGTGCTGGGCCAGCCCGTTTGACACCTCTAATCTAACATGCAATCTATCTCAATCCATTTTGCCTATTATATAAGGGCATCTCCGTATACTAATTTTGTGAGTTTTATTGATAGTAATTGAGTTATTTTTTTAGCATTAATACTTATATGGTATTATTGTCGAAACTAGGATTTGTACTCTCTAACATGTAATCTAGAGAGTACAAATCCTAGAATTTCTTGAGCTCAACTCAATTTTCATATCATACACAACATGTATGACATATCAAAGTTGGCAATGTCATTATATTCTTATCAGATGATATAAATAAATGATGCAATTACATAAATTCTTAAACTAAACTTAAGGAATTAGAAAGTCTAACAAAGATACTATTCATTTTATATAATTCACTCGATTTATTATATAATTCTTGAAAATTTTTTCAACTGAGATCAATATTTTATAGATTGAGACAGATATAGAGTGACTGATAATTTCCCACTAAACTTAAGTTACATCATTGAGCATTTTAATATATGAAATAGACTGAAAGACACTGAAGACATATTTCATTTTGCATGTACTGACAATCAATGAGATACTAGTAATAACAGAAACAAAGTCAATAAAGTCTCAGTTTAATGCACGCACTACAAGTAAATAGAGAAGATAATTGTTGAGAAGTATTTCCGAAGAAACTGAGAGCACTACAGATGATTTAAAAAGATAAGCCGACAACTAGATCCATTCAAGGACACTTAAATGAATCTACATCTCTTATAGGAGAAATTCGAATTTATATTTCACCCACCACAATCTCTACTGATGGAGACATTCGAGATCCCTCCACAGTATGGCAACAATGAATCCTTTCTAATCTTCTGGTATAACATCTCTTACAATTTATTCATCCATATCAAACTGTTAGAATGCCAACTCAGGAGCCAATATACACGCTATAGGTTATCATTCTGTTAAGCTTTAATTTATTTTATGTTATTTTTATTTCTTTGTTATTGTTTTGAAATACTTGACATATAGACTGTCTCAAATCATATAAATATATATATACATGATTATGTTGTATTCAAATTATTTACCTACTTTCATTTTTAATTAAAAAAAACATATAAATTTTTGTTTTCCTTCTACCACCTCCCTCTCTCTCCTAGCCCATCGAAAACCCTATGTGACTTAACATGGCATCGGAAGGAATTATCTGGCAAAGGAGCATCGGAGCTTTGGTGTGCAGGTGATGGAGAACCTTCTGAAGCTCCAGCAACAATTATTGCTAGAAGACTTTGACAAAGATGATGGCGACACTACACTGTACAAATAAAACACTTACATATAATAGGTCTTTCATGTTATTTTTTGTGATTTTAAATCATCGGGCATTCGATGACATGATTTGGATAGAAAGAATTTTCTTCATCAACAATGGTAGAGCTTGTGGTTGTTGATGTGATGCTTATGTGGAGGAAAGAATAAAAAAAATCATCACCAACATAACATTACATATTCTTAAACATCAGAATTTTACAGCCCACGCTTTTTTAGTTTTCATTTTTAATTCAGTTTTAATTTTTTTAATGTAGAATTTCACATTGTCATGAGATAGAAAGATAGTCAAAATCATAATGAGATCATTAAGGTTAACCAAGTGAAAATTAAGGGAAGATATTTTATCTCTTTGAAATATATTGATAAGAATCTAATTTGTGATGTAACTATATGTTAATCACTTATTGAAAGACTCACCCCAAATTACAATTGATACTACAAATAAGATGCAAATCGATACAAAACTACTAGCACATCAATATCAATTAATTGATATCAATGTTTTGAATATGTTTGACTATTGTAATACTTGCAAAAGGATTTAAAACATGAACATCTCGATGTCTTCTTTATAAATATTATATTTATATGATATTATTATTAAGCTGTAAATATGCAAATTAATTGATCAGAATAATATGATGCATCATGCGACTTGATCACAATGATGAGAAAGAATTATTGGCGTGGCACAGGTATTGATAGATCAAAAAGGATTGAAAAGACTTAGCAAGTATGTATAGTAAACTTTATATGTATTTATTAGGAGAGCAATATATTATTGCGAACACAAATTTTTGAAAAGAAAACAACATAATGGCATTTTCATCACGTAGTAATAATGAAAGAGCCAAGAGACCTAGTAGAAATTTTCCAAGAGACTAGAGGATGGTAGTGACATATTTATTCTAAGAGATGTAAATACAAACTCAAAAAATATGATATACTTTGTTCTTTGTATATTATTAGATTAGGCACATCTCCATATACCAGATTGATAGGTAGTAGATTTAAGAGGTAATACATATATTACAAGTAATTATACTATTTTTATTTTTTTTATAAAATCTAAAACTTTTGATATTATTGTGATCAATAATATCATTGTATAGGTCAAGGGACAATAATATCAAAGTCATATTCATTGACTTATATTTTATAAGTATTGAAATTTCATTATAATTTATTTTATTTTAGTTATGTTATAAAACAACAAAGTTATAATATTACTTTTTTCTTTTACTTGTATTTTTATGTAAGATTGTTTGAACTAAAATATAATTTTCTAGTGAATTAAGCGAGACAAATTGTATATATTCTTATTGACTCACATAAGTTCTTTTAGGTTGTATATTATTGATTCATTAGTGATTCAATTTTGATTGAGACATCTTTCACTATATAAATTAAAGATTTCATAGTCAAGCATCAAAAAATATCATTTATTAATAATGAGACATATTAGTTATGAAAACATACTAAATCTTTTTATTTGGCATATCAAGGTCAGGGGATATTATGAGCAATATAATTCATCTGATCCTTTCAGATATTTGATGACCTTATAGAACGACTATATATGATTGTTGAAAATATTTTATTATTTTTATTAATTATTATAATCAATTTATATAATTATTAGTATTTAAAAAAATATCTCAATTTTTTTAATTTTTATAAAATACAGGAAAGAATATAAATTAAATTTTGATATAATATAACATTATTAAAAAAATATTAGAATATATTTATCAAAATTTTTTTTATTTCTTTGAAGAGCACGGGATAATTCATTGAATATCGCATGCTAATATTCCTGCACAAAATAAAATAACCAAGAGAAAGAACTAGTATCTAATTAAGATGATTATGATATTATTACTTCAGAGTGTGACTATATGTTTTTAAAGAGAAAAAACATTAACAATTAACTTATTAATCAACCAAATATTTTTTTCTATCCTCTCAAGCAACATCTCATTACAGCTCATATACCTCATAAATAAAATGTTTCACTTTCTCCCAAAAATTTTTGAATATATTTATTTTATTCAATACCTATCTTCTAGTAAAGAGACGACGATGCACATGCCATCAAATATTATATTCTTCAAGGACAAATATTTCTTTAAGCACTTAATAAAAGAAAACGTGCAATCAAATATTTTTCATCATGGAGAAGTAATGACTAACTTTGCTCATATGTTTAAACCTGATATGACTAGTAAGCCTAATTTTATGAAGAGTAGTAACACCTCTCTTAATGGAGTACACCTAAGACATGAGTCAAGTATGTGTGTTTCACTGAATAAGACATGTGGATATCATCAGGAGAGGAAAACAATGATCAAAAGACTTGCTGATTCAAATCTAAAGGTATGTATTAGACATATACATATACGATCCATTCTAGATGAGTTTCTATAATATCAATTGATATAGCTCGGAGTATCAACTTATACCTTCTGATTATATTATAGAAAGAATCACAGATATATTTTACTCGATATCATTTATTTTGTGTATTAGCTTATTCTCATTTTGGTATTACATATTTTAGTTTATTTTTCTTATTTGATGATAACAAGATCCTAGACACACATTCCAAGACACTTAGTTATTCAAGATTATATGTTACATTAGAAGAATTAAATACGAACACAACTAATCATACATAAAATATCATCTCAAAACCAATAGATAAGCCAATAGAAAGATATAAATAAGGCATAGGCATATACAAAAAGATGAGACTCTAGAAAAAGTCAATTCAAAACAAAGTTAGTAGCGAGAAATTTTACGTAGATTTGTAACATTTACTGTTATGACACTTTTTTTAAATGACTAAAATAATCACTATAAGGCATTACTTTCAATTGCAGCATCACACAAATGAACTATATATCAGCTAGATATAGAGAATGCATTCTTCATGATGATCTACAAGAAAAAATATTTGTAAAGCAATCACCAGGATTTAATGTTCAAGAAAATATAAACTATGTTGCACGGACACGGATACGGACACGAGGATACGACACGGTAGGATACAGGGACACGACAAATTTTAAAAAACTAGGATATGAATACGGCTATGATACGACATGAAAAAAATAAATAAATACAAATATTATCCATTAACGAAAATTTAGATAAATAAAAAAAATGCTCAAACATTATTTTTACAAATATTCAAACACAGACATAAGAAATATTAAAACAGAAGATTAGCATTTTCTTATGAATCAAACAAAATAGCTTTCAGTTCAGGTTCATCAAAAGAAAGATCCGCAATCTTAAGAATTCCAGCATTTTCAATATTCATTAATTCAAAATTATCACCTCCAATGTCTCACATTTTAGATTCGCCTTCATTATAGTTTGGAGATCTCTTTGACAGAAGTCGAAGATTGTTATAGACATAAACTAAGTCTTCAGCTCTTTGTGGTGTCAACTTATTTCTCTTCATGGAGTGAATAAAATTATAAGTGCTTCAATTTCTTTCACAACATGAGGATGAACAAGGTTGTCCTAACAATTTTAATACAATAGATTGAAGCATCGGTGCAGCAGTTCCATGAACAACTCACCATTTAATAGGACTCATGTGTCACCTATCATTGATGGAATCACTACTAGAAAAATCTTCTAAAAATGCCGAAAATATAGCATACTCGTCATTTGCTCTTCTCCTTTCACCTTCATTAGAAAAATATCTCTCAGAACATTTTTTTTATTTCTCTTACTATTTCTAAATCTCGATGCGGTGGAGCAATAGATATGATCCTCTATATATTTGTCTATAAAAATTACATTGAAAAGTAACATTTCCTCCTTTTTCTTTATCCAATATTACATCTTTCGTGATATATTTCCATAATGGAGCATTATCATCAACATCTTGAATATTTTATTGATTACTTGAAGGCTCAGAATTACAACTCATTTTATTGTATAATTCTGCATGAAAAAAAATTATGCATTTTAAATAATCTATATTATTTCAAAATTAATTTAATCTTATTTTTTTTCTACATCAATACTATAATACATTTTTCATTATATTTTTATTATTTACATATTACATTAATTTATTTAAAATAAATTATATAACAAAAACTATTATACTTACATATTATATATTACTAAATATTACATAATACATACTACAAAAAGTATTTATATATATATATATATATTCCATATTTTAATATTGCATATTTATTATTATTTTTTAAATCATGTATTTAAAATTAAAATAAATTATGTGTATTATATTTTGTATATATATTAAACAAACAATAATAATTAAAATATTAAAAAATATATTTAAACCCTCTAACTCCTGCCCCCTATTTAAAATAATTAAAATTATACTTTGAACCCCCCCCCTCCCGATACAGCTTCCAACACCACCCCCCCCTGCAGATTATAGAATTAGATTACCTTAGGTATTGTCGACGCCTCGACGGTGTATTTCTCAGCTTTCAACTTCTCTCCCCTCCCCGTTAGAAGCAATGACAACTATTTCCCGCAATCGGCTTGTCGGCCACTCACTGTCGACGGTGTGCTCCTCAATTTGATGGAGTTGTAGGAGTAAAGCGTTAATATATATTGTATTTCCATCGCGTCATAATCGTAAAAACGCGTCGGTTTGATAAATGACACGTCGATTTCGTAACAACGCATTGAATACGTCTCCGATGTGTCTGTTCGATATGCCACGTGGCGTATCGGACACGGAATTTATCAACGATACGCCATGTGGCGTATCGGACACATATCTGACGCGTGTCCGTACCATCTCGCCGTGTCCACGTGTCCGACACGTGGACACGCCCGTCCAATGGCGTATCCGTGTAATATAGAGTATAGATATGATATATAAATTATAAAAGATATTTTATGATCTAAAATATTTCATTACGATATGGTTTAGTAGATTTTTTTCCGTACTTATCATTATTGACTTTTAGAAATGTATCAAATTATTATTATTTCTTACAATGTGAAATAGAAAATGAATATGTAATATTAATTATATATATCAATAATATTTTGATTATAAGAAATGATCAATTAAATATATCTCCACTATAATTATTTTGATAAACTAGATTTCAGATAAATAATTTTGAATGTGAAATAAAAGCTATAGTCTCCTATTACTAATCTAAAATTGTAAAATATATAGTCTTAGTGGTATTTATGTTTTGGGATGTGAGACATTAATTAGTAAAACATACTAAAACTTAGTATTATGCATGTTTGACTAGTATGAAAAAAGATATTCGATCTGATACACACAAACATATAAAAATATAATAGAGATGAAAGATGACAGTAATTGAATACATCTCTAATGAATCTGTCAGAACAAGTGATTTTGCTTAACTTGTGTGATTTTGCGTGACAAAAAAAAATTTAAGAATGTTTCCATTATGGCCGATTAACATCTTTAGTCATTGGATTTTAACTTCAATAGTCCTTTATTGAATTCAACCTACAAAAATATTTAGTCCATATTAAAAAAAAATAAAAAAATATTAGGTTTTTAAATTTCAATAAATATGCAAATATCATTTAGTTTTTTTCATACTCAAATTAAATTTTCTCTCTTCCCTTTAACTCTCAAATTCTCTTAAATTTTCAGAAGAAATGATTTAAATTTTTTGTTATATAATTTTTTTTACATTAATAATATTATCTTATTATTTGTGGTAGAGTACTTTTGTTCAAGTGGACCACGATCCACTAGATTGTGGTGGTTGTTGCAGATCTATAATTATACAAGTAACACATTAATTTCTTTTTTTTTTAGTTTTACAAACCAAGAAACTTTATAAATACTAGATATGGATATGTAATAATTAATAAAGAGTATTTTTATTCCTAATTCTCTAAACTAAGCAACTACATTAGTAATTAATTACTATAAAAATAATAAATAATAATTATAATAAAAAAAATATACATTGTAAGTAAATATCATTTAGAATTTTTCATACTCAAACTACGATCTTTTTGATTCTAACTCTAATTCGCTCAAATATTTAAAAACAATATTTTAAAATTTTTGTAGTATAGTTTTTTTTGCATTGATAACATTAATTTATAATTTGTGGTGTACTACTGATCCATTAGACCATGGACCATGAGAATGTGGTTGTTGCTGTGGGTTTATAATTCTACATGTTATACATTAACTTTTTAAAAAAATTTATATATTAGAAAACAATATAGATACTAAATATAATTATATAATAATTAATAAAAAAACTAATTATATTCTTAACTTTCTAAACTAAGAAATTACATCATATCATTAATTACTATACAAAAGAAAAAAAAAATAAGAATAGAAAAAATGAAATAAATATTTTATATGATTTTGATATAGATAATAATAATTAGATTAAAAGATTTAAAACTAATTTATTTTTAATCATAGATCAACCCAAACATCATAAAAGACTAAATTTTATAAACAAACATATTTAATTTAGATTAATTTAACATAATTTAAAAAATAATAATATATGAGTAAAATATGATTCAACATGATATAGATACAATAAAAAAATTATAGTTACAAAATTAGCGATGAAGATGGACACTTTAGAAGACATGACACACAATACACGAGAAAAAATAGTACATTAAATTCTGGACAAACTCAACTTAAATGTGAGATCGTTGAATTTTAATCAACTTCATAATTAATAATCCTCTTCATTTATCATCATGAATTTGCAGGATAAAACAATTATAATTTAATTACTAATATGAATCTTGTACTTAAAATTGTAGAAGATACTAGACGAGTACATTATATATATAAATATATTTGGCCCACTTATTATAAACCTCTAGGCCAATCAATAAAAATAATATAACAAAAAATTATATACTTAACATAATTATAATTAATAAACTTAAAAAATATGATGGAACATCTATTATGTTTAGCATATAGACTAATCATGATTATATTCCTTTCAAATGTTATCGTTCAATATATTGATTCTAATTATAAACCACATTAAAGAATATTATAATTTTGAGATATACAAGATGTCCTATCATTTATGAGAGTCCTATAAAAAGTCTTTAAATAATACAAAATATAAAATCAAATTTATAATATAATATTTGATAATATCTTAAAGAATAATCAAGATAGATATATTCATAAAATTCACTAAAAAATATCTTACATCTAAGATTTTTTAATGTTATATACAAGTATAACATAATAAACTTAATAAAACAAACAAAATAAAAAAAAAATTCATTAAAAAAATTCAAAATGTATTAAAACGTTTTAGAATATTTAATAAACTATAAATATTTTATAATCTATGTAACTCAGTAGACTTAAAAAAAATCCTCACAAAAAATAAACACCAATGGAATTCAATACATTTAATATTAAATTCATGTGTTATTTACAAATATATTATATTCAACTTCATTAATAGTAAAATCAAAAAAAAATAATAATTCATTAAATAGATTGAAATGTAGTATTTTCATTTTTAAAATGCATAAAAGCTTTACATTATAATGAACTTATGTTTATCAGTACATACTCACATTATATATTATACTTAGATACTTATACAACATGAGTAGTATGTTTAATCAATATATAAAATACTCATATTTTGATAATGTGATTATTAAAATAAAAATATATATATTTAAATTACTGAGTCAATATTCTAATTCTTTATTATTTAGGTGCATGTATGAAATATAAAATTAAAATCAAAGAAATAGAAAATACTATGAAATATAAATATACTTGTATTAACTAATCCCAAAAAGAAAATAAATCTATGATCAATAAAAAAATTATTTAAATATCATAAGAATAAGTATAATAATTATGGTGAGCCTCTAAGTACAAATACTGATTGATCATATTTAGAGATGTTGATTTTTTCATTTAGTTAACTAGCAATAAATAACAAAGTGATTAATAAAATGTGTGAGTTATCGAAAAACTTAACTAATTATTACTCTATTTTGTCTTATAATAATATAAAAATTTTAGATATATTAAATTGATGAAAACTATGTGAGGTAACTTTTTTCGTATTATCTAAAATAGTGTGTGATCTATTAACCCCTTCTATATCTAGGTATACATCAAAAATAACTTTTTTATAATTATGAAAATTATTTCAAATACGAGGACTAGCTGACAACATATAAAAATTATATCATACTTAAAAAATTAAGAAGATGCATTGGATATAGTCTTGAAGCTGTGGATCTGAATGATTCATTACATGATAAAATCAAAATTTAAACCTATAAAAATAAAAACTAGACATCAAAAAAAAGTAATCATTATCTCATAATTAACATCTTGGCTAGCTTAGGTGCTGACTACAACCAGAAATTTAGCTTTGTATAACCATTTGTTTTTTTTTTTCAAAAATTTTATTAGTTTAAATGTTGAGCGTGTTACTTTTTTTAATATAATTTAGTTTACGTTATTTATGTTTTATATATATATATAAAACATATATCATATTTTATTTTTTTATTATAAAAAAATTTTGGTTGTGTTATTTCTGTTTTTTTATTTCATATATTATATCTATATATTATATAATTAATTATATTGTGTGTGTGTGTGTGTGTGTGTGTGGGTGTACACCCATCCAGCACAACTTATAGACCTAAACCAATCCAAGCTAGCACCTAGCTTGGACCTTGGATGCTTGACCAATCCAGGTAACCTAGACCATGCTAGCTTGTTCAAAACTTAGACCACACCCAGGCTAACTTAGACCAGTCATGCTAGCATGCAGTCACACTTTGCAACATCTAGGCTAGTCTAGATTAGGCATGAGACAAGCCAAGCAAAGACTATGCCTCAGCTGGTTCATGTCGGGTTTCAAAGAAGAAAGACTCAACCTATTATGCCTCGTGTTGAAACTAAGACAATGTATCATGCTGCTCTCCTTTTCAGACATGTCAGCCTAGCACAACCCATTTGTCATCGCTAAGTTATCCTCCTAAAATCTTTTAGAGGATATTATAATTCATGCTCAAAAAATCTACTTCAAATATGTACTAACATATTCGATCATATAGAACTTATTTGATCCATGATAAAATATGCTTAAGTATATTTTCTATGAAGTCATTTACTAACAAATATAGATCATATTGATTCTATAGAAAGTAATTTTCTATGAAGTAAAATCTATCTCGAATCCAAAAGATATAATAATTCAAGAATCTGCTACAATTCTCCATGATAATAAAATAATTAGTATATTTGATCATGCAGAACAAAATTGTATACTAAGATAAAGGATCATATGCAACATGTTTAGATCATAGTTGAGACAACCAAAGAATTAGATGATCTCATAGTCGACTCATCTAATTTTAACTTTATAATCACTCCAAAAAAAAAATAGAATTACAATTCACACCTATCTCGTATATTTTGTCAAATGATGCATTTTTTGTTATTATACTTTATTTACCACTTTTTTGATGATATTATGATACTTATGTCTCTTGTTGAGAGATTATCTCACATATAATGATATCAAATTATTTTAGAAGAGATATATATCCTTCACAACAATAAAATTTGAGAATCAATACACCAACCTTTGAGAATATATTTTGTTATTTACAGGCTAGTATGTACTATAAAGACTATTCCACATAAGAAATTAGATCACCTTAACTAATATATTTAGTATAGATTGTCAAGATATTTTCTATTCAATAATCAAGATATTCTTGGTACATTTTTATATTTAATTTGATGTATCTCATAGATGAAAGATACATCAATAAGACGTAAAAAATATTGTTTTTTATAGTAACATTGAGGATGAGGTGTGAAAGGAGCAGCCACGTAGGTTTTTAATAGAGATAGCAAATGAATTGAGCAATCCTAGAGACCCGGCCTACATGCTACGTGCCACGACCCAATTTGTCGACCAACATGGCACATAACTACATAGCATTGCATGACCCGATTCAACAGCCTACCTGTGCTGAATTCAACATGAGTTACAAAACATGCCTGAATCAAGAAAAAATGCTAAATCAGGTTGATGGGAAATCACACCCTCCATTAAGAAAAAAAATCACGATCAGCTCAAGTCGAGGCAAGAGCATCAGCTATGCAAATCACCAACTTGATCTGACCATGATCTTCTCAACAAGTCAGGGCTAGCCCATCACCAAGCTAGGTTTGACCCATGTCGAACTAGGCACCATCCATGCCTAGTGCCTAAGTTGTGTCAAGTTAACTTGGGGCACAACTCGAACCAACATGATACCCAACAAGCCATCAATCCTTGTTGGGATTCCTTATTTAATAGGCATGGTGGGCTGTCATGCCCCTTTTGCAAAAAATATTGCATATGCTAAAACAATCAACAAAAGTTAAATTTGCAAGTTTTTCACAAATAATCAATTTTTTTGATTTACACGTGTTATAAAATTTTTATTTTTTTTCTAAAATTATAACGACATTATAATTTTACTTATTATATATATGTATGATGATCTAGTTATAGAGACAACAAGTTAAAAATTGTTCAACTCAAAAGCATCTTCCAATATAATTTCAAACAAATAACCTTAAGAAACAAATATTTTCTTAGAATATAAATGACCTACATCAAAACATGCATTATATTGTTATTGGAGAAGATACATAATTGATATCCTTGCAATAATTGATTTGTTAGGTTGTACTCCTATTGAATGACTAAGATACTAATTTCTTATCTAACACAGTTCCTCTAATTGATTTTTTTACTTTCAGAAAAATTATAAAAAAATAAGTATTTGACAATAATCACACCTAATATAGCTAATGAAATCAATATAATTAATTATTTTATCAATTTTTCTCGACATATCTATTAATACACAATTCTTTACATACTAAGTTTTACAAAAATATTTAAAAATATAGATCTTTTTCAACAATCACAAATACTTAAAGTTAATCAGATATTTAAATTCGAGTAATACATCAACATATATTGATACATAATTTACTATAGAATTTCATATTTTTTTAAAGATGATATTATTTCCTAGAAAAATAAGAAATAATTATATCAAGATCTAATATAAAAATAGAGTTCAAATTGTTTAAAATAGTAACATGCAGTATACTTTGAATTCAAAATCTAATCAAAAAAATATGATATCTACTTTGTTTTACCATTATTATTTATTGTGAGAACATGTAGCATGACATATAATCTTCAATTTGATATTTCATAATGAGCAAAACATAAATATGAATTATTTCTTATTTAATAAAAAAAAATAAAAATAAAATTATTACTACAACTTAAATATTTTTACAAGAATATCACAAAACTCAATTAAAAATAATTTATAAACTTTTAGTCTTTATCATAGAAAGAATGAACAAGATATATTAGTAATTAAATTTCATTTGAGAAAAAGAAAAAATTTTTTATTATTAATATAGAGATAATATAGTAGAAAAATTTTTACATGGTACAAAAACCAAATCAAATGGTATATTTTCTATTTTTGCCGAGATGAAGAAATTAAACCCAAATGTATTATTTTTCTAAAAAAATCACAAATATATAAATTTGAGATATACTAAACTAAGAAAATTTTAATATAATAATAATTTTTAACAACTAATAATAAGTTTAAGAATAATTAGGTATAAATTATAAATAAAATTTTAAAAGGCAAAAACATAAAATAAGATATTTTTATATTCGTAAGACAATACGTAAATCTAGAGATGTTGATGCATAGATTTTTTGAGCATCACAATATATAATTAAATAATATTTTAAAATACATAAAATAAAATAGCATATATTAAAACAAAAAAAAAATTCATTAGAATTATTAAATTTATAACTTTCACAAAAAAATCATAACAAGGTATTAAAATATGAACAAAAGTAAATTACTTCAAATTAAATTCTTCTTTTCAAAAACATCATTCTCATCCGATAAATCAAAAGTAGAATAATATTCACTGTTATGTATCCTCATTTCATCTAAATCTTCATCTTCATTTCTTAGTATCAAATTAAACACATCTCGTCTTTACCCTAGCTTGTACTTAGTAAAAAATATAAATTATTAATTAAGTATAAATATTATAAGTTTTTTTTATTATAATTAATTAAATTTATAACTTTAATTTTTATGTACTTACTTGGTACTTCATTATGTTTTCTTTTGTAAAAAATATGAATAAATCATTTGATATGATGATGTTTGAGTCTGTTGGGAATTGGATGACACAACCTTAATAGCATTAATATTAAATAACTCAATTTCTAGAAGCTAACAAAGATCAAGAGAGAGGAAGAGATCTTCTTTCTCCACAATCCACTCATCATCCAAATCAATCTCTTTATCAAAATCAGATTAATATTTAATTTTTTTTGTAGACTTCGTTCTATATATATAGTGTTGTAGCTTACATGCACTAGAGCATTCAACTTTGAAATTCAAGTCTATTTCTTTTTTTGTATGTAATTGCAAATAATGAAATAAAAAAAATTAAGTGTTAAAATAAAATAAAATTCTCTAATATTGAAATAAATAAATAAATATATTTATTTATATTTATATTTACGTAAATAAAAATATTACCGATTCAAATGTGTTCCAATTTCTTTCACACCCCAAAGTACTACAAGTAAGATTAAGAACTTGAATAACAAACTTTTACTACTCTAATATTGAACCTAGAGGTGTCAAACATACCGGGCTGACCCGGGCCCAACCCTAGCCTGGCACAATTCAGCATTGCCTAGGCCAACACGGCACGCTACAGTGCTGTGCCTAGTATCATGAACATTTAATTTTCTAATATCTTTCAACATCAAATCAATACAATGTGCAGCACAAAGAGTCCACCACAATCTTCTCCTATTTTTCATTAGCCTTATTTCAGCATTCATATAATTAGAAGCATTATCAGTGATGACTAGCATAACATTCTCATCCCTAATTTCTTCAACCACGTCATCAAAACATTTGAACATTGATTCCTCATTTTATATAATATCAGAAATATCAATTAATTTCATAAATCAAGTACCAACAGAACTATTTACCAAAAAATTAATAATACATCTACTCTTTCCATTTGTCCAACCATCTGACATAATTGAACATTCATATTATTTTCAAACTATTTTATGATCTTCAATATTGATACTTAAATCATTCACCTCTTCTTTAAAAATTCATATCCTCAATTCGTGTATAGATGGAGGCTTAAACTCGGGCTCAAACTTTGCCACAACATATATTATGAGAATCCAATAAAAATGATTCACAATGTTGAATGGGAGACCTTTTGAATAAATAAAAATATCAATTTTTTTGCGCACTTCCTTTCTTCTTGCTACCACCTTGAATTCAAAGTACTTTGATTTATAAAGTGATAAATTTATCCATGGGTCCCCTAGGAATAAGTTCCCCACTCTCATTCTCACTCCCTAAGACACCATTGATTTGGATAAGACACTCTCATTTATTGAAATTGGACTTATACTAATTTCTTGGAATAATTTATTTCTTTTTATTTTTTGATCCTTAAAATTGATCAATATCTTTTTGCATTTTAATCTAATATTTTCACTAACTTTGAGGCATTATTTCATACCATAATGAGTTCTAGCAAAGTGATATTTGAGTCTATTCACCCCTCTCACACATCTTTGATTATAAAATTTATATCTCAAATATTACTCCTTGAAAATTTCAATATAATATTTCCACACAAAATCTTTTCTTGACTTTTTTCAAATCAAAGAACTTATCCTAAAAAAATATCAATAATAATATTCAGTTATTCACAATTCTAAATAATAATAAATTGACTAAAAAAATAATAACAAGACATAATTGAAAAAAATTGTAAAATAAAAATGAGAATTTAAATTATTGAATTAATTATAAATACTAATATATATTTATATGAGTATTCATATATATTTTTTGGGATAATACTTTGTCCATAAATTATTTGAATTATTTATCTATATTCTATAACTTAACTATATATAGATATATGACTATATACTAACTATATACAAAATTATATATCAATAATTCTATATATCATTATTTTTTATACTATATATAAATATAACATATTTAATATATATAACAATTTATAATTATATACAAAGTATATTAATATGCAACTATCTTCATATTTATATTTATTATATGTATAATTATTTGAATACCAATATATTTTACTATATATAACTAATTAACTATATATGAAAATATTTATAATTATATATATTATATCTATAATTTAAGTTAACACATAACTATATTCTATATGTTAAAAAATACATATAATTATTTATATTAAGCTGGATAAGTATTTATAACTATATATACTATTACTATTTATAAATATATATAATTATGCATAACTATAAATATATAACTTTATATAAAAAAAAATTAAAAATATACTTATGGAGTAGTGTCAAAAAAATCAATATTATATGGTGTGGGCATCGAATTATATAGAGTAATGGTGAATGATCAAAAATTATTTAGCATGGGCATCAGATTATATGTAGTGCCAAAAAATCAAGAATTTCAAGTGGAGGAGCATTGGCATCATATCTAGTGTTGAAATTTTTGAGCTGCGCTGAAAAATCATTCAGCACTATTTAGGATTTACGGAAAACTTTTTTTATATATTTTTTTGCAGACACCCATAGGCATATACCTTCTTCTTCGAAGCGTGAAATGCACGTTTTAAATGCATCTCAAAACACCTCACAGAAGAAGGCATATGCCTATCAAGTGCGTCTCCTTTTTTTATGTGCCTCAAGGCATTTTGCACACGAGTAGCCCTGAGGCGCACACCAAGGGGAGGCTCGTTTATGTTTTTTTAAACATTGACTATAGGCAAGAATTTAATAATTAAAAAGTTGGGATTAAACATAATTTTTAACAGAATTAATTGTACAAGTAATATTCGTACTACCCCTAATAAAATGAAATAAGACTTGGTTGAAGATAATAATGATGACTAAACTAAGCAAAATTTTCAAACACGTATTACTATAAAATACATTTTTACCAGTTTCCTTAGACAATTGGTTGTGATATGTGAACATAAAAGTTAATGAAACAATAACTGATCACCGCCAATTTGTTCTGCACAGAAGGCTTATGCAAAATCAACCTTCCTTCTTCTTCTTGTACAACCCTACGAGATGATTCTGAAACACGACTATCATCCTTTGACAACGAAAATAAATGCTCTTCCTCTTCCTGTGTTAAAAATAAGTGTTTGGAATATTAAAAGGATATTATATAATACATATGTGTGTGTAATGCAGTTGTCTGTTTGCATAGTCAATTTTATTGATCAAATATAATACCCTGAGATTGACACCACTGACAGCAGTAACATCATTAAGATGTTCGATGCTCTGATCCAAAAAGCCTCCAGAAACCTTCTGCTTCTTACTGTATAAAATCCAACATATAACATTACTTATGATTATCTAACATTATATTTCAACTCTATTGACCGGTTCAATAAAATAATTATGCCAGTTCAAACTTTCAATCAACACATAGCAAGATCACGAATTCACCATGGTATAGGCAGTGAAGTAAAAAAGCCAACTGTTTCACTTAGCTTCTTATGGGCAATCGAAGGTTTCTTAGGAGTTGCTCCAGTATTAGATCCACCAGGAGAAATTGGAACCAGAGAACCTGCCTGATAACATTGACAAGCCATAATATTAGCCAACACATTACAAATAAGCTATTTTTTTAACAACTTAAGATTCTATTCTTTACTTATGATATTGTTATGTGAGATCAACCAATGTTTTAAAAATTAAAGTGGTAATTGAACTGGAAATTTTACCAATTTATGATTCATTGATCAAATCAGTGATCAAACAACTTTCAACCCAAATACTTAATAAATATATAATTTATAGATTATTAAAATTTTAAATAAATATAGAAAATAATAAATTCTATCAAAATATTGATATCATATCATGTGTTAAACTTTGACTTTTGTAGTTATTTTATGTAACTTTTTATTCATATTATTATGATTTTTATTTAGTTATTATCTTTTTATATTTTTGATAGAAGCACTCGACGGGTGAGTTATCTCAATCATTTTTGCACATTATATAAGAAATTATAATACATATTTTTTTATTTGAGTTGTTTATTTTATTTTTACATATTTATTAGTAACATAGCATCAGAACGAGATTCAAAATTCAAAAAAGAGAAAGCATGTATACAATTAAAAAAAATTAAACAAAATATTTTTACAGACATGCACACAATGCAAGCATGCACGAGGAGAAGATAGAGCATAAGTGATAGCATATGCAATGAGGGCAGAGGCATGCTTTGGAATGCACTGATATGCACAAACACAGTTTTTGTGAGGGTAAAGTAATTTGCAAGTTCACACAGCTGCAAGTACAGTAGTGCGTGTAGTGGCAAGAGGCAAAGACCATTTTTGGATTAAATTTTTATTTTTATTTTGATAAAAGTTAAAAACCCTAATTACATGTCTAAACCCTAATTCAATTTAACAGAAATTAAAATTTAGTATAACTTTGTTTTTTTAATGAAATCAGTGTATTATCACAATAGAGATAAATGAAAGAGAATCTCAATTCAGTATACTCATTGCATGAGAATAAATTACATTAAAAATAATAATTACATATTCTATATTTATATCAAAATAGAGGCTTACAGTTTAACGTAATATTAAGAGAGATAGATTCACTACTAAAGTCATCCTATAATCCTCAAAGAATTCATATATTGTAATATTTATTAAAAACTTTTCTTTAACCTAACAATAAATCTTTTTCTTTTTTAATATATCATTGACTATTTTAGTTAGACTCTCCCTTCAAACTATTAACTTATTGACACAATAATAAACATTCACATTATATATATATTAGTATTATATTCGCTTTATTCTTTTCTTATTTTAAAAATATTATTATAATCAATAAAAAATATATTAAAATTATTGGATATGACTTTAATCAACTTGAATTTCTCTTAAATATTATTTATTCTTAATTGTATTGTTAATTTACTCTTAATAAATTATCTTTCTAAATAACTTAATTCTAATTGTCTTTATTTTTAGTAATATTTAGTTGTATGATCAAAAAACTCTACGTAAAGCTAGATTTAGGATTGAACATGTTGAATTATATATTTTTTCTTCAATAATAAGAACATCCTTTATATATCTAGATATTTTAGACCTATTACTTGTGAATTCTCAATTTAATCACTTATTATTGGCCAACATAATAATATTTTATACAATCCTAAAAAATATTTTATTCCTAAAATATGAGACATGTCAATTAGAAAAAATTATCAAAATAGTTTATCCTACATATCAGTCTATGAACTATGCATTTACATTGGATCTCAAAAGAAATGTCAAACTTATTTTTCCATGAGATAAGATTGTCTCCATAAAAAAATATAAAACTTTGTCATACTAGTATTCATGATCCCTAAATGAGATATCAATTCCTAAAGACAATTTCAGACCTTAGTATGCAAAAAAACTATATCAAAATAAATCTACCAAAGAAAATCTAGAAAACAACTAACTATGATAATTATGCATATTATATTGTATGATAATAATCAAATAGTTAATCTTTCATATTATTCTTATATAAATAATAGAGTCAACTATAATGATCACACTAGAAATAAAATTAATACATAAATCAATAATTGTATCAACTAGAACACAACTCAGAGCATCAACTTTTGCAGGAGTATAACTATTTTTAGAGGGGCATTAACTCATAAAATCTTTCATTTAAAATTATACCTAAAGAGACTTTGAGTTGAGTGATCTTCAACTCATCATCTCACTAAATCATAATATAATTCATGTAAAGAATCAAAAAAAATTATCATGTATTCGATACCCCTCTAAAAAAATAAAAAAAAAAAACTAACACATATATAACCCAAATAAAATGATTATCTATAAAAATCTTATAATTCAGACTCTCAATAATTATTTCAAGTTATACAATATCTTTCGTAATTTACAAAATATATTTGGTTGTGCTGCTTGAAACCTAAGTAATTACTTCATATATATCTTCTCAATGTTAGCATGAAAAAATATATTATTCATGACTAGATGATATATCCTCTAGCTATGAGATATTATATGAGATAAAAAAAATATTCACACTAAGATCATCTTGATCACTAGAGAGAAAGATTCTTGGTAGTTCATATAATATATTTGAGTAAATCTCCTCGCTAAAAATTTCACTTTAAAAAAAACTATCTTTTCATCTGGATATGTCTTCACAGTGAATAGTGACCTGCAACTAACAACAAACCTTCCCAAAATATATGATACTAGTTCCTAATTTTGATTTGAGTGGAGCGCATGTATTTCTTCTATCTTGGCCTGACATTATTCTAGATAAAATAATACCTCAAAATGAGACTTCAATATGCTAGTACTATAAAATGACTTAATAAAACAAACAAAAGAATGAACAATAAAAAAGCATGACAAAGCATATGATATGAAATATTATATACTACTTTTTGTCCCTTTTCAGATAGCGATCAAATGGTCAAGATCAGAGAAATTGGCTACAAAATCATTAGGCTTCTTGATAGATTCGCATGTGGTTTGAACAGGTTGCATTGTCTCTATCTCTTAGCATAGAGTCCAAGTCCTAGCTCCCAGGTGATCAAATCTCCTATGAATTGGTGATTATATTGATGAAAACTCACGGACTACTACATCATTCAGGACCTAGATTTCTCTACCATGGACATCTCACTTTTTTCAAATTCAACAAAATTTAAATTGATTGATAGATATGATGACTGTATAAAATAAGATGATTAACAAATACCAATATACGTTAATGTAGTTGATAGGTGATTCTCTTTATTAACTAGTGGTCCAAGCAAAGCGACAAGTAAGAGAAAAACAATAAAGTATCCATATGTAACATCTTTATTCACACACTTACTAGGCTCCTTAAAAAATGAATCATAGTAAAAAAGATAATATTCACACTTACTAAAATCCTATTAGTCTCTAGTGAAAAATATTTATATGCCAACTTATCTCATCGTAAAAAATAATTGAGACAAAATAAATAAATCCAAAAATTTTGGGCCAAGCTAAATATCTTATCTCCAAAATGGATGATCTTAAAATGTAAGTATTTGAAAATGACAAAGAAAAAATTAATTGATAAGGTTGATTATGATTAAAATAATAACACCCCAAAAATATTTCAAAATACACTTTTCAAGTAAAAGTGTCTAAATATTATTGAGATTTGATATTACAAATGTAACAAATCTGATGTATAACCCCTTGATACATATAAAAAATGATGAATTGGTCAGAAATATTTTCTAATATTTTATCACTTCTTAATTTTTTAATATTTTATCAAATTAATTTTTTATAATTTTGTGACAATTTTAAAAAATAAGAAATATATATCATATATCTTCAAAAAGATATATTCATTTAAGGCTGAGATATTTTTCTAACTAACATATATCATACTCTAAGATCAAAATACATTTAAGGCTAAGATAAAATATTTTTAATTTGGTCCATGATAAGTGGTCAAACTGAAATGCACAAACAAATAATTCAACACTCTAAAAATATCTAGAATATCTTATTATAACAGAAAGAACATGCAATCTAACCTACTTAATCTCAAATAAAATCTTTCTTGATATCTTTCAATCCCGAGACAAATATCAAAAAAAATAAAAACAAAGTCAAAATTATGTTATCGAGAAAAATAACTCAAAAAATAAAATAATAAAAAAATCAAAAATAAGCAAAATATAAAAAAAACAAAATTCATAAGTTGTATATTATAATATTCAATAACTTTTAGATATTTATCATTGACAATAATAATATGCATAAAACAAAAATATTTAAAAAGAAATTATTTATATCAATATTATTCTTATCACAAATGCAAAATAACAGAAATTATAACAATTAAAAACAAAAAATAAATACTAGCACAAATTATAACAATTAAAATTAATAATATTTTAGAATATATATTTGATAACAATAACACTTATTATAATAATCATAAGATAGACCCATGAACTTGTATATCTTTACATGTTTTATATCTTGAAAAATAAATATTTAGTTATCTTCCAATATTTTAAGAGCATATATTTATTCATGATAAATCTCCAAAACATAATAAGATTACACTTGATGATGAAATATATATTTGTTAATTATTCCAGTGTCAAAAATGAATGTTATTTTCTTGAGATAGATAACCCACCAGTAAATGTTGATATTATCTTTTTTAGCAAAACTTATTATTAATAAGTCTAAACCATGTAATCACTCAAAAATTGCATAAATATCTCTTGTTTTACTCTTCTAGAGTGTCATTTAGGTCTCCAACAAAAATAGATTATAACTCAGCAACAAAAAATGAATCATATTTCAAAGATTGTCCTCTTGAATCATCATATATATCTAATAAGTAAATAATTAGTTAATTTTGATTTTGATGAAGAGATGCATATCTTTTAATATATATATATATATATATATATATATATATATATATATATATATTCTAGTCCATATGAGGTAGTAGCTCCAAAGTTTATCTTAATCCTAACACCAAATGAGTTGGGAGTTGAAAGACTTGAATGCCTAGGACTTAAAAAAATTGCTTAGCATGATCAAAATCAAGAGAAGTCTCCAAAAAACTTGTTTATCTTTTTGATTTTAATCTTTTGATTATTTTTTGGATGAAACATGCTTGAGTTTAAATCAACATTTTATTTTAGAGGTTTTATCATACTCATGTCATTCTCCTTTTTTGTCTTTTACTATCTCTCTTGATAGTGTTAGAATATTTAGATCAACTTTTAAATTATTATCTCATCCATAATAATGTCAGGTCAATGTAAAAAAAATCCACCCTAGTAGATCTTAAGAAATATTACCTCGAACTTCGAAAAATTTGTTGCTAGTTACGAGTAGATATTAGTGTGAAATTGATCCTAATAATAAAGTAAATCATCTAAATATAAAACTTATTGTGAAGAAATTTACTCATACTTTTGAAGTTGATTATCATAATATTTTTTTTCTCTAGTAATCAATATGATTTCAATTTTAATAATCATGTCTCTTGTAGCTGCTCAAAGTCAAAGATAGATGATACATCTATAAAACATTAAGATTATTTGTTTTCACATAGTGATCTTGAGGAAAATATGTATATGGACTACTCATCTAGTTTTTTAGTATAAACAAAGTATTCAGATCCAATTTACAAAAAGTGAGACCATATACGACTTAAAGTAGTCATTGAGAGCTTAGCTTGTGAAATTTTCAACCATAATTATTTGATTTAATTTGCACGTACATGTTACGAATGATTCCCTATTTTAGCAAATGAGTTCCAATGATAAATTTATATTGATTATATACATGAATAATATTCTTACTATGGGCAATAACAAGTTATGAATTAATAAACCCAAAGAACATCTTTAATTATAATTTCATACGAATACTCTTGAAAGGCTCATGTGCTTCTTTGAGATAAATGTGACGTACAATAGTAAGATATGTTATATTATTACAAAAAAAATTATTAGATACGTTTTTAGATGTTGATTTTTTGGGTTGGACTCCAAGAAATATTCTTATTAAATCATGTATTAGCTTTGTATCTGATATAGACCATCTAATTAATACTGCTACATGCAGATTAATTATCTATCATGAGATAAAATACACTTATATAGTTAATATAGCTATAGCTTACTAAATTTTTTATGACATAGTTACATTGATACTGCCACCAGTAGATTAATTATCTATTACAAGATGAAATATACTTATACAGTCAATATATTTATAGTTTACTACATTTTTCATGACTCACTCACATTGATATAGTTATTAACATACTTATATATGTGAAATAATATTCAAATGGGCATCAATTTGCACAAGCATGAAATCTAATACAAGTTACTCTAGTTTTCTTTGAGAAATTCTTATCCCATGGAACAATAAAACATAAATGTAGCCTCTAGATCCAATGTTATGAAGTCAGACATAAGTTGCAAAGGCGTAGTATTGAGTAATGACCACAACTACATTGTATATTTTTTGGATTAGGTATCTACTTGAGAAATATATATTTTTTAGTTATTTCTTTCACATATTATGATAGTTACGCGATTAAACATATAACTTTCAATCTAATATTTAATGAGAAAATAAAACATATAAAGATAAGTAATTTTGTTCTCTAAAAAAAATAATAAGATAATTATCACAATTTATATTCTCACAGATGATAAATAAGCCGATATTATTATTAAAGTCTTTAGAAAACTTCAGCTTATTTATATTTAATCTGAACTTTTATGTTCTTGATAATTATGTATTAGCTTGCATAATTTTCAATCATAATTATCTTGTTTGATTTATACATGTTAGTTATAGATTACTATCGATTTTAGCAAATGAGTTAAAATAACAATCTATTTTATCGATTGTATATGTGAATGACATTCTTATTATGAGCAATGACAAGTTATAAATAATTTAACTCAAAAGGTATCTTAAATCATAATTTCATATAAATTATCTTTAAAGGCTCATTTTTTTTCTTAAGATATAACTAGCTTATGACAAATTAGCAATAGAGATATTATATTGTTAAAAAAAAATTTATCTTAAATACTTTTTCAATTATAATTGTTTTGGCTTGCACTCTAACCAACATGATCATATTAAATCATGTACTAATTTTTTATTTAATATAGATCCTCTAGTTGGCACTACTATGTGTTGAAAATTTATAAAAATTATTAATTATAAATCAACAAATTAAATATATTTATGTAGTTACTACAGTTAATTAATTTTCCTATGAAATACACATTTGAATATAACAATTAGCATACTTATATATGTAAAGTAATCTCTAATTAGGTACCAACTTGCATAGACATGAGATCTAATTATAGGTGCTCGGCTGAGCAGGCCAAGCACGACACGAGTCTCAACACAAAATTTTAAATCAATGTCGACAAAAAAATAATTATTTTGTAATATTTGTAATTATCAGATTTGTTTCCAACAACTACAGATAAAAATCTATGTGCTATCCAATTTCTATCCTTTTAAAATTAAAAAAATTAAAAATGTATAATATTTTAATAAAATTATTCTATAAATAGAGTATAAAAATTTCTTAAATTTCATTCTCTCCTCTCTTTTTTTTCTTTCTCCTCCCTACTCTCCTATTCTAATTCCTAAGATTGTGAAAAATGATAACAAAATAATGGTAAAAATCAAATACAATTATGAAGCATGGGCTTCTATTCGAATAAATTAACACATATGATTATGGTACACATTTTTTTTAGTTTTTTACATTTTGTATAGAATAAAATAAAATTGAAATATAATAAAAAAGATAAATAATAAATTTAATGATAATGAATTTGACATTGTTGTCTAATTCAAAAAATATTACATATAGTTGTGACTATCATAATATAATTATATACGCTAGATCTAAAAATTAATATGTATCTCTTATTTCTTCAAAAAATAAAATTATTTTCAATAAAAATATAATAACATAAAGTAAATCTCTACTCGGTGTAAGATGATGTCCAACTAAAGTCTAAATATTCACCGAGCTAAATATATTCATGATCAATAAATAAGATACAAAGTATTTAAGATTTTGTTTTACATTAACCAAAGTATACAAAAAATTATTTCAAAGTGAGTATTTTATGGATAAGCTATATATGGTTCTTCATATTAACGAACTTGCTTTGATATTAGTATTACAAGTTATACTTTGATATTAATTACATATAATTGATTCTTCATATTAAATAACTTGCTTTGATATCATTGAAAACTTGGAAATATATTTATAATATCAATTAGTCAACTATTTATATTGATTCAATAAACTAAATCTAATCTAGTAATAATCAGATAATTAACATTTTCAACAATTTTATTAAAAATAATTGAATTAACTAAAAAACACATATTAGATAAAATATCAGTATCTGACTTAATAAAAATTTCTACTAGAGTGCAACCATAAAAACCAATCACAAAAATAATATCCAAAACATATATCCTTTCAAACAAAATAATACCTTGGGACTTAGATTTTATAAATTAGCTCAGTATCAAGAAAATAATTAAATATTTCAAAACTATTCATCTAAAATATTAATTGAATATGCTTCTTGAGTTGAATACTTCTCAACTCATCATTTCACATAATAAAAATATCATGCTCATATGCAAATCAAATGAGATAATTATAAATAAAATCTTACACATCACATTCTTGATAATTATGTATAAAGTCTTCTACAACCTACAAGCTACATTTAAATTCTCTGTATGTGCTTCAAACTCATATAATTGTTTCATATACATGTCATCAATATTATTGAGAATAAAAATATTTTTCAAATATAACTAATATTGTATCCATCTATGAGAAACTACAAAAGATATTAATATCTAAATTGAGGCCATATTGACCATTAAAAAAATATCCTATTAATCAACTCCAAAATTTTAAAATAATCTTATCACAAGTCTCATCTTCAAATAATCTATCTTACTATCAAAATCAATCTTCACAACAAACAAACACATGTAATGAAAAAATAGACATTACCAAAAATTAGGACACTAGTTCTCAAATTTAATTAGGGTAGATGACATTTATCTTATCATTTCACATCATAAGAATATCATGCTCATATACAATTAACAAATTAAGTATTTTATTTGATCTTATTTGATAAAATAAGAAATAATTTATAACACGTACATGAAAAACCAAATGGTATAACAATTATTAAACTATCAAGCTTTTGATGATTAATATTAGATCGTATACAATTTTTTATAGTCTACAAACTAAAACTAAGAAATCAATAGCTTCACACGTGGATATGTTGAATGGGTAAAGTGCCCACATGTTAGATACGTGGACACGTGTGGGATAAGTGTCAGACATATCATGTGACGTGTCATTGACCAACTAAGAAATCAATAGCTTCAGACATGACAATGACACGATCATGACAAGGACAGGACATTGTTGGACATAGTTCATGAGTTTCTTTGTTTTTTTATAAAAGTATTAGCTACCATTCAAGCATTCAAAAAGTACAATGTAATCCAACCCTAATTTTAAAAAAAGTACTCTTTTGAATTTATTTGACTATTTTCTTCACTTTAGTATTCTTTTAGATTTCTATAAAATATTGGTAGATTTTTTTACAAAAATATTAGTAAAACAAAAAATTTATAAAATTTGATAAAAATATTTATAAAGAATCTAAAAAAATCAAAATTGATAGTTAGATTAAAAAATATAACTTTTTGGTTAAAGGAATAGCAAAGAAAAATATATTTTATTATCAGTCATCATAAAAATCATTTTAACAAATTATATGGTAAAATTCTAAACAAAACAATTACTCCAAAAGTAATTGATAGTTAGAATTATATTTTCTCAAAAATATTTTAAAACACTTCTCCCGTAGAGAAGTATTCTATTTCTAATCATCTAAATAAAATATTAATTTTTTATTTTTATAACCCTATTTATACTAGCACAATAAAATCTAATGAATGATCTATTGATTATAATTAATCATTAGATCATTATTTTAAATATCAATTCTATTAAGAATTCAAATATCGTAATGAATAAGATAAAAAAGATCATTATTTATATAATTCTGACAAGTACGACATAAAACTCTGATATAATTTCCTAATATAAAATATATTTTGTATTGTTATCCAAATTTATAAAATTGACTAAAGATAAATAAACAAGCCAAGAATGAACAAACAGAATCAATACACTTAAATACGTAGTAAATCTCCAAATAGTAAAAAAAACATACAAACTATTATGTTCAATGCCTCAGTCTTAAATAAAAAATACTTGAAATTTTTTTAATTCTACAAAATAAAATATTCGTACTAAATTATTTAAAAAGACAACTCAAAATAAAATTATTTAGTCATTCATAAATAAATAAAATTCTAGAAATAAATATTATATCAAAGTGAATATTACCATCGACAAGAATTTTAAATATTGTACTATTAGTTATAATAATATTCAAAGAATGTGTAAAAAAGATAATAATTAATTAACAATTACATGTGATATGATTGTTTCTTAATTAATTACTTATCTCCTTCAACAATCAACAATTTCAATCTTTTCTTTATAAATGACTTATGATCAATCTCCCTACCATGTGTTCATTGTACAAAGTATTACCTACTTCTAGTTATGTCATGATTGGTACTTGAAGGGAATTCCAATGATAAAATTTCAGGTATCAAAATAAACAATTGCTCTGATACCAAATATTGCATTCCAAACCTATCCATTTGATACCAAATGTTAGAATCTAATTGATACCGAATATACCTTGATACCAACTAATAAGACACAACTTGTCTCCAATTCTAAATGACACATACAAGATATTAAATGTAAGATTTCATAAGTATCCAAGAGATGATTATTCATGATCTCAGAAAAAAGAAAGATAATTCTCAAAGATAAAGCATATATACACACAAAGGGAAAAGGAAATAAAAGAAAAGAACACATAAAATTCACAAGAAGGAAGTATTCACTAATAATATTGAGATATTGTGAAATTACATTTATCTATTATATTTACAAATACTTAAATAGAAAACAAAAAATCTTTTTAATCCTAAGACCTAAGTCATGATATTATGTTCTCATATTATGAATCTATTCATAGCGCGACACCATAAAACATGGTCACAATTTGAATCCTTAAATTTTTCAGTCATGAAAATACAAAATATATTACGACTTTATTCAACTCTTAACTGTGTTCAAATCACGACTTTATAATTGAGGTCACGACTTCATTAAGATAGCAACTTTTCAAGTCAAGTCACAACACCAAATACATGATTTTAATTTTGCTCAAGTCGCTACACCAAAAAACAAGGTCACGACTTCATTTATGTTGCAACACTAAAGAATAAATTCATGACTTGATTTCTTTGGAGTTTCAGTTAAAATAACATAGAATATATTGCGACTCCATTCAAACCGTGACTTAGTAATTCAAGTTGTAATACTAAACACATGTTATAACTTTGTAAATATGAGTTAATCCTAATATTCTTTTACTTGGTGAATACTTCTTCATCTGAGTCTCAACTCTACACTACTAAAACTTTTTGGCACCAATTACCTTTAGATTTCCTATTATGTGTTATAACTTTATAAACCGTGAGTTAGTAAAGAGCCTCCCATATATTATTCTTCTCCAATGATTGTAGTGCCCCCTACAAGGTATAATCTCAATATTTTAACTCATTGGAGGCTCTTTCCTCCATTATAGTGCTTGCTCATCTCATATGTCATAAAGAGCACAATATGTGTTATCAACATGCCTCATAAATAAGTTTTTAACTCATGTAGACCTCCCTAATGTAGGCATTGACTCCACTACATCATCCTCAATACAATGTTTCCCAATCTACTCTCTCTTTAGAAGAATATGGGGCCACAAGTAAAATAAAATTGTGACTCATTTTTTTATGTCGAGACATGAAGATGTCATGACTCACTTTCTTTAGTGAAGTCACCTACGTCATGACTTCTCGAATCTTATTCACTCTTGTACTCCTTGAACATAACATCTCTACTATAGATGATTGTTTGATTCAAAGTTCTAAAGTTTATAGCCTTTGATATCTTTTTTATAACCAAGGAACTTATGCTTTACTAATTTGAAGTCAAACTTATTTATCTTTTGCTACAGCACGAATATATGCATCGTACTCAAAGATCCAAAAATAGGTTACATTCAATTTTTTTTCCATTCAATACATCAAAAGGTGTTTGATCCTTCACATCCGACGAAAGAGTGCAATTCACCAAATTGCATGCTACGAAAACTATTTCAACCTAAAGTTTGGCTTCAAACTAGCCCAACTCCTCATGCATCTTGTCTTCTCAATCAATATTCTATACAGCCTTAAAATCATTCTATTTTGTTGTGATATCATCCTGATTATATATTGGCTAGTAATACATTGCTCAGCATAGAACTAATCCACTGGAAAGTATTTTGTATTATTATTTTTCTGTAGAATCTTTATCTTCTTATTAAATTGATTTTCAACCAACAATTTGAACTCCTTGAACTTGTTGACACCTCAGTTTTCTTCTAAATAAAAAAATTAATGCATGCAATGATCTTCCAAGCGATACATCTAGTATTTCTTTAAAGAAATAGTCATGAATTAAATCAAGGAATACCATTTATTTGGTGGATGTAGGTTTGAATTTTACTCATTTTTACTTTCCATCAAAGCAATCCTTGTAAAAATCAAAGTCTTTTGAATGATCTAGTACGCTTTTCATTATTCTATTAAGGGTACAAACACGAGACTATTCTCACTAATATGCCCTAATTTCTAATGTCTTAACATGATTTTTTATCACGATTCTATGTTTCCACGTTGCAACAGCATATTCCCAGGTCATGACTCCAAGTTTCCATGTCATAATTCTAAACTCAATCACAACACCTTCTTTGAATACATTGTAGTAATTTTCTTCTCCATGGATAACTTGTTCCTCGTGTTTTATTTATTCTTCACGTCTTCCATCTTCCCTGAAATCAATGACTATCTACCTGGAGTCTTGATGATGCTTGCCAACAGTTTGAGCAAGGTTCCACACCTGGTTCCTCAAGCAATTAGCAGCATTCATTAAGTCATCTTGCCAGTTTTGTTATCATAATAAAATCAAACATCATCATTAGTCATCATAATAAAATCAAACATCATCATTAGTCATCATAATAAAATCAAACATCATCATTAGTCATCATAATAAAATCAAACATCATCATTAGTCATCATAATAAAATCAAACATCATCATTAGTCATCATAATAAAATCAAACATCATCATTAGTCATCATAATAAAATCAAACATCATCATTAGTCATCATAATAAAATCAAACATCATCATTAGTCATCATACTTACAAAGAACAAATTACTAATTAGGTGTAAAATGTGCATAATTCTCAGAAAAAGTTTAAAATACACATACATTTTTATTTTTACCTTCTCATGACTAATTATCTTCATCATTGAATTATTTTTCATAGTCATATCTCTTTCATCATATGACTAATACTTACTAAAATAATTTCGATGAGTCATGTGATGACTCAAATGTGTCAACATAGCATATGTTTTCATCATCATGAATGTAGATATGTTAAGTGGGTCGACTAGCCCAAACACAGCCCAAAATAATAGCGTCTGGCCCAGCAAAGCACTATCCAGAACCATGTCTAGACCAAGGTCATGTTGAATCATAGCCAACTATGTCTTATGTCAGGTCAAACACATTCTAGAGGTACGTGACCCTTAACCCATGACCAGGCACAAGCCACGAGTCAAGAGTCACGAGTCATAGACTAACAAGGTCCATCCCAAAAACATAAAGGTACTTTTTCATGTAACATCCCCCAACACAAAAGTGATAGGCACTACTTGTCTCATCCCAAATCATGCCTAAACCAAGGTCATGTTGGATCCTAGCCAACTATACCTCATGTCATGTCAGACACATTCTAGAGGTATGTGACCCTTAACCCATGACCAAGCACAAGCCACGAGTCACGAGTCATGGTCTAACAAGTCCCATCCCAAAAACATAAAGGTACGTTTTCATGTAACAGCCCCCAACACAAAAGTGAATAGGCACTACTTGTCGCTTTCAATGCTGACTAAAAAAATATTTTATTTGTAAAATCTTTAGTCGTCGGATTTATTTCTGACCGCTATAGTCAAAAATCTGACAACAGTCAAATTTCTATCCATTTACAATAAAAAGATAATATATATATATATATATATATATATTATTTTTATATATATTATTTTTATATATATTATTTTTATATACAAAATTCTTCAATTTCATTCTCTCATATTCTCTTCCTCTCCTCTACTCCCTATTATAAGTTAAGCCTTCAATGCTCATATATAATTTTTATTTTTCTTTATTAATTATTTATTATAATAGTTGACATGACCTATTAAATTTAAAAAAATAAAAAAAATTATGAAAAATAGAATACAACCACAAGACGTAGGCTACTACTCAAATAAATTAACATAGTGCAATTGTGGTTATGATACAAATTTATTTTATCAATTTTTAGAATTTAATTATTACATAATTTAGAATTTTAGATATAAATAAAAATAAATAAATAATAAATTTAATTATAAATAGATATCAAGTGGGATGGGCAGCCCGGGTCATGCACGAGGCACGTCCCAATTGAGCAATGCCTGGCCCAACACGGTAAGGTCCAGAACCATGCTTAGGCTCATGCTTGGGACCGTGGCAAGCTGAATCGAGGCATGATTCATGACAGGTCGTGCAAGGTTTCCCGGGCCTTGTGCTGAGCCAGACATGATCTAGTTGTCTGGCACAAAGGCACAATTCATCGACATGGCCTGAACCATGCCCCGGATTTCAAGTCAGGTTCAGGTGCAGTCCAAACCCAACAGCCCGAAACCTCATCCACCCAAGTCCCTTGAGCCGTCCAGCTTAGCTCGACCCCAAGCCCAAAAGATAAAGCTTCTAGATCTGTCGAGCAGAATTGGCCCAACAGTCAAAAAAAATTCAAAACCTGCACATTTTTAAGTCATCGGATTCACCCCCAACAGCTAGGAGCAAAAATTTGACGGCTGTAGGGTTTCTGCCAAAAAAAAAAATTTTAAAATTATAATTAATTAAAAATAAATAATTTTTTTAATTCTTTTTTCATGTCTATAAATATATTCCTCTCATTCTCTAATTTATATCCTATTTCTATCGAACATTCTCTCTCTCATATCGTCGCTGTTTCTATCTCTTTTCAAGACTCGGGTGCAAAATATGGTGGGAACATCAAATTTGAATATCAAACATCACATATCATCAAGTAAATGAGATTTTACGCTTTACAAATATTATTTTTAAAATTTTGTTTAATTTTTTTTTATTTTAATTAATAATTTAATATAAAATAATATTTAATTTAAAAAAATATAATTTAGAATATAATTAATAAACTAATAAAAATTACAAATTACAAATTACAAATAATAATTTTAATTACGATGCTGAAATTAATATTAATATAAACCCAGATAATTTTAATAAGGATAATAATAACCCTACGAAAAATTTTGAAGTCACCAAAACTTTATTTTTTCTCGTGGTCTCGACCTATACATCTAAAAAATAAAAAACAAAAAAAAGTAATAGTTTAGACTACCTTTAATATTATATAAAATAAAAATATTAGATGTGTCAATAAAGAATTGGCACAATACAAATATTATAAAAAATAAACATGTAAGAATATTTGTGAAACTGAGCACCTTAAGAGGCATGTCAAATATTACACCAAAAAATATGGTGCATTAGATCCTAGTAAAACTCAACTCAGTGGTAGGATCTTTGAGGTTGGATATAGTTCAGCCTCAATATTGACCCCCTTCATATACCATAATGAATTAGGAAAGAAAAATATGATCAAATTAATCACCACGATATGTCTTCCAATTGATTTTTTAAAAATATCCAAGGGTAGTCAGTATCATGGATACTTCTTTTCAGCCTACATATCATAGGATTTGAAGATTCACATCTAGGAACAAAATAATAAATTATTATAATTTAAAAATAATAATAATATATGAATTTAGGAAATATTGTGATGTGGTGTCCGTGACATCTGATATATGAATTAGTTGTAATGATGCATCTTGTGGATGCATCACCGCCCACTATATAGATTCTAAATGAACACTAAATAAAAAAATATTAGAATTCTTAGAGATTATCTATCCTCATGATGGTTCGACCATTTATAAATGCATAATGATAATCTTAAGAGAATATAATATTCAAAATAAAATATAAAGTATCATATCTGATAACACATCTAACAAATAAGTGGAAATTAATATATTTGTTATAACTATTAAAAATGAGTCATTAGAAAAGATTTTTTATATTAAATACATGCATCATATCATTAACCTCATAATACAAGCGAGGATGAAGATTATTTTCTCCACTTTAGAAAGATATACATAACTCACTAAAATTTTGCCTCGCAAACAGAAGATTAATACTCTATATTTATCTACGAGTCTAAAAAAGAAAAAATTCTAATCAGATATGAAATATCATTGGAATTATATATTCATTATGTTGAAGTTATATGTTAAATACGAACTCATAATATCTAACTATGTCAATAGTAAGAGTGCTGAACTTATTATTGACAATACCGACTATACTAAAAAAATTTCATTTATAAAATTCTTGAAGATTTTTTATGATACGATAAATATGTATTCATAAGTTTATACTCTCACGACTTGCATTGTACTCAGGTATATATGCAACATTAGTAATATATTTAGAAAATTTAGAGATTACCCAATATTTAGTAACATGGATGTTGAGATGAAAACTAAGTACTTAAAATATTAGTTCACTATTTCATCTCTTTATTAACTTGCTACCTGCATGGACAATTGGATTAATATGGAAAAGGTAAAGAATATTTTGACATACATATTTTCATGCATAAACCAAAAACATCAACTTAAAATTATTCATGAGAAGTTGACTGAGTTATTTACATACTATGATATTATGTATTATGGTAGTAATATCCAAGATTCGAGTATGGACATGGATATTATATTTAAAAATGAAAACTTCTCTATTTAGTTAGCGAGAAAAAAATAATGGGATAAACCATCAAATAGGAATGAATTATATTGATACTTAGAAATCAATTACTACTCTATCCTATCACTTACCGATAAAAAGAACATTGATATTTTATAGTTATAAAAATCATGAGTTCACTTATCTGTGATGTCTAAGATGACACGAGACATACTAACTCTTCCAATGTCGAGCATAGTGTCTGTGTTTATTTTTTTTGTAGTGAATATAATTTTAAATAGAAAATCAAGATTACGACTAGATATTATTGAGACATTAGCATGCATAAAGAATTAGAAGAAATTAAGCTTAAACATTCAGGATTATGCTGCAACTACAAGAGCAGATAAGTTGATAACAAATACTAATTCATGAGATTTTAATGAGAACTAAGATTAAGTTTACCGCTATTGATACCATCAAACACTTATGAGATTGATCATTGATATATTGTTTATTGATTTTTATTTTTTGAGTTCGCATTATTGTTTTGTTCTTGTATTAATTAAAATATTTACGAGATTAATCTTTGATATATTAATTTATATCATTCAAGCTCTTTATTATTTTGTACTTGTATTACATTACAAAAATAAAATGATTAAAATTTATAATATTTATGTTCTATTATTTTTGTGAGTTGTGAGTTATGAGTTGTGACTTGTGATTATAATTTTATTTTTTTGTTATATTTATTTATTTAATTAATTAATTTTGTATTAAATTTAGAATATTTAGAATTAGAGATGACTCAATTCCAAACGGACTGAAACAGCACGTCTTGGCATGACCCAACATGAAATCCCCAAGGCCCAGCATGAACTAGCCTGAATCCAACAAACCTAGGCTAGTAGAGTCGTGTTCGGCCTACCCTTTTTGAGTCGTGTCGTGCAGGCACAGCATGGTAACCCGAATGGGCCACCAAAAAACAAGTCGTAACATCCCTACACATCTCATTTGATACATCTAATGATAATGAATTTGACATAAATTTAGATAATAACAACAATCCAACTGAAAGATCTAAGGTCAAAACTAAATTTTATTCAATGACCTAAAATTAGGCGATTGGAGAGCTGAGGTCAAACTCATTTGCCTAAAAACCTAAAATGTATGAACTTGAGTAATATAGCCTTATTTCATGATATAAAAAAGTAAAAAATTTAAGGATAACAATAAAAAATCAGCATAATACATATGTATTATAAAAAAATACATATATATAGGATTACATGTGGCACTAGCCACCTTAGAAGGCATGTAAATAATATACTAAAAAATTTAATATATTAGATTTTAGGCAAACCCAACTGAGTGATATGATCTTTGAAATTTGATCAAATTCAATTTTATTGGCCCTTTCCCTTCATATATTATAATGACTTTGAGAGAGAATGTATAACCAAACTAAATATAATCATAAATTTTTTGATTATATTTTTGAATGATCCTATAATAATATCAATATTTTACAGACTTACTTCCAATATACATATCATAAGATTTCTAAGTCAACAAGTAAAAATTACATAATAAAATATTAAAAATTTTAAAAAAAATAATTAATAATTAATAAATTTAGAAAATATATTAAAATAATATCCGTGACATCCGATATTTAGACTAATCATAATGATGCATCATTCGCATGCATCATCGTCCACTATATAAATTCAAAATAAAAACTTAATAAAAAAATTTAAAATTTTTCTGATACTTTCATTCTTAAGATAGTTCTACCATATATTAGTGTATGATAAGAAAATTTAAGAAATTTGACGTTCAAAATAAAATATTTATTATAAGTTTTAAAAATTCTTCTAATAACAAAATAGTCATCTATATGTTTGTTAGAACAATTAGAGACGAACCATTAAATAAAATTTTATGCATTAAGTGTATGTGTCAAGTAATTATCCTAGTAATACATATGAGAATGATAGTAATTTAAAAAAAATAAAAAATTCACTAAAATACCTTAAGACGCCTAACAGACAACAAAAATAATAATCTCTATTTATTAGTGAAGCTTAAAAAAAATTACAAAAAAATATTAGACGTCATTAGAATTATATTTACCTTATGTTAATTATGTGTTAAAAACCAACACGTAATATTCAACTACCTCAATAGTAAAATAATAAACTTATTATTGATGATTCAAATTGAAATACAAAAGTTTCTTATATAAAATTCATAATAATTTTTTAAAACAAGACAAACATATATTTGTCTATGCACACTCTCATCACTTGCATTATATTTGGGTGTACATAAGACATTAGTAGTATGTTTAGCAAGTATAGAGGATATTCTATATTTAATGTCATGACTATTAAGAAGAAAGCCAAACATTTAAAATATATATTCTTCATTCTAACTACGTATTACTTTGCTACATGTATAAATTCTAAGATTAAGATAAAACAAATATATATAATGATAATAAGTATAATAGTTATAGCAAAACTCAGAGTATAAATATAAACATCGTATTCGAAGATGATCTTTTTATTTAGTTAATTAGGAGCAAACATCGAGATAGTTCATCAAATAGGAGTGAGTTATCTTGGTACTTAGATATTGATTATTATTTTATTCTTTCACATTATAATAATAAAAATTGTGATATTTTAAGTTGAAAAAAATCAAATAAATTCACTTATCTAATGCAATCTAAGGTGTCACATGATCTACTAACCCTTATGGTATCTAGTATATTATCAAAATCTACTTTTTTTGACACTACCAATATTATTTTAGATAAGAAATTAATACTACAACCAGATATCATAGAGACACTTACAAGTATATAGAATTGAAAAGAATCAAAATTAGATATTTAAGATATAATAAAAAAAATTTCTTACCGATAATAACTCATGAAACATCAAGATCCAAGATATTAAAACCACAACTAATGATACCTTCGGACACATGCATGATGATGATGATATGCATCTACTTTCACACTACCATACTAAGACAAATTGATAATGATGATTCGAGATTCATACTATTTTAGATTATTTTTTTATATGATATGAAATTTTATTTTATTTTTTTGAATTTTTATCAATTATGTTTTAAGTTATGTTATGTATTATTGATGTTATGCTTATGAACTATTTTTTATTTGAGTCATTATTATTTTCATTTAACATAAATATAAAATTAAAATTTTAAAATATTTTAACTTTGCATTTTCATTTTAGGTTGTCCGTTGTCCTGCCCAAAACTAACATGACCTGGAATGACCCAGTACTGCCCAACACAGATCTACCTAGTTGCAAGCCAAAAGAATCATGTTGGGCCTAGTCAAATGGATGTCATGCAGTGCCTGTATGGCACAGCATAGTAGCACAACCAAGACACACAAAAATGAGTCATGCCGACACAACATGACCGGGCCACACAAAATCCATTCGTGCCACACAACACGACCAGCCACAAAAATCATTTGTGCCGACAACTTAACCAGACCACACAAAAAATAAGTCATACCAACACGGGACGACACCATTTGACACCTACACATGTATGACACTGGCATCTGCAAAATACATATTTCCCTAGAATAGTTGTTTGGTTTCCAAACCAACTTTCACCTAAGGTGGCTAGTTATGACAGTTTATCTTGAAGTGTTTAACTTTACCACATTTTTAACACTTTATTTCCTGCTTATTCACCCACTTTATTCTTTCCCTTTTCTTTGAGCTTTCAGACCATTCATTTCTTTCTTTAGTCCTCTCTTTCACAAACAAAATATCTTTCAAGTATTTTCACATACTTTATTTCCTCATATGCTCAGATAGTAAATCTTAAACCATATCTCATAAGATAATCATATTGTTCCACTATTAATAATGATAAACAAGTTATCTCATGAATCTAATAGTAAACAGATAAAAATAAAAGTTTTATCATCATTACTCATCTCACAACCAATAGATGAAAGATGGCTAATCAATATATAAAATTTATATAAGTGTGCAGGAAATGTGTTAGTCTCTTCCATGTATAACATATATAATTTCTTCATCAAAAACAATTTGTCGACTAACTTGCTCTGATAAAGCACTTCTCAAGTTTTTTTCCCCAAATCCTTCAATTCAAGACCTCTATCAAACATAATCAGATCAAGTTTTATGTTTTTTGATCCAATTTGCCCCACTTCACAATGTCAATATATATTGTCTCTAGTTTATGATTACTTATAATAAGCTTCAAGTCTTCAATCACATACAAGTAATATCTATCAACCAATAGATTTTTCATCTTAAATTTCTAGAGTTTTCAACCATTTCTCAAAAACTAATTATTCTCAACTATTAATATCATCATATTTGCTATTCTCAAATTCACAATCTAAACCAAACTATGTAACTTTGAACTCTTATATCAAATATTAAAATTTCCAATATTAGAATTCTAGGTATCAAAGTAAGTAATTACTATGATATCAAATGTTGCATCTCAGATTTATCCCTCTGATATCAAATATTATGATCTGATTGATATTAAAATGTACCTCAATACCATCTGATAGGACATACCCTTAGATACTAAAAACATAGGTACCAGATACTAAATATAATATTTTATAAGCATCCAAGAGATGGTGATTCATGATCTCAAGGAGGAGGAAAAACTCTCAAGGATGAAAAACACATGTATAATGGAGATGAAAAAAATATTGCACAAAATTCACAAGTGAAAGATATTCACTAATAACTATGAAATACTTTGAGATTACATCCATCTATTACATTTACAAATGCTTAAATAGAAAATATTTTTTTTTTTAACTTTAGGCATAAGTAAAGATATCAAGTTCGCATGTCACGCCTTCATGCATATTGTGACACCACATAACAAAATCATGAAATTCTTAAATTTTCCAGTCACAATAATAAAAGATAAATTAGGACTTCATTCAAGTCTTAATTTTATTCAAATTGAGACATCATAATTAAGATCACAACTTCGTTCGAGTCGCAATACGAAAGAACAAAATCACAAGTTCATTCATGTCATTATATCACAAAATAATATCATGACTTGAATCCTCAAGAGTTTCAATCACAACACACATGTTATGACTCAAACTCTATTCAGGTTGCAATTTCACAATTCAGGATGTGACATTGAACACAAATTATAACTTCAAAAATATGAATCAACCCAAATAATCCTTCCTCTACTTCCAAATTAAGCAATATGAGATATTTTTCTATTGGGTATCTATCTAGCCCATCCAAATAAGTGCACAACTATATGATAATAAATATCTAATATTAAGGGGAAATGTAATCTCAATATCTAGCTACAAAACCCCACACATCTATCAAATAAGGAACATAACCATGTTTTCACAAGAAATGACTCTCTCACTCCTGCCAACAATCACATTTATCTCTACTTAAAATAACTCTAAGAATGAAATGGTTAGTATGTGAAATGAATAAAATAAATAATAATCTATTCCAACTATCTAAGTTCTAATATCAATCTCATCAATCATGAAATTGCATCATATACCTATGTAGTCTAGGATAAATATAAAGATATTGCAAATTATCATAATATTTTTCAAATAGTGCAAGAAATAAAAATTATGAATATTTCTAACTCAAACATTATCATAATGTAACCATTAATCAGAAATTAGTTGATAACCAATCAATTTTATCTCCTCACCAGAAGTATTTTTTGTCAGATGAAGTTCTCTTGACTAAAGAACCACATTTGAAATCTAACATCTCATATAATATAGTTCATCTATCCTAATTTTCACATTGTAATAAATAGAATTTTTATTTCTTTCATCTAATCCCAATAAACTCCATTGCAACATTACAAGTAAATATCATAGTCACAGCATAGTAAAACAGATGTAATACACACAACCAACACTACATTGTCACACATGTACCGCTCTATCACACGTGCACCACGCATGCACCACATTGTCCCGTGCACAACGTCCCAAAACACCATGTAAACCATAGTTGCCTCACAGTTCACACCTGTTGCACAACATCTCATGCACTACATTGTCATACAACACCACTCACATCACATCACACTGCCATACAAAACCACACACACCATGTGCCCCACTTCAGAAACTGTTACACACCTGCTGCATAGTACCTACTCCACGCCAACACTAATACAACACCACTTAAGCATCACCTTCATGGCATGCACACTATCTCACTCTAGGGTGTGCAAAACAAATCTCCGATATAATGAAAAAAAGTACCCACACAAAATAAATTAAACCCAAGCATTCTTTCTCATGCATTGAAATGCAATCCTCAATTATATATATATATATATATATATATATATATATATATATATATATATATATAAAGGAAGTTTCATTTAAAAGTTTGGTGCTCTTATCACAAACATAAAATAATAAATAAAACAAAAATGTTACCACACAAAATCATTAAGCCATCTCATGCCGTGTAATCTAAATTTTTCATGTAGCTTATTAAAAATTAGATATTTTTCTAAGCACCTCAATTTTTTCAAGCGCCTCAAATTTCCAAGCACCTCAGTCGACCCCAAGTTGTTTCCGTAATGCTTATTTGATAATGATATTGTTCTATGTAAACCAACTAGCCGTCAAGAAGAAAATTTATTTATTATTTCTCATACAATGAAATGTAATCCTCAATTTTATATATATATATATATATATATAATTAAAAATTAGAGTCATCTATAATTTGGATGCTCTTATCACAAACATAAAATAATAAATAAAATAAAAATGTTTCCACACAAAATATATAAGTCATCTCATGTCATGTAATCTAAATTTTTCATGTAGCTTATTAAAAATTAGATATTTTTTTAAGCACCTCGGTTTCTAAGCACCTCTGTCGACCCCAAGTTATTGTCATAATGCTTAATTGATAATGATATTGTTCAATATAAACTAACTAGCCATCAAAAAAAAAAGATTTTTCAAAAAAGAATAAATGAGTATGGTTAAGGTTCTTCCTTAAAAAGCCTACCAAATATTTTGACTACCTGAGATCAATTATTTAATCATTCTTAAAATTAAATTCATTTAGGAAATACTCTCTTTTGAATGTCAAGAGCATCTATTATAGAAATATGTACAAATTTCATCTATAATGAATAAAATTGATAATAATAAAGGCTTATTTTATATGATTTAGAAATATTATAAAATAGTGATACATAATTAGATATGTAAAATGGGGCACCCAACTCAACATGACTCGGGCATTTCATTTTGAATTTTAATAACCTCTTTATATTTGTGATCCATTTTAATAAAAATCATCACAATTGTCTTAGCTTTAATCATTATTTCATGGATGTCTCACATTGATTGTCACATTATTTTCATTTAACTTTTTTGCCCATAGAAACATAACCAAATCACATTTGTTAAACAATTTCATATAATTGAATATACTTCTATAACCTAGCTAACATGCAGAACATAATAACAAAGCACATTTTCGTCATTTCACACATGATCTCTCCAAATTGATCAGGAGCAAGACTTGTTAATTGTTTAGATTACATTTCCCAAATACCATATAGCAGGAAGCCTAGAACATTGTGCACTAAATACTGTCTTTAACACCACACAAGAAGTCCAAAAAAAAAAAATTCAATTCTCACAATATCTCTATGCTAAACTGCATACATAAAATATTAAAAAAATATTATGAACTATAACTTAATAAAAAAATTAATCATTATTATTAAAGAATATTTTCAATATAATCAGAATCACCATATTAATTATAATTCTTCAAACACAATAATCATTATATAACTCATCACACAAATTCAAATTGTACTTATTTTTTTTTGATCAACTTCATTCAAATTTTTAATAATTTATTTATTCTTTTACATCACCCTGATATAGGTGATAAAGCACATGCAAACTATAATTGTCTCTCTGATAAATTATATCCTAGTAGGTTATAACATCTACTAAGATAGCATATTTCAAGTCCACCAACATTGTTCTATGGCAACCAACTAACTTATAACTTATAAGTTATCAAGTTTGGCCCTGATTATAACTTAATCAAAGAAAAGAAATGAAATCTGTTATGCTTTTTAAGAATTATAAGTTTTCAAAATGGACTATTTGTAAGGGATAGTGAAGCCAAGAAAGGGTGCACTAGCATGTAGCCACAAAGGGAAAAGAAAATATGGAACTCAGAAAATTTTGTGGACTATGGAATGTGAAATGAGTATTATCGGTGATGTCTATCAAAGAAAGAATACATTGATGCTAAGAAGTTTCTCTTTTTTAGAATATTGCATCGTGTCTTGTTATTTCTCAATGACCTCAACTTTGTAATTGTCCTGCTCAACTTCCCTCACTATGTTCACAATCTCAATGATTGTCACCTCGATGTGAGTAACTTGCTCATCTTTCATGTATTATAGTTCTCATGACTTATCTTTTTATTTAAGTTTATTATTCATCATATAATAGACTCTTGAGTTATCGACTCAGAAGACAACAATCACATTACAAACAATCACTTTTTATTCATCACTTTCTATTATTGTTCTCCCTAAATGATATAATAATCAATAATAAACTACTGAAAATTCTTAATTATGATAATATTCAACTTGATATTTTATTATTATACATATTTTTTATTATTGATTGTCTTGTTAAGCTTTTTTTCTGAGTTACCTTTCAAGATAACTTAACCCTCTGTGGCCTGGAGTAATCTCATTGGACGTGATTTAGCAGATTTTTTTTTACTTACCACCTTTGACGAAGATGCATGTCGAATTATTCTTAATTTTTATGACTGGAGCAAAGAGTCAGTATGTAATATTAGTATTGTATGTTGAAAATATTTTAATTACATTAGATGATCAAATAGATATATATCAATTAAATTTATTTTTACAGATTAAGTTTTAAATGAATAATTTGAGACATCTTTGATATTTTCTAGGAATTCAAATCAAATATACTCAGAATATATAATATTTCATTCTCAAAATAAAAATATTTTAAATATTATATTTGATCTTAGTACGATTTGAGGTGTCAAACGGATTGAATTAGACCAATGCAACCCAGTTTTTCCAGACCCAACCAGGCTGGTGTGCCTTGCCTGGCACAGTATGGTTCTGGGAGGGCAAGCCCGACACGGACCCGTGGCCCAAAATCTAACTGGGGTCGGGCCGATTCAGCCAAATTGGGTCTTGTTGGCTTGGTTAATTTTTAGAAACTCTAGGGTTTCGGCGAAGCACCGTCGGCACCTCCGTCACCCGTCGGGCGTGCAGAGCCTCACCCGTCAGTCGTCGGCGCGTCTATCCCTATCAGGCATCGCTCGCTCCGATGGGCTGTCATGTCGTACCCACGTGCCAGGCATGCCTTGTCGTGCCTGGCACAGCATGCGGGCCAAAAACTTCAGCCAGGCACGACACAACTTGTGCAGTGAGTGTGCCCAGCACGGGCTCGAGCACAACACTGTAGCGTGTCATGTTGGGCCAGGCACGGCCGAATCATGTCGTGCCTCATGCCGGGCCAGGCCAGACCAGCCCAGCCTTTTTGACACCTCTAGGTATGATTAAGTATTTACATGTTGAGTTACCACTTGATTTTAGTATAAATTTTTTTACATGTTTCAGTTTATCAATTGATTTCATCTCATATAGAAAGATCACAAAAAAGTGAGATTTATAATTATGATCATGTCAGATATTATTTATAATATTAGCATAATTAGTTGATTCTTAAATTTTCCTTTATTGACCCATATAAACATAATTTTCAAAATTCTCAAATATGTGGAAAGAATTTTAAAACATAAATATCATTCAAACATTATTAACATGATTAAGTAGAGACATATTTTGATTTTACTTTGACTCTAGCAAATATAAAGAAGAGAATTGTCATAAGATGATATATTTTTATTATAAATAATTTTAATGTCGGAAAAAACAATAAGCATATTATTTTTTGTAGGTTTAGTGCAAAAATTGAATAAAGTTATAAAATCAATTATTTATAAACTTTAGTGAATCAATCATTTGTTGGAGAAATTTTACTTAATAATTCAAAGTCTAATAATGCTTTGTTGTGATAACAAGATGTCACTATAAACCTAGTGCTTCACAAGAAATAAAAATATTGAATTTATTAATTATTTAATAAGTGAAACGATTTAGAAAGGTTCAACAATTAAATTACATATCATGTATTTATGAGCAAGTAGATTACAAACATCTTCATGAAATCCCTCAAAAAAACACATTTTTCTTTTTTTTCTTTCAAGTTAAATATTTATAACATATACATATTAACTTTAATAAAATATTAAAGATTGATATAGTTTTTGTGCTTTTATATTTTCTTTTTCATTATTTATGAGCACCCATATGTTTTACTCCTTCCTCTCCTCTCACTCCCCCTTCCAGCAAACACCTAGAAAAAATCCTATATTTTACTTCAATGATGCTGAACAATATAAAATTAAAATTTATAAAATTTTAAAATTATATGTTAAGATAATAAATAATAATAATTGCAAAATACCATTCAAAATAAAAAATATGAAGACAAGAAAATGATAAGATTTTAGAATCAAAGATAGATTAAACTTTGATGAAAAAAATAATATTTTTTGTATAAATAAAAAAGTAAAAATAGTATTTGGATTGTCAAGTGAATAGAATTTAATTGTTGGATTATGTTCAATAGTCGATCACTACCAACATCAGCTAATAGTGATGATTGAGGCCTAAGAAGCATGGACACGGACACGGGGATACGACACGGCAGGATACGGGAATACGGCAAATTCTAAAAAATTAGGATACGGATACGACTAGGATACGACATGATAAAAAAAATAAAAATAAAAATTATTAATTATAAATATTATGTATTTTATAAAATTCATTAAATTAAATTAAATTAAATTAAAATATTTTATTATATAAAATAAATATATATTATTTATTTTATAAAATAAAAATATTTTATTTTATTAAAATATTTTATTTTATTTTATAAAAATATTTTATTTTATGCACATCCCCACACAAATAAGCCAACCCATGCCTCCCCCTCAAACACGCCCGCTCCTGTCTCTCCCCTCAATTCGCGCCGCCCCTGCCTCTCCCCTCAATTCGCGCCGCCCCTGCCTCTCCCCTCAATTCGCGCCGCCCCTGCCTCTCCCCTCAATTTGTGCCGCCCCTTCTTCTCCCCTCAAATTGCATCCGCTCCCTGCCTCACCCTCAAATCGCACCCGCCCCCTGCCAGTGGCCAACATCGCCCATGCGGCAACGTTGGCCACCCGACCTTGTCGAACGTCGGGCACTATAGGCATGGATATGGCTGCCGTCTGCCGACGGAACCATCCGATACGCCACGTGGCGTATCGAATACGAATTGTGCAATGATACGCCATGTGGCGTATCGGACACGTATCCGTGCCGTATCCATGTCATGTCCACGTGTCCAGGTGTCGGACACGCAGACACGGCTGTAGAGAGCCGTGTCCGTGCTTCCTTGATTGAGGCTAACCCTAATGCAATAATTGTAAAAGGAATTGCATAAAAAAAAGACTAGAGATCAAGTCAAAACGACAAGCACCACTAATGTGTCCTTCCAACTCAACACAACTCGTGACCTATTTTTAAAAAAAAAATTAGTGCATGGATATCAGGCATCAAACTCAGGTCACATGTTTAGCTCACCATGAGGAAGGACCAGAGCACAACCCAAACATGAATTGGAACGCATGCCATTTTCACCCTGTTCAAACTGACATTTTGTGTTGTGCCATGCCATTTGTTCTAGAGGCACACAAGCCGCCTCTCCAAACTCTACCTGGATAGTACCCTCGAGTACTGACAGCCCACATATTATCTAAGCATGGTTTTGACTATGCCATGTCATGCCTAGATAATATGTGGGCTGTCAAGGTTTTGACTATTATCTAGGCGGCACAAAAGCCACCTCTCCATACATTATCTTCTCAGGTAGTGTCACTAGCCGAGCCAAGCCACCAGCCCATTTGGCACCTGTAAATTATTGTAGGAGCTCTAAAGACCTGATATTAATGATGTTTTTCGAATGACTTGAATGGGGTCAAGTTAGACTACATTGACCCAACTTCTTTTCAATAGTATACCTTAGTTGAGTTCATATTATATCTTGAGAAACACAATATATCCAACATACATTTTGTGTTGGGACCCCTCAAAATGAAGTATCCAACGAAAGAGTTGATATTTGGTTTGGATGTGTAAAATATTTTTCTAGTATTGAAGTGTTCATAAATATTTTTAGCATTGAGTAGTTAAATTTTTGTGCTTTGTATTTTTTTCTCACTGTGGACTCATGAATAGTTAACTTAAGCCAATAATTATATTATAGATAATTATTTTTTTATCTTTTTTCTTACAAAGTATTGATCTTTTGCATTGAAGTAGTCAATGATAGTATTGTTAAAGCAAATATTTAAAATAATATTAATGTCGATCCTAATGCCCTGTTTAACTCCTTATGCTTAGAGCTTTGTCGATCATATGTCAATTAGTTGTCATTAAACAATTGAATTCTAATATTACTTTTTTCTTTTCTTAATTTTTTTTTGTTCGGCTGTTTGACTTTGATGGCACCTTTTCTAGGGATTAGGTTTCATAGACTATATGTTTTATTTACCACCCTTAGGAAACTCATAGTAAGCTCAACTAGGGTTGAGATATTCCTTATTCATTCTTTATGAGTGGTACAATTATTAATCATTTTGAAATTCTTAGAGTCGAGCTTGAAAGAGGTAATCATTATTGATTAAGTTATATATCAATTAAAAATATATTAGAATTTCTAATTCAACACGTCAAGAAGTTAGTCTAATCCTTTTTAGTTTGATTTTCATAGAAATGTGAGGATCATGTAAAACAAACATAAAAGTTTTTATTAGTTTGTTACTTTTATTGATTATTATAACAAATTTAGATTAGTTATATTATTTAAAGAAATACATTAAATTTTATATTTTTATGTGTTTTATTAAAAGTTTATTGATTATTATAAAATATTTAGATTAGTTATCTTATTTAAAGAAATAAATTAAATTTTATATTTTTGTGTTTTCATGAAAAGATTAAATCTTAGTAGGATTGTGATATTTATATTTTGAGTGATGATCTTTTTTAATATACATCAAATGAGTTTACATCATATTTTGATAAACATAAAATGATTCATCAAACACCATGTATTAAAATCACCCTTGTTCCAGTGAAATATAAGTACCTGAAAGAAATAATAAATACTTAATTTAGAAGACTAAAATAATTCCATTGCATAAAAATATTCTTAAATATTTATAAAGTTGAGATTAAGATCATAAATTTTATAAAAACACACGGGATTATTCAAAAATTTGGTACACATCTTGTATATGTTTCTAGAAACAATAAAATTTAAAGGTTATCATATAAACACTTCGACCTCAAGATCACAATACAAAAATTCATTACTTGCTCTACTAGCTGGCATATTGTCAACATGTGGGATGCAACAATAAAAAGTGACATCCTAGTAGTTATCATTTTGAACACATGAAAAATATATCTCAATAATTAATATCATAAATTTGTATAAATTCCGTGGCTACAAACCTGGCCTAGAATCAATCAACATTTCCTTCAGATCCAATCTTTACCTTGTACACCTATTTGCATCTCACTACTTACCTAAAGGGTTCAGAACGAAACCTAAAAAATAATTGAATGTAATTATACTCAATTTATTTAGCATAGCTTGTATACATTTTAGATGGCTAGGAGGCTCATAAAAAGTATTAAAAATCCTACAAATATCAAGTAAGGATAAGAAACTAGAATATATAATATCACAGTAAAAATAAAAAGATACTAATGATAATGGGTGCAATGTAGAACACATCTTTGATTCCTTTCATAATACAAATGAAAAATTCAAGACTTTACCCTGAATTGGATCAGTTGGCACCACAGAACATTGATTTGGGATAGGCGACAAATGTGTAAATTTAGTATATATCTTTAAGTTCAGATCATCAAACCTCTCGATTTTCATCTCCACTTCATGGGAGGACTCACTTCTCGCATACCAAGGGACACTCAAACTAGGCTCCTCTTCCAAGCACTAAGCTCCAGGAGAGATCTCATTAATCTTCTCAGATTTAATTATGTTAGTAGAATCAACTACCACAGTATGATCATGGTTAGCGATATACCCCTCTATGAGACATAATAAGTGGACACAAACAACGTATCACTATGATGTTTAAATATGTGTTCTCTTAAATCAAGTCCTTGAAAATTGATTCTTCTCAAAAATTATCACATCAACACTCATAATAACTTCCCTAATATCTAGTAAATAACATTTATATCATTTCCAAAGTACTAAAATATGCAATAAAAATATACTTTATGAAAATTATAATCATCTTCTCTCTTACTAGAAAAATCTTAAACAAAATAATTATATCCAAAAATATTATTTGAAAAATAAAAAAATATTTCTAGTTATAAATGCTAAAATGTGATATAAGACAACTTGATAGAAAAAAAATAACATCCAATTAATTAGAAAATTAGCAGTAAACATCATTTATCTCTAAAAATATCTATAAACACTCATATTTAATAAAAGTATCATAGTCATCTCACCTATATATAATTTATTCATTTCAGGTATCTCATTTTACAAAGGAATACTAGCACATAATATCTAATGAATCATCTTATTACTCAAAAAAATAAAAAAATAATAAGAAATTTATCTTAAAACATTGTTATTGTTCAACATTCTAATGTTAAAATTAAACTATGTTTTATTTTTTCCTTAAAGTTTCATAAATATAGAAAATTTTGTAACTTTTCCTTAAATGCTATAAATTATATATATCAATTATCAATAAAAATAATAAAATATCTCAGATTATCATAAATAATCATCCTACATTATCCTCAAATATCCAAGTGAATCAAATGGAATAGCTCTTCAAATACTTTTATGATATATTAAATTTGAAATTCTAGTATGTTTTCTTAATTAGCATGCTTCGTTATTATTAACAAATATAATGTTTGACTCTAAACTCTTCATCTTGTACAAAGATAAATGTCCAAGTTGATAATATATCACCACTAAATCAATAGTAATTAAGCATTTACGGAGGCTCTCATGTGTGGAGAAAAATAGATATAATCTACTTCACTTAATCCAAAGAAATATCATATGTATAATCTATTGAATTTGTATAAATACATCAGAAAAAGAAATAATATCAACCTTTGTTATTTAGTAAATTAACTGATAAAAAATAAATTATAATAAAATTTTAATACATATAAATTATGTATAAAAAGAAAAACCTAACATTAACTTTATCATGTCATGTCTCATATAATAATATCATTGATCATAATAATATCAAAAACTCTAGAATCCACAAAGAAAGTAAAGAAAATATGATTGCCTATGACATGGGTATTATTTCTTAAAATCTATGAGCCAAATATTAAAAATGAGACAATTAAAAAAAATAACAAAAAATGTAAGAATATCTCAATTGGAGCCAATAACACCAAAAGAGAGAAATTTGAAATACTAATGAGAAAATGTAGTATGATCAATGATGTGCTTGTGGATAATTTGATTTGAGTGAATTCAATTGTCTAATACATAGCTTCAATTGTCTGATACCTATTTTGAGTATGTCTCAATCTCTCACACAAAAAATATATCATCACTAGCATCTCTTTCTCAAAGTATCTCTTCCACCTCTCTCATTATCATTACATGATAAAGCCACAGTATTGTTCTAAGTGATCTACACGTAGTTAGAGGTGTCAACCGGGCTGGGCCGGCCCGGCACGGTTCGGTACCCGTGGCACAGCACACCGGCACGGATTCGTCCCGTGTCGGGTGTCCCATGAGCCCGACCCCCTTGCTTAACTGTGGTGCACCGTGCACGTGACAGACCTCACTGCTTTTACCATGCAATTTATTTTAAGTTTTTTTAATTTTCTTTCTCTCTCTCTCTAGTTTCACTCTCTAGACCAAAAATAGAAGATATTAAAATCAGCCTTCTAGTCTCTAAATAACTATTCTGAATAACAAAAATCCTAAAAATGACATACAATTGAAACATATTTAAATTTAGAAAATGAAAATATTACACAGAGGTCTGAGGCTGCTGAAACTCTGGTTTCTCCAGTCGTCTCAACCCAAACTTCTAAAAAATAAAAAACTAGGAGGACTTCCGTAGTTAGAACTCATTTTAATATAATAAAACAAAAAAATATTAGGCGTGAGGAACAAGAAATGGCACAGTGCAAATATTGTATGAGATATTTAATATGTAAGAGTTCGTTTGGGACTGGGCACCTTAAAAGGCATGTCAAATTATGCACCAAAAAACATGATCCATTAGATCCTAGGCAAACCCAACTTGGCATTGCATTTTTTGAGACTGGATCGAGTTCAGTCTCAAAGTTTACTCCATTCATATACTCCAGCTAGTTGGGTAGGGACGACATGACCAGACTTATCACATTGATAGGTCTTCCGATCAGATTTTCGAAAGATCCAATGATTGTGCGCATCATGCAGACATATTTTCAACCTGCTTATCGTAGGATTCCTAGGTCCACATCTAGGAATGACATACTAAAGATATATAAGTTAGAAAATTAAAAAATAATTAATGAATTTATGGCATATAGTAGAGTGGTGTCCGTGACGTCCGATATCTGGACAAGTCACGATGAATCATCTTATGTATGTCTCACCAGCCACTGTGTAGATTCTAACTGGACTATGAATAAAAAAATTTTAGGATTGTCTGAGATTCTTCATCCTCATGATGACCCGGTCATTTTTGAGTGTATGATGAAAATCTTTGGGGAATATAAAATTCAAAATAAAATTTTTAGTATCACATTCGATAACGCATCTAATAATGGAGTAGCGATCAACATGTTTGTTAGGAATATTAGAGACGTACCATTAGAAGAGATCTTTCATGTCAAATGCATGTGTCACATGATTAACCTGATTGTTCAAGTGGATATGAAGGTATGTTCCCCCACGTTGGATAATATACGTAATGCACTAAAATATATTCGCACTCCTTGCAAACAATAAGAGTTTGGTAGTCTTTGTTTGTCTGTGAATCTTAAGAAGAAAAAATTTCAATCGGATGTGAGACATCATTGGAATTACACGTACCTAATGTTAGAATCATGTGTTGGATACGAACACGTAATTTCAAATTAGGTCAATAGTAAGAGTGACGAACTTATTATTGACGACACTGACTGGACTTCAAGAATTTCATTTATGAAATTCCTGAAGATTTTTTATGACACGACGAACATGTGTTCGTCAGTTTATACGCTCACTACTTCCATTACACTCAGGTGCACATGCAATATTAGTAGCATGTTTAGGAAGCATCGAGCTGACCCGACACTTAGCCATATGGTTGCAGAGATGAAAATCAAGTACTTGAAGTACTAGTCTACCGTTTCATCTCTTATTGTCTCGCTGCATGCATGGGCCCTAGGATTAAGGTGAAATGGGTAGAAAACACCCTGACCTACATTTCCTCGTGCATGAACCTAGAAGAGCTACCTGAAGGGTTCATTCACGAGAAGTTGACTGACCTATTCACATACTACGATACTAGGTATGGTAGTGGTGGTGGTGAGACTGTGATTACGGACATTGATACCTTGTTCGGAGATTATGATTTTTCCATTCGACTAGCGAGTGGAAAACTTAGGGGTGGACCATCACATAGGAGCGAGCTTTCTCGGTACTTAGATACCGATTACTGCTCAATCCTATCACATTCTGATACTAAGAATCTTGATATATTATAGTGGTGAAAATCATATGAGTCTACATTTCCCGTGCTATCTAGGATGGCACGAGATCTACTGACTCCTCCGGTGTCAAGCGTAGCATCAGAGTCTGCTTTTTCTGTTGCAGTGAACGTGATTTCGGATAGGAGATCGAAATCACGTCCAGATATTGTTGAGGCTTGGCCTTGACTTGTTTGAAGGATTGGGAGGATTCGAGATTTAGCATCTATGATCATGCTGGAGCTGGAATTGGGACTGAGACTGCAGCTGCATCCACTGTGATAGCGGAGGAGTTGATTGCTGATGATGAAGATCCATATGATACTGATTTTGATGTTGCGGCTGATGACGCTCATGATATGTCAATTGACGATTGATGATGATCTACTGTTTTTTGATTTCGATGTTTTATTTTTTATTAATTGTATGTTTTATTTATACGTTATGTTGAAACTGTAATTTGTTTGGTTTGGATTTTTAATATCAAATGCCTGATTGGTTATTTTTCATTTGAGTTGCTTATGTTTTTTTTAATTTTTATTTTTTAAACAAAACATATTGATTTATTTATTTTTTTGTTTTAATTTTTCATTTAAAAATTTATAACTATATTATATAATTCTAATAAATTTTAAACTAATTTTATATTACATTATAAAAAAAATACTAAACTTTGTTATTTTAATAAATTTTAATATTTTTCATATTATAAATATATAATATTATACATTATCTAAAATTTTATATATAATTTAATAATTTATATAAATAAAATAAAAATAAAATAAAAATAAAATAAAAATAAAAAAAATTAAAAAAAAAATTTACTGGCCCGTACAGCCAGGCCATGCCCGAGCGGGCCCGACACGAAAGCACGCCCGTGCTCAAAAAATTGGGTCGGCCCGGCCCATTTGACACCTCTACACGTAGTTGTAGATGTTTGAGTGATATTTTGGTAAATCTCGAAAAGAAATAAAAAATCTTCTCACCAAAAATTTAGATTCATAAAATAATATATCACACTCTTAACACATTCATATAAAAAATATTACAAATCTAATTTAAAAACCTCCTCAATGCATTCTAATTTGTCAACACATGTATCACTCTAATATCTTCTTTCTCAGTTATGTTTAAGTAGCATAATAAATCACTTAATCTTGATCAATCAATTTACATGTTAATACCCAAACAACATCAACATATATGTGAAATATCCTCAGAGAATACATTTATGCAAATAAATCACAAATCTTTTTGTACCTATCCCGTAAAACAAATACATTAAATACAGTAGCTTAACCAATTATCAAAGGTGCGCTAAAGTTTGTACACCAGCCGCCACCTAGTTGTTAGTTTCAACCTTTGACAGGTCGTCCAACAAGTAACTCACGTAACCTTGTGTCACAAACCAAATCATCAACAACATAGCCCATCAAAAATATGTAACCATCAATTTTCACTAGATTATACAATCTCATACTAATCTTAGTCATATTAATCTTTTTTTATTATGATCACACAATATAGTAAATTTTCAAAAAAACATCAAATAAACATAAAACAAACAAACAACTATTGTCCCAAGGTAAACATCCAAAAACAAAAGTCATGCGCACCTTTAATCACACAGACACCCATTATACTAGAGATGTATCAAAGCTATGGCAGAGTCATCATGTCAACTGCAATAGAAACCATTGTAGTGGGTTGCCATTTGGTTCTGGATCAACGAAATCTCATGGTTGCAAGTCTGACGATCAAACTTCACCAACAAAAATTCAAAAACAAACCAATAAATAGCATTTTTTTACCTCCACATTGAGGAGTCATTGTAGTATCCAATAGCAAACTCTAGCACACACCGTCATCAAGACTAACAAAAGTAGAATCTAGGATTTTCTCAAGGTGGTTGTAGGAAGGAAAAGAGGGAGAATATGATGGGAAAAAAAGAGAAATTTTATTATTGAAAAATAATTAAAAATATATTATATAATAAATTACTATATATATAATCCCTAAGTCATCATGCCAACTGTAGTAGAAATCATCATTGTGAGATTTCATTTGATTCTGGATTATCAAAATCTCAATATTGCAAGTTTGACTATCACACTTCACCCAAAAAAAAAAGTCAAAAACAAACCAACACACACTATCGTCAATGGCAAACACTAACACACTCTATCATCAAAACTAACAAAAGTAAAATCTAGGATTTTCTTTAAGTAGTTGTAGGAAGGGAAAAAAAGAGAGAATGTGAATGAGAAAAAAAAAAGATAAATTTTATTTTTGAAAAATAATAAAAAATGAAATATACAATAATCACTACATATATAAATTATGACACCTTATATATCGAGTACACCTAAACAATGAAAAAGACAAAAAATATAAAAATTAAACCAAACCTCGACATATAATAAACTCACAACTAATCAACAATAACATCTGACTATACAAACAATGAAACTATAAAAACATTGTGTTGGTTATATTATTTTATACGATCCAAATATTTTTTATATATAATAAAGATAAATTAGATATTAATCTTTCTTAGATATTATTCTAAAACAGAAGACCTATACATTAGATATGACCTCAAAAAACATACTATAATATTTTTCTTTCTCTTATTACTCCTAATAAACTAAAAAATAACAATATAATATTTATAATTTTTTTAGTTAAAAAAATGAATCTTAATAAATTTAATAAAAATTAAAATTAATATTTTAATTTATTTTAATTTATTTTAATTTATTTTAATTTATTTTAATTTATTTTAATTTATTTTAATTTATTTTAATTTAGATAACTCAACCAAAAAATCTAAAATTGATTTGCTTCCCAAATCTAAGTCTTTTGGACTCTGGTACACTTTAAAACAAAAACTTAATAGACAAACTTTATAGATACTATAATAAAATATATTAAAGAAATCAAAAAAAAAAGTATTCAATATAAATATTAATGATGAAAAAAACAAATTGGACCAGCCAATCTAACTAGTTTGGCCACAGACCGATCCCAAAACAAATCCAATTTGTGTTGTTGGCCTAGTAAACAATTGGACCAGGAATTAACTACTAGAGCCAATAGTTCAATAAGTAAGCCATCCGGACCAGATGGTTCTGGACGAACCAATAGGTTGCAAATAAAAAACATTTTATAAAATGACTGATACGTCATTTTTCAGCAGTCATTACATTTTTCAGGAAACAGAAAAAGATAGCTACGACAACCATCTTTTTTATAATTTTTTTAAAAGATGAGACAACTGACACAGCCATCGTATCTAAAGTAAAAAAAATACAATTATATATAAAATTTAAAAATAATTATTGCAGCCTAACACAACCATTGTTTTAATAGTTTTAACTTTTATTTTTTTATTTTAATTTTTTTAAAAATTTTCTTAATATACATATAATATCTCAAGTTCATCCCTCCATATCATTAAGCATCCATTAACATTAAGGCTTAGGTAATACCAAAGTGCAAAATAATTTGAAAATTGCATTTGGAATTTTATTTATATCATCTCATTTATATAAACACATATGATCATTAATAATTCAATAAATTATGTGCCTGCATGAAGATTAATTTTTATAAAATATAAACAGATAAATGGAGTACTTTGTACAGCTAATTGTATTAATTTGATCTTTAAGACGTGTGAGATGGATAATATTGCAAAACTTGCAAGGCATGCATCAAAAATAATAATTTATATACATAATCATGTTATTTTGTTAAGTTAGTTGAGAAAAAGAAAAGACTGGAAAAAGATTATTTGGCTAGATACAACTCATTTTGCTACCACAATCATTGAATCGAAAAGTCTCCATAATCATAAATACAATTAATAAGTTTTAGTGACCAGTAAATTTTTTGTTGATTCTCAATATTTGAAGAGTAACAAAAATAGAGATATGATTGTTATTATCTTAAATAACAAATTATGAACTGATTGTCTTATAGTTGTGAATATCATGGCTCTATTTATGTGCTTATTGTGTATTGATGATTATGATGAGACCTTCGATGGGCTATGTGTACAAAGGTATATACATGGTTCGTTTGGGCATAAAGAAGCTATTCAACTACAAAAAAAGTCTTTACATGCCAAATATACAAATTATAAAGTAGCGTTGGGATACAAAACTATGCAAAAATATTCATGCAGCAGCTTATTAATTGAATCCATGTTTCCAATATACATTATTATTGTATTGAACTTATTATCTTATAAGTCATATTTTTCTAATATGCAAAAATAAAGATATAACATTTAATATATCCATATGCATATGACGTATATAATGTTATATTATATATGATTATTTTTTAAATTAATGATAGTAAATATTTATATTACTGATAATCATATATTATTCTCTATTCATATTATGCATTATTGTTGTATTAAACTTATTATCTTATAAGTCATATTTTACTTTGTCATATTTTAATTTTATAAATATATATTATTTTGTATGTATCATATTCTACTTTTATTTACAAAATAAATAAATTTTTTATTATTTTTATTTGAGTTGAACACGATCGCAAGAATGTGAATGTCTGAATTTTTTTTTAATTTTGTATTTTTTTTAATTTTTTTAAGTTTAACATCTAAAAAAATAATTCAAGATATTAAAATTTTTAAAAAAATATATATTTTATATGAATTAAATGATTTCAGCCCAAAATAAAGGTATCAAGTAGGCCAAGCTACTTGAACAAGGCCAGACTGAATCGTGTCTGGACCCAAGTCATGCCGGCCCGAGGCACGGCTCGTACCTTGCTAGGCAAAGGGGTGTCGACCATCATGCAGGGCCAGGCACGACCCAGGTGCCTGGCCTGCAAGCACGGCCCAGCATCAAGGGCACCGTGCCTCAGACCTCATTGGACCACACCCGCCCTGCCTAGTATTAATAAAAAATATTAAAATTTTTATAAAAACTCATCTGTCTGATACATGTGGCAGGTTTTTTTAGTTAACCCACAATGTGTTTGGTTGAGCAGGTCCACATGGCATGACCTAGTAGCATGAGATTTACTGACTCCTCTGATATCAAAAAAAGTATTGAAATCTATTTTTTCTATTGCAGTCAATATTATTTCGAATAAAGATCGAGATTACGGCCAAATATTATTGAAACACTAGCATACATGAAGGCTTAGAATGATTCGACGTTGGGTATCCTAGGTTATTCTGGAATAAGAGCAAAGAATTGTTGACAAATGATGACTCATTAGACTTTGAAAATATCAAACTCACCGCTAGTGATACCATCAGACACTTAAGTAATAATGATCAATTGCATCCTTATACTCATTAGCATTAAGATTAAGCTTGCATGATTATGATTGATGATATTTATTTTATATTATTGTTGTGACATGTTATTTTATTTTATTCATAGATTGAATGATATGATAAATATATTTTTTTGATATTTTTGATTATTAAAATTTATCATTTATATTAATAATTTTATTTTTTTGTGATTTATGTGAAATAATGTAATATCATAACTCATAATAAGTAACTTAAAATATTAAATTTATAAAAAAAAATTAAATCATAAATCGCAACCGATAACCAATCAACTAGGATAGCAACCTCTAAGCATGACCAACATTACCTGGCACAACCCGACACGACCCAGCACGATCAGACATAACCCGTCAATCGTCATGTCCAGACACAACCCAGCCCAACTCTACCTAGACTCAAGCCGGCCATATTCTAGGTCGTGTCATGCCATGCAAGGCACGACTACCAATACCAAGTCATTCCAACCACCAAAAAACAACTTGTGCTAGCACGACACAACATTTGATACCTCTAGCTTAAAGGGCCAAAACAATATGATCCACTTCGTGATGGCCCAGTATTTTGTGGGCTAAACAAACTATGTCAGGTCAGGTGTAAACCTTCTCATGTTGTACCTGGCACGGCATAAGCATGAGATTCATACCATGTCATGCCCCAGCAAGGCATAGCGGCACAATTGAGCCACTCTAAAATGGATCATGCAGACATGACATGGTCTATTGGACATCTGTAACTTGATATTATTAACATTTATTTTTTTGTTTTTTTGTTTTAATAACAAATTTCAGGATACATTCTATAGAATAAATTAAAGATGTGTTCTCAAATTTTATATAAAATGTATATACTTTTTATAAAAAAATATATTTTTATTTGTAATAATATATCTAATATAAAAATATATATCTTTTTAATGTCACTGATTTGATAATAGTTTGATAGTGGTTCGATTGTTAGCATGATCGATGACCCATTAACTAGTGACTTTTCTGATTCATTCACCAATTCAATTTTCTCATCAATGCTAATAACGATATTAAATACTTAGGATATCAAATAATATACCAAAAAATATAATTTATTATATCCTATACAAATACAGATTAGTTGTGACATCAATAATTTTGAATTTATTTCAATTGTAATGATCACATTCATTTATAACTATGAGTTTGGCACACAAGAAATTACTAGATTGATTATTAGTAAGGATTTTCCATTTAAATTTGCAAAAAAAAAAAACCATGACTAAATATTTTATGAAAAAATATAACTAACTCGCATATCACAAAAAATTATAAGTCAATATATAGAAATGATATTATAAAATATTTTAAATTTAATAAATACTTAATAATTCAGAATCTTAGAAAATATAATATAATGATATCAATGATATCCAATATATAAATACCCAAAATAACATATATTTCACATGCCATGGTTTACTATGTTGATTCTAGCTAAAAACTAACTATAAATATATTAAGGTTTCACCAAATATTATATCTTCATGAAAGCTCAACCATTTTTGAATATTTATAATTATTTTTTGAAATATAAAATTCAAAATAAAATATTTAATATCATATTTAATAATATTACAAATAATAATATAATAATATATGTATTCATAAAAATAATAGTATAATAACATATTTCATACTAAATATTTGTGTTATATTATTAACATAATAGTACAAGCAAACTTTAAATTAATTTCACTCTATAGAAACTAGAATTTCATAAAATTAATTAACATCTAACAAACTACAAATTTTGAATATTTTACATATCATGAGGTCTAAAAAATAAAAAATTCTAATTTTAAAATCAAAACCATTGAAATTCAATATACATAATATTAAAATCAAGTATTAGCTATCAACACATTATATCCAATTTTTTCAAAATAAAAAAACAAATGAAGTCTTTATAATTAAATATAATTAAAAATACAATTTACATTGTTAAAATTTTTAAATTTTTTTACGATAGGATGAACTTATGCTCATTTATATACACTCACATCTTATATTGCATTTAAATATATGCAATATTAAAAATACATTTAATCAAAATAGAGAATACTCATATTTTAGTAAAATAAATATTAAAATAAAAAATATATATATTTAAAATATTAATTAATCATTTCATTATTCTATTACTTAGTTGATGCATGCATCCTAAAATTTAGATAGAATAGATCAAAAATATAATAAAATTCATATACAATTATATGAACCAACTGCAAAAACCAAAAAAGAAAATTTAAGAATAAATACATAACTTATACAAATATCACAAAAATAAATATGAGAGTAGTATTACGCTTCCAGATATGATGATTGAAATCATATTTGAAAATAATGATATTTTATATTCAATTAGTTAAAAGAAAATGACGAGATATTCTATCTAGTAGGTGTGAGCTCTCAAAATACTTATATTAATTATAATGCATCTTATGCTATCTGAAATGATACATAATTTACTAACCTCATCAAATATTTACTATGCATTAGAATCTATTTTTTTATTATGAAGAATATAATTATAGACAAAAGAACAAATTTAATACCTAGTATTCTATAAATATTGACATTCTTGAAAAGATATAAAGATGTTTAGTTGACTCTTTAAATCTTAATAAATGAATTCCATGAAAAATACAAAACTTTAAACAATCAAAACCAACACCAAACATATGATCACGAACAAGAACCAACTACCAATAGTATAAATTTGAAAATTAAATTTTAATGTATTTTTTTATTCAAATTTATGGTAATTTATAAATATAATTTTTATTATTTTTACATCTAAAAAAATGAATATTCAATAGTGTTGTATGCTTTTAAATTACAAAAAAATTCTTTTTGTTATTTAATTTTTATTTTTTTTAAAAAAAAAATTTAGCATGTACATTAATAAAGGCTATACAACATAGTTTATATTATAGTCAAAGGCAAAGCTAAGGCTTGTACAACAATATTTGTTGTACAACAGTCTATGCTATACCTCAAGGCAAGGATAGCCCAAGGCTAGGCAAGGGTCAAGGCTAGCAGTGAGGCTAGCCATAGCCAAATCCCTAAGCTAGCCCAATAGCAACCATGCACGGACTCTCAAGTCCCAACCTAGCTCCTAGCTACCCAATAATCATCATGCACGAATCCAATTTAAGAAGGGCTTGCCTTGTAAATTGTTCGAGGCCTAGCTAGCCAAGGGCACGTGTTATGCCAAGGCACGGCTCAAACCAAGCTAACAATCAACATGATTCTGGCAAGGGTTCTGTTAGGTGATTTCGCTCCCAATATTTAAGATTTCTCCGATTCAGAAGAAGAAGGAAATAGAAAACAACAAATAATATATCTACAATCCAACAAACTACGACAAAAAATTAAAACCACAACAGAAACATAGAAAAATAACGTGAATTACTAGTCATTCAGCACAACTAACTATATCCAGCAAGAAAAATGCTTATGCATTTACAAATTATAACCAAAAATATCTCACTGATTTGTGAGCAGCAGCAGCAGTCACAAAGAAAAATCACACAGAAGAAAAAAATGAGAAGATGAACAGTTCCGCAAGAAAAATTACAGCAACAAAAAAATAGAAAATAAAAATTAATTTATATTAAACAATTTCTCAAAATCATGAAGCAGAGCAGGTCGAATCACTTGGATGGACCAGGTTGTGCTCCAAAATTTTTTTCGGCCCACTGACCAGACAGTAAAACCCTCGTTATTGTGCTATTGATGCATTCTCAATCTCTCAATATTTTCTTTCTTATGCTAACATTAAAGATATTAAAATAGAAAATAATTTTGATTATACAAAATAATTTATCAAAACAAATTATATACAACAATGTTCACCTTAATTTATTTTGTATATAGATAGAGAGATGCTCTCTATAAACAGTTAGTCCTAATAGGACTACATCTGATTTGATATATTCAGTAAGTCAATGCGGTGTCTTAATTTATTCAGATTAACAGGTTTGATAAACATGTCAGCTGGATTATCAGAAATGTTAATCTTCTTTACTTGTACCCTCTTCTCAGATCGAATGAAATAATATTGCACATCAATGTGCTTTGTCCTCTCATAGTGCACTTAGTCTTTTGCTAAACAGATAATACTGATATTATCATAGAAAATTGTTGGAACCTCTTCGTAAAAACCAAGATCCTTGAAAAAACCTTTCAACCATATCCCTTTCGCTACAGTTTCAATCAAAGCCATATACTCTACTTCAATAAAAAATAAAATAACAAAAATTATTGTGTGACTTTCCAGCTAACTACAGAACCACATTCAAAGAAGACATACCCAATCATAGACCATCTATTATCAACATCTCATACATAGTCAGAATCAAAGTATTCTATCAACATGAATTCAGATTCATTACTAAATATCGAACCAATATTAGAAATCCCCTTGAGTCATTTAAGCATCCTCTTAATAGCTTTCGAATACTCTTGACCAAATTTTATCATAAACCTACTCATTATACTTACTACATAAGCAATATCAAGTCTGATGCACACCATAAGATACATGAGATTCCCGACAATACTAAAATAAAGAGCCTTAGACATTTGTTCCTTATCAGATTCAGAATTGAGACAAAATTCTAATATTAAATAGAAGTTAGAAGTAAATGGTATGGACAGTGACTTACAAAAATTTATTTCAAATCTTGATAGAATTTTATGAATATTTATTTCTGTGAAAGAAATAACTTTTTTTTTAATTTATCTCTGAATATATCTATACCCAAAATTTGTTTCTCTTCCAAAATCTTTCATATCGAATTCAAAACTAAGGAGTTCTTTCAATTCATGAATGTCAGATTTATTTCTGACAGTAATAAGCATATCATCTACATATAATAACAAGTAGATATATGACTCATCCTTATACCTTTTGAAATAGACACAGCAGTCATGATCACATATATTATATCATGGACTAGGCATGAAACAGTCAAATCTCTTGTACCACTGACGGGGAGACTGCTTAAGTCCATAAAAGAACTTCAGAAGCTTGCCCACATGAATTTCCTTACCTAATACCTCAAAACTTTCATGCTGACTTATGTAAAATTCTTCATCCAGATCTCCATAAAAAAAATAATTTTAACATATAATTGCTCAAGTTCAAGATCCTATTGTGTCACTAATACTAGAAGCACTCTGATTGAGATATATTTAACTATGGGAGAGAATATCTAAATATAATCAACACCCTCTTTCTGACTGAACCCACTTATAATTAGACATGCCTTAAACTTTACACCACCAGCTATAGAGGCATCATATTTCTTCTTGAAAGCTCATTTACAAGAAATTATTTTTCTCCTTTTAGGTTTAGATACAATAAGCCAAGTACCATTATTATGAAAAGATTTAATCACTTCATTCATTGAAACTAACCATGACTTAAATTCAAGACATCTAACAGTATTTCTGAAAGATGATGATTCAGGAATATTAATCTCTTCGGCAACTTGTAGGACAAACTCTATAAATTCATCAAAACTAAATCTCAAAGGAGGACATACATTCATCCTCCTTGATTTATCCCTTGCAATGCAATAGGGAATAGGCTCTTCGGGTACAAGTTCAGAATCAGGCTCAGTAATCGACTTAACATCATGTAACTGGATAGGATAAGATATTTGTCTTAAAATGATACTTTCATCAAAAGTAACATTCCTAAAGAGAATCACTCTCTTTTCAGATGATGACCAGATACGAAATCTCTTGACTTCATCACCATATCCTACAAATATTTCTTTTCTTGCTCGTGATTCAAATTTAACATCATTTACATGATATTAGGCAACACACTCGAACACTTTCAAATTAAAATAATTTGCATGTTTACCAGTCTACACCTCAAATGAAATTTTAAAATTAATTCTACTATGTAGTAATCTATTTATCAGATGACATGCTGTATTAATAATTTCAGCCCAAAATTCCTTGCCAAAGCCTGATTGAGAGAGCATATATTTAATTCTTTTCAGAAGTATTTGGTTTATTATTTCAGCAATATCATTCTACTAAGGGGTATCCCTAATAATTTTGTGTCTGACTATACATTTGTCCTTACAGAATTCCTCAAATTCTAACTAACAAAATTCTAGACCATTATCTATTTGTAATAGTCTAACCTTCTTTTGTGTTTGGTTTTCCACTAAGTTAACTCAGTGTTTAAACTTTATAAAAGTTTCATATTTTTATTTCATTGTAAATATCCAGGAGATCCTGAAGTAATCATCAACTAAATATAAATAAAATCGATCACCCCTAAAAGATGTGACTCTAAAAGGACCCCAACAATCAATATAGATATAATCTAAATTACTATTTGTACAGTGTATAGCTTTACTAAACTTAATTCAATGTTTCTTATCAAAGACACATTGATCACAAAAATTAAGTTTACCAATTTTATGACCAACTAGAAGATTACAATCAGAGAGAATTCTCATGCCTTTCTCTTCTGTATGTACAAGCCGCATATGTCATAGTCTAGTAAAATTCCCTATCACTATGGAACCTATCGGTTTGTATAGTGTTCCACTCTTCTGCCCCTTCGGTATGATATCATCTCCTTAATGAATATTCAAGGTTCCCTCACCATCACTGAATGAACATCTCTAATCATCCAGAATACTAAAAGAAATAAGATTCATTATCAATTCAGGGACATACATTACATTAATAGTGGAACAATTTGGCCATCATATGTTCTTAGTCTGACTATACCGATTCCAACCACTTTACATGATTGGTCGTTTCCTACCACAGCATGGCCACTTTTCTTCATATCATATTTGCTGAATCACTCCAAGTAAGTACTGATATGGAAAAAAGCACCAGTATCTAGTATCCAAGAATCTGATCTTGAAACCATTGTAGAGGTTACCAGCACAAGATCTTTTCTATCATCCAAGTCATCAAAAGTCACGACAGCAACAGGTAGGAAATTAGGCTGACCTTGCTGTTCTAGCCTTGCTTTTTTCATTGGTCATTCAATATTTCAATGTCCTTTCTGTTTGCAATAGTGATAAGTGTCATCCTCCTTAGACTTCTTCTAAAGCTTGTTCCCTTTTTTTTAATGAAACAAGTTGTGGTCTCATATTTGTCACAACCATTCCAACAAAATATTGTTCAATTAGTGATTCCACGAAATTCTCATAGGAAATAGGAAGTGACACTAAGAGCAGAAGTGCAGCATCATCTTCTACCTTAGCATCCACACGTTTTAGGTCCATGAGAATACTGTTTAAATTATCTAGATGTTTCTTTAAGGAAGTTCCATCTTGCATTCTTAATGTAAACAGTCTCCTCTTCAACAAAAGCTTATTTGTAAGTAATTTTTTCATGTATAATGACTCAAGTCCTCTTGTATCCTTAATGTGAACAGCCTCCTCTTCAACAGAAACTTGTTTATAAATGATTTTGTCATGTATAATGACTCGTGTTTGAGCCACAATCTTACAGCAGACTCTTCATCTGTTACCTCGACAATCACTTCATCATACAAGTTTAGAAGAATGGTGAAGTGAGTTTTTTCTTCACGTCTCCACGCCTCTGCCTATGTTATTCCAAGAGCTACAGTGATATTAGGACCAAAACCTTGAACAAGAGGACTCCATGTGTCAAAATTCTTCAAATGTGCTCGCATTTTACTCTGCCACATACTGAAATTATTTCTACAGTTAAATTTCTCAATCGTGATATTCAAGATTCTGATCATTTTCAACAAGATATTATTTTATAGAAAATCACAAAATTTTGATGGCAAAATTGTTCAAAGCTTCCGCAGCCCGCTCTGATACTAATTATTAGGTAATTCTGCTCCCAATGTTTATGATTTTTAAAATTCAAAAGAAGAAAAAAACCAAAAACAACAAACGATATATCCACAATCCAACAAACTACGACAAAATCAAAATCATAACAGAAACATAAAAAAATAATGTGGTTCACTAGTAGTTTATCATGACTAACTACATCCACAAGAAAAATTACAGCAGCAAAAAAATAGAAAATAAAAATCAATTTATATTAAATAATTTCTCGATATCAATACCAAAGCGAGTCGAATCACTTGGATGGACTGAGTTGTGCTCCAAAATTTTCTTTTGATCCACTGACTTGCAGCAAGACCCACGTTATTGTGTTAATACTGTATTCCCAATCTCTCAATACTTTTTTACTGCACTAACTTAAAAAATATTAAAATAGAAAATAAGTTTGGTTATATAAAACAGTTTATCAAAATAAATTATTTACAACAGATGCCTTGAGCTATTGTTACATCTATTAAACCATATTTTTGAATATCTAACAAACTAAGGGCACTCCATTACTTTCTCTCATATTCATTTTCTTCTCCTTATAAATAAGTTATCTCTTCATCTTCATCAACCAAAATAAGAATAAGAATATATTTAGAGTTTGATGATCTTGAGTTTAGTATTAGTATTTTGCTTGAGATTGCTTTAGCTTTTGTATAAACCTTAAGCTTTTCAGTTCCAATAGCTCTTGCAACATCACATGTTAAATCATTATCCTAAAACACCAAATTATTATCTACAATACATTTATCTTTCATTCTTCACATTAATTATTCATTATTATAATCAATATTTTTCAAGTAAAAAAATCAATGGTATGGTACTCATTATATGTTTTCATCAAGGATCGATTATACTTAATATACACCAAATTATTCAAGTATTAATGTCCTAACTTATTTCACCACTCGCTATGAATCTGAAAAAAAAATCATAATTATATATCACATTACATAATATTGTTAAGATAAATCAAATTGCATGTAATTATTCTAGTTACTTATATTTTTTAAAATATTTTATTTCTTTTTACAACTAATTGCACTACAAGTTAAGTTGTAACTTATAATGTTAACTTTTACAGACTTCTAATACTAAATCCAAACATATTCAACTATTTAGTTGTAATTAATATAAATAAATTATTAATTAAATATTTCACATAATTTAACCAAAATTATATAATAATTTCAATGCACTAATCAACTAAATTGAATAATTAACCTAGATGTTTAGTCTCTTATTTTTCTATTGGCAAACTTATTACCAAAAGCTCACTAACATACATGTACAAATCTAGTTGTGATATAATTCTATTTTGTTCATCTTCTTTTACCAATTTTTTTATACACCTATATAAATCTTCAAAAATTTTTTGCTCTAAGTCCACTCATAATCCTTTTGTATTATAATAATGTTGGGTTCAAAGAATACCCAAATGGATGCAAAGGACCATGAAATTGAACCTCCCACCTTATATCTTTAATTTCCATAATTTTTTTATATATCACATATAAGAAATATTTACAAACTTTTAGTACTAAATCCAAACATACCGAATTATTCAGCTACAATTAATATAAATAAATTATCAGTTGAATATTTTATATATTTTAACCAAAAATATATAATAATTTCAATGTATTAATTAACTAAATTAAATAATTAACCTAAAAGTTAGGTCTTCCATAATCTAATAGCAAACTCATTACCAAAAAGCTCTCTAACATACAAGTACAAATCTATTTGTAATATACTTATATCTTATTCATCTATCATTTAATAATTTTTCCATGTACTTAAATAAATCTTTAAAGATTTTTAGATCTAAGTCCACTCCTAATCTTTTTACATCATATTAATATTTTAGGTTCAAAGAATACTCAGATAGATGCAAAGGGAATGAAGTTAAACCTCTCATCTTATATCTATGATTTCCATAATTTTCTTATATTTCTGTTCATTCTCATTTAAGTTTTTTAATAATCATTTTCTATGTTTTTTTCATTGCTACATACATGTATGCAATAGAAAATTCTTTTTTATCTTCCAAGCAAAAAACACATACAAGAAAGTCAAACACTTTCAAATAAAATACTATAGTATTCCAAAAATAATATATGAAAATTATATTAGATATATTTTTTCTTTCGCTCTTTGCTCATTTATATTTTGTCCAATTTAAACTAGTAATATCTTTCTCAAGTTATTTTTTTATTCATTAATATGAGATAATATAATAAAGATCATTGCAAACTGAGTATTTGCAATATAATTTTCATGATGGGATAACAGAGAAACCTCGACAATTCACTCTGCAAAGTAAATCATCTTATCATATTAAGCATTCTTATTCTATTATAAATATAACTACTAATAAATATAATTCACCCTATTATCTTCTTGATATATGATAGTTTTTCAATATCTTCTAATATTAAATCAAGATAATGTACAACATATAATGTCCAATACAAATATGACCTTGCCAATTTCAACAATATCCTTATATAAGTTAGAGTTAAACATATTATAAATAATTAAAATTTTTAAATACAAATACAAATATTCACCATTATATAATTTATGATATTATCTCTTATAACTTGAAAAATATTATTTTCACCAACTTTTTTCACCCAACTATCAAGTAATTTAAATAATTTATCTCATATTTTGATCATAAAAAAATTATTTAAAAAATTTACAAATATTGACCCTCTTAAAGAAATTCACCATAAAATTCATTATTATTTTTTCCTTCCTATCGGTTCATTCATCCCAAGTAATAAAAATATTCATTTTGAAAATTAGCATAATTCATCACATTAAATGAAATTACAATATCATTTATTTATCTACAAAATAAAATATCAACTTTCTCCTTAACTTCTTTCTTTTAAGCATTATTAAAAATGATTAAAGTATTTTTTAATTTTAAATAATCATTTCTAGTTTAGGAATAAAAAAATAATATGATAGTCTTTTTTTGTCTTGATCTCTTTAAGCCACTACCACTATTTTCCCTTACATTATTACCATCACTAGAAATACCCATTGATCTCATTTTACTAGTAACCTCTATCTCTTCATCATTTTTATCCTGGAACCTAAAATCTTCATTCATATTATGCCTCTCAAAACTCATTTAATTTTTGTATTTCTATACCCTCTAATAAAGTATTATTTTTGTCTATAAATATATCATCTTGCTACTTAATCACAAAAAATACAAATAAGAATATCTATATTATTTATATCTAGTAGGCAGGGCATATTTTCATCTTAAAAATATTCTTCCACTTGAGAAGTTTACTTCAACTTTAATTGCATCAAACATCTTTTTGGTTGTTAAAAAGATACAAAGAAATTTAGGGAGTGAGTTGGTGGAATGTATTTTGAGAAAGAAATTAGTAGAGAATTGATATATATAAGTTACAGTGAAAGTTAGACAAGTGGTGGTGGAGGGGTGGGGGGTGGGGGGGTGGGGGGGATGGGGGGGAAATTGAAATAATTTCTAGTTGTGCATGTCAAGACTTTAGGCATGTGTTTAATAACTATGAGTATATATATCACATAATAAAGGTAATAGTATAACCATATAGGTCGACATTAAAATAATTTCTCACTCAATAGAATAAGTACATAATGCATTAAAATATAATTAGATATCTCACATATTACAATAATTTTATAGTCTATGTGAGATAGTAAGACTATAAAAAATTATAACGAGATATCAGACACCATTGAAATTCATCATACTTGATATTGAATGCATGTGTTAATTATCAATATATGATATCTGATTTAGTTAATAATAAAATTAATAAAATAATAATTAATAAATTAGAATAAGACATAATATTTTATTTTTAAAAATTCATAACAATATTTTATGATATTACAAATATATGCAAGTCTATATTACATGCCCACAACCTATATTATGCTTAGGTGCATATGAAACATGATTAAAATAGTTAGCCAAAATAAAAAACACTCATATTTTAGAGTCATGATTATTGAAAAAAAAATTAATATTAACCCTTTGTTCTATGTTTTTTTTATTAGTTGCATATATAGATCCTAGATTGAAGGTCAATGAGATAAAACACTATGAAATTCACATTCACTAACATATATCAAACACAAGAACCAAAGAATAATATTTATAAATAATTCAATAACATATTGAAACATTATGAAATTGTCATTAGCCTTTAATATTAGAATTTGGAGGGGTTTCTCTTCAATAATAATATTATTAGGATTTATGAGTGGGAGGAAGTTAGGTTAAGCAATATTAGAAATTGTGAGGAGGGGAGGTTGAGGTGTGCCTGTATAAGATGTGCATAAGGCATGCCTGCATGAGACACACCTTTCACAAATGTGCATTTCTGGTCTTTAGGTATGTTTTTACTTTTTAATAACTATAAATACATGTATCACATAATAAACTCAATAATATAAGTTAGCATAATATTATTTTTTCTCTCATTAGATTATTTATATAATGCATAAAAATATATTAAGATGTTCAGTAAATTTTAATAATTTCACAATCTATGTATGTTAGTATGCCTTAAAAAAAATTCTAACCAGATATCAGACATCGTTGAAATTCAACATACATAATATTAAATTTATGCATTAGCTATCAACATGTGCTATCTGACTATCTTAATAATAAAATCAATAAAATGATAATTATCACATCAAATTGAAATATAAGATTTTTTTTAATTCATAAAAATATTTTTATAATGAGGACCAAGTCTTCATTTATATACATGCATATAATATATATTATGCTTGGGTGTATATACAACATAAATAATATTATTAATCAATATAAAAAATATTAATATTTTATCATCATAACTATTGAAATAGAAAAAAAATATGTTAATTATTAATCTTTTATTATATCTTTGTATTGCTTATCTGCATATTTAGATCCAACATTTAAATGTCACAGAGATATAAAACACAATAAAATAATATCCAATTACAAATACCAAGCATAAGAACCAAAGAATAAAATTTATGAATAATTCAATAACATTTTTAAATATTACAAAAATAAATTTAATAATTTAAGCAAGCTTCCATGTACGAAAATGAATATAATATTCAAAGATTATAACTTTTTTATTCAGTTATATTAGAATTTACAGGGGGTTGAGGTGTGCTTGGACAAGATGCACCTAGAGAGGGAGGCTTACTTGAATCAACTTTTTCAAATACACTCCTTTCTCCTTAGGTGAGGCGCTTAGAGAGAAGCATCATGATCCCTAGGCTTTAGGGGTGCTTAAAACATACCTTTAATAATTATGAATATATGTGTCACATAATAAATCTAACAATATAAGATAATATAAAAATAATTTTTTTCTCATTAAAATAAATACATCATACATTAAGATATATTAAAAACTTATCAAATTACAAGACTTTTATAATTTATGTAAGTCAGTTGAGCTAAAAAAATAATGAATTCAAATTTCATATCTGACACCATTGAAATTCAACATAAATGCTATTGAATTCATACTTTAACTATCAACATGTGATATTCAAATATACTAATAATAAGACTAATGAAATAATAATGAGGAAAAATATCTAAAAGATATATTATTATAAAGTACATACAAAGTCATATGATTCTTATTAATAAAATTATGTTGATTGCCAACAAATGAGTTACTTTTACTCAGATTAATAAAACTCAAGAAAAATATATATTAATATTAATTATGCAATTACAATCATTACAAAATTAAAAATATAAATACTTAGAAATTATATCAATTATATAATAAAGACCAACAAAAAAAAATATACATACAAAACAATCATCAAGAATAATTAATAAAATCACTAAAGGATATATAATTATAAATAACTCTCATGAAAAGATTAAATATTATCTCTGTGCTAACATACCGAGAGGACAATTATGATAGGACTATCACTGAAAAAGGCTTAATGGCGGCCACAACAAAATATACCATTGGAACAAAAAATTATTGCACAACAAATCAACATTTATTTTGTGTCCAACATAATATCAAAGAACTTAACGACAAAACAGATAAAATAAATAAAATATAACTTAAGATTAATTAATAATCATATTATTTATTTTATTAAAAATAAAATATCTCATTATTGAATAATCAAACTATCAATATAATCCCTATATAATTAATATCTAGACAATAGTAAATTATACTACTTGTAAGACTCATATACTTGTAGATCTCAATGAACGAGACATTCTCATTAATGAGCTTTTAGATATCATTTAACCAATTGAATTAGTCAGAATAACAAAATTATAATAATAAGTATTTTTAGCATGACACATTATCTTAAAAAAATTTAAACATAAAACTAGGATTTTCTATTAAGCCAAAACACATGCCTTACCCACATAGATGACGAAGACATGCAAGTTGGGCTAGGCCAGCACGACCCATTGTCTTTAAAAAAATTAGCATGAGCAATGCACACAGCTCTGGCTGAGCTAGAATGAGCAAAAATCTTTTTTTAAATTAAAAAAATAATAAAAAATTAGCATTTAATTGTCCTACATAAATTTTAGGGTTTACAAGGTCTTGCCCACATAAACAGCCAATCAACCATTGAGGGAGCAACAGTTGGGCGAAAACCCACTAGGGTAGGTAGGCGAGACATGTAGGATCAGGAAGGAAGCAGATCGTAGGTGGGTCAACCAGGGATGTCACAAAGCGCTGAGGGAGGCCCGATCCACCAAGCTCAAAAGGGTGGCCCAACATATCGAGCTCCGATGGGTGGCCCAAAGCCCCAAACCATTTTGACACCTCTAGTTACAACCAAATCTATATTTGAGTGTATTGATGTTAATAAGACCAATATCCTCGTTGACAATTCCCATGCAATATCCAAAAAAAATCAACTAATTTTGTTTTGCTTTTATAAATTTCAATGCATAAATTAACCATTTAATAAATGAAAGAATGTAGGATTGACTACCTGGCCACCAGGGAAAAGCTGAGCTGTGGTTGAGCCAGCATGGGGGAAGAAACCTAATTTAGAAGGCTCCTTATCCAAACATTCATCCTTAAAAGTCTCTGACATAGCACTCCCATGATTCTCAATCTCTTGTTCATCTAATTCCAGTTTTGGACAAATGACAGATGGGAATGGCACCACATTTTTCCCATTAGATTGAGCTGGCAAAGAAACTTGGACAGAAGAATCCTGCCCCTGACAAGCATTGCGATCGTTAACAGAATTTTGCCTCATAAACTTTGTGATACTCATCAAATTTTCTTGACTTGCACCCAAGCCATGATTATCAGCAATTTGCCTCAGTTGCGTATCATAATGTTGTGTTGCCATTGACAATCCAGGGGAACTTAAGTTGGTTCCAGAATAGAGGTAACCAGGTGCACTGCTGCTTCCTTGCATTGAAAAGACAGTTTGGGAATGATTCCAGTTGTGCTGGGTGAATTGTATTCCTTGTGAATCAGGCTGGCATTCCACCTCCCCAGATTTCAGAGCACCAGAACAATGTTCTCTCAATTGAGTAGCACTTTCATTGACAGACATTCTCACATTGTATTGTGACCTAAAATTATGCTGAGGCATCACACTGTGAGATTTCAACTGAAGAAGTTTACCACTTGCCTGAAAACACATGTGCTTAACAAAATCAATCACAAATTTTTAAGTTTTCTTTGGATCACATAATTGACCGCACAATCAGTTTGGAACCTCAGGCTTGTGTCTGCTCGGCAGCTGAAACGAGGCTGTGATTGAGAACTTAACTGGGATATAAGTCATTAAAATTCAACTGCTTAAGTAATTTTAATAAAATTATCATTAATTAATTTCCAACAGTCATAGCTAGCATATGACATACATATAAACTAGGCCTAATTACAACGACTTACATGGAAAAACCAACCAAACAAAGGAAGCGAAGAGCATAACCAATTAGTTTTCCAACATAATGGAGTTCCTAACCCTCTGCTCGGTTCACAGAATTACTGAAAAAATATAGCATGCCATATAAATTCAATTCCAGAGCTTGGAATTGCAACTTTACTATGTGTAGAATGCACGGATCAATCCTGAAACCTAACCATGTAGCAAGTTCGTGATAAGTTATTGGTTCCATCCATCACTTACCTTGGCCTGCCACTGTGCTAATACCATCCTCAGCAATTGATCGCCTACTGAGATTCTCAAATGCTTTGCAAACTCTTCTTTTGAAATTTCATTTCTCTAAAATCAACACCAATACAAAAAATATAACATCAACATACATACATGAATAACATTTCCATAAAGAAGAAAAGTATATCAGATACACACCCTTAGTTTGTCAAACTGTGCCTGGAGGCACATATAGGTATCCTTGTCAAGATGAGGTTTCAAAGCAGGTAGCAACAACCGAAAAGGAATCGACTGTTCGTTGTGACTACCCGTCGGTTTTTGTGCCATTATATAACGATTTTCAGGATCCGTGTTTTCTGGCATCCTAGGCAGCTGATGCTGATGCTGAAGCTGATGTTGATGCTGATGCTGATCAGACTTTGGAAATACGTCTGCCTCAAATAAACTATCTGTAGTTGAATCTTTCCGGAGTTGTCCAACTCTTTCATCCAATGCTTGATAATCATCTCCAGGTTGTTGCTGTTGATCTTGCTGGGATGGCATCGGCTGGCAAGCCACGTTTGGTTGCTGTTGGTTTTCAACCCCGAATCCGTGGGATCCCAGTTCCATGTTGGGGAAAACACCATCAACTGACGTAATTCCCCGACGAGACTTCTTTGGGCTGAGACTGAGGTTCAAATGGTACAAAGCATCCTAAATCAAAAAAAAAAAAATGGAGTTCTAATTCAAAACACACATCAATATAAAATTTAGTTGTACATCACACTAGCAAAATTACACAACACTATATCATGTGTTATTTAATATATTTTCCCAAATCTTCTATATATATAGGAGAGGAGAGGTTTGATAGTCACACCCCTATTTCTATGATTTAGCTTATATTACACAAACCCTTAAGAATTATGAAAATATTTTGTGAAAATTGTCCCTATGGAATGTGAAAATTGTCCCTAGGGAGTGTGAAAATTGTCCCTATGGAGTGTGAAAATTATGCCTAGGGAGTGTGTAAATTGTCCTCAAGGAATATAAAAATCATTACTAGGGTTTTATTATTGTATTTTGGATTATGCTTAGTATGTCGAAAAAAGAAAATTTTTAATTCTTATTTTCTTTTTCATTTTTTTATACTTATAGTTTTATATTACTTTAAATATAAAGTAATGACTTTCACAAGAAAATTTACTTTGACATTATCTCTTAAGCTTGGGGTCATAACTTTAGAAAGTAGTTGTTGCTATGAAATATGTCTCAATCTTTATATATTACAAAGTTACAATGCTAGATAATATTCATGATTTGGACCTAATATTTTTATAATACAAAATCATGACATTGGTAATAGTTGTGATTTTAGCATTTGGCTTTCTCATTCATCATATAATTGTGATATACAGAATAGTTGTGACATTGGGAATAATCTCTCATATGTATCATGTCGTTATAGTGTTGGAAATAGCCATAATATTAGCATTGGTTTCTCTCATATATTATATGGCTGCAATGATATAAAAAGGCTATGATACTAGTAATTACCCGAATATAAAAGTCATTGTTTTGTATTATCTTGAAAACAATAGTTACAGCTTAGGGGAATGGCCATATTGAGTAAATGCCCCCCATGATTCTTTGTGTCAAAAAGATATGGTGTTGATTAATCAACATAACTTTGGCCTAAATAGTTTTGACTCTATAACTTTCTATATCTCAAAATGTATATCTTTATAAAAAAACTGACTCTTAACTTAAGACTATAAATTGGGAATCCCATCCAATAAAGCAACACTCAATAAGTTTAAACTTATCAGAACTATATAGGTGATATAGAAAAAACAATATATTTTTTATTGGATGCTTTATTAATTAAATTTTCAAGTAACATGACAATAAAAACACTCATGCCATAGAATTGCATATCCATTTTTTGCTTGATGTAGGATTGAAATGTATAAGAATCAATAGTACAAATTTTCTTATTAAATATGATTGACTATATTGAGAAACTAAGCATATTTGCTATTGTCATGGATCTTCAACTCATAATAATTTCATGCTACAAAATATTTCATCATTACTTTTTATTATTTTTAGTTAATTATGACATGATAAAATTAGAAATCACATTTTCTTAATTATTGAACACTCTAGTTCTAACACATGTTTACACAAGCATATTTTTAAAATGTTTCATCATTACGACATGATAAAATATGAAAGAACCATGACAAAATAGTATCTATGTAACACATGTTTACAATATTTATTTTAAGAAGAAAAATGTTTTAAAAAAAGTTCTAACATCCAACATTATCAGGATAAATTTTTCAATCTATTTGGTAGGGTAAAAAAGACAATCCAAATAGTTTGTGTTTTTTTTCGATAAGGACGAACATTTTAAAAAGAATTGTGTAGCTTACCTTGCTACCTTGAAAGGAAAGAAAAAATAAGTTATTTTTACATCAAGTGTGTATGTATTTATTAAAAATATTCTACCTAAATATTAGATATTTCATGTTAATCATAATATGTAATAATTTGTAGGGCCTCAAAAGTAGTCACAAACCTCATAGTGATGAAATGTGTTTACATGTAGAGCAAAGGTTGGTGCAATAGCCAAGAGTACATACATATCATGTTTTCCTTTGATCTTATTTCTAGAATTTAATAATTCTTATTTTGTTTTAGTTTTTTTAAGAAACATCACTTCAAACTCTTTTTTTAGGCAAAAAAAGATTTTATTGATGAGTAAAGCATGATAATTTTTCAATTTCATTAAGTGAAATTTATCATGCTGCTTGAATGGTACATTAAATTTCAATAAGTCATGCTTAGAGAAAAACAAATGTTCTAGATTCATCTTGTTTATCAAATGGTAGACTTGGAGATATGAAAAAGATTAGAGTCACAAGACTCAATAAGCATGAATGCTTGGATGCATTTGAATATTAATCATATGGAACATGTGCATCATGTCTCATGAGCAAAATCTCTTATTCACTTTTTTTAGAAAAAGTTAAATGTATCATTAAATTATTTTGTTTAATACATAATATGTGTGTGTGTGTGTGTGTGTGTGTGTGTGTGGATTTGTGAGAGTACGTGCACGAGGTAACATTTATGCTTAATAATATTTATTCATGACCATAAATAAATGTATGTAATAAGATAAAAGTATGAATCATCTATGAAGTTCAATGAATTAACAAATAAAGTGTAGTAACAAACTAGCAAAGGTATTAAAGGCCTTAAATTTCATAGAGGAGGTTAACATGTAAGTAAATATTTTCTAGTCTATCTAAAAGGGAAATATATAATGTTTTACTCTACAAAACACTATAATGTCATGTTAGACATGATAGAATATAAATCATAATTTGTTAGACGTGATACTGCCCATGATGAGTGACACAAATATTTTTATATTTTTGAAGGTATGTATTAGAAAATATTTTTTCTCTACTTAATCATGTTCTATATAAGTACATCACTATAACCTCATATACAATGTAGAAGTTGACAATCTCCAATATTTATTGTGTAGAGTTTTGAGATTATGATATGTATGTGAAGCATCAACCTAAAAATATTTAGTTGCATGGTTTGACAAGTGCACATTTGTGAAATATCTTAAATAGATAAAAATAAGAAACTTGATAAAGGTAAGGAATTAAAAAAAGAGAAAGAAATCAAAGACTAAGTTGCCAATGAGGTTGAAATAAAAAATTTGCACTAGTACACAAGAAACTCAAAGAACCATGATGCAGCACGAACCTAAAAGATATGTATTTATGATGAATACAAAAAATTGTACACTCATTATTAATAATGATTATACTAGTTATATCGATGTAATGTCTACATTGATTATAAGATATGACTTTCATGAAATCTTAAATGGCTATAGTGTATATCCATGATATATGGTCTTCAATTGATAATTTTAAAAGAATTCAAATTTAGATGGTTAAAATTCAAGATGTTATACTTTAAAAAAACCTTGTCTCTAGCCAACATATTATGATCCTTTAAGATATTGATAGCTATAATAGCTATAAACCATAATTTGAAATTTTGAAAATGGATATAAACTTATGTTTCTTGTAGGGAATTTTCATGAATAAATATATATGATTTGACCCAAAGGTTTTGAATCTATGGATAGTTAAAAGTATGCAAGCTATAAGACCTACATATGATCTTAACCATGTATGAGATACTTGTAATATCCAATTTTATCTTGTAAAAAATGTGAATGAACCTTATGCATTTTAGAATGCTGGTGACAATACTATCAATATCTTAATCATTGACATGGATGATTGCTTACTTATAGAAAAAACATTACTTTGATGCATATAATAAAATTATATTGATCTAATTTTTTTTTCTAAATGATGTGTGAGTGGCATTATATATTATATGAATAAAAATCTATAATGGTAGATAAAAAAAGGATGCTAGGTATTTCCCAATTTATGAACATTGATAAGATTCTTAAGATGGTTCTAAAAAAAATATAGATAAATCTCTCATGCATCATGGAATCCATTTCTCTAAAGAAATGTTTCCTAAATTCTTGGAGAACTGAATAGAAAAGGAATATTCTTAGGCTCTAAAAACTATCATCTATGTTATACTAGGTACAAGAATTAACATATCATGTGCCATAAGTATTATGAGTAGATATCATGTTAATTTAGGTGAGTGTGACTAGATATCATTTAAACATATTCTAAAGTTCTTAGAAAAATAAGATTATATTCTTGATATATAAAGAATTTGGAATTATATTTTAAAAGGATACTATGCTATTTTTCACATGAAAAGGATGATAAAAAATCTCAGTTAGTATATGCCTTTACCTTTAATGGTAGTGCATCACACTAGAAGAGTTTCAAGAAAAGGCTAATTATAAAAATTTCAATTGAGTCTAAGTACAACATTTTTTTGAAATAGTAAAATTAGTTTGAATAATGGAGTGCATTTTTTAAACATATACTATGACAACATATCCAATAGAAACATAATATAATAACAACAAAGCAATTGGATAAACTAAGAGACTATATTCTCATCAAAGGTCTAGACATACACTATGACATAATCATTTGATAAATAAATCAATTAAAGTGATGATATTAAAATTTGAAAAACTCTTCCCAACTAGATTTTGGATAATTCATTTACTAAATTTATGTTCTAGCAAAAATTAAGGCAAGGACATTAATTATCTAATAAATATTATATGTACAGATGGTAAGTCTCTAATTTTATTTTCGATAAATTATTATAATAAATGTGATGTTCTATAGTTGATGGTTCATTTGTATGTTCTTTAAAATATATATATATATATATAATTAATTGAAATATGAGGATCTAAGAAGTTCCTAGTGATCCAACAATTTTTTTTTTGAAAAATGCGATTGTCAAGCTCGAGGAGATCAATGAAAGTTGTACAACTCAAGTTGACATAATAGTTGATGATGAAAACTAGGAGAACAAATAGTAGAAGAGATCACATCTAAGCTCGCTTGTTTTTAATACTTAATGTGGGAGACATGGAGCCAAACAAATGCCATCAATAACTTAAATAATTAGTTTTGTTAAAATATTTCAAGAACATTGTAGTATATCAAAATAGTATCATGTTTTAAGAAAGTTAAAAAACAAAAAAAAAGTGACCAATATTTACTACAGGGTCCTTCTTTGCAGTTGTGGATTATGTGGGAAAATGATGTTTATTGTAAATATTTGAGAGATTACATTGATAAATGTTAAGATATCCAAGTGTTATCAAAGTTCACTACCCTATATGTTTAGTAGTTGTGAATGTTGATTTGGATCGAAATGTGTATGCAAAGGTATCTAGTTGCCTAGACCCATGTAGAATATGAAATATCATGAATAAAGATTAGGCACATTTCAAGAATTTGAGAATGAATATGCATACAAAATGAAAGATTGTGATGATATCTCAACAAGAAAAATATCAAAAGATTGGCCCCATATTAATGAGAATGGCAAGTAAGCAATCATGATCATTAAAGACCATAAATCCAAAGGGAAAATTGTGTGGATGACATAGACTATAACCACAACATGTCAATAATGGATATCATATATGATATTTATGATAAAATATAAGATAACTCGAGCTCTAGACAAAAAAAAAATTAAAATAAAAAGAAATCCACTAGATAGCATATGTCACTCCACTTTTTAACCCTAGTACATTCCATTAGTTAGTTTCAAAGGGTTGTAGTAGGACACCCTAAATGACGTGTGTATATTCAAAAATATTTTGTTGAGAACTTTGATAGATGATTGTAACACAATTAATATGATGTCAAGAAATTGGGAGGACTCTAACACTAAAACATTTGAGGTATGTTACACAATAATGAAGGTGTGTTATGAGGTGAGGATAGTGATATCCAAATTATTGAGTGTGCTAGAGGTGTGCTGATTGGTTCATACCAATTTGTTCTCTTTCATTAATTAGTTTATTTTTATTGGGTATTTTGTTTTTTATTAAGTGTTATGGTGTGTTTATTTTTTGTGGGTTAAAGATAATGGAAACATCCATAATCTCATATAACAAGAAAATATATTTCTCATTATACATCCATAATCTCAGCTATAAAATTAGCTTAATTATCCATCAAAAAAAATATGTGTGCAAAAAAAGAAAAAAAATATTCATTATGGCAATTTATATCTTTATTACAAATGATGATAAAGAAGAAATAGGAACTAAAGCTTCTTTTTCTCAACCCTATCTCCATCCCAATAAAGTAGACAACTCAAGATTTCTCTTGCAAATATAAATCACAACTATATGTTTGATGTATTTAAGGTTACATCTATTGATATTATTTCTATCAAGTTTGTTGTAATAGCATATTGATACTATTTCTATAATGATTGATGTTATTGTTGCTGTTTTGTTTGTTGTGTTAATGTCACCTATGTTTGTGCAAATTATTTATGTCACTTTTTGATGTCTTTGCTACTCGTGTGCTATATTGCACATGCCTATTTTTTTTGTACAATATGCTCTTTACTATATTGATTATTATATTGTTGGGAGTTTGCTATTATATTGTTGTTATGGGTTGCTATTCCAATTTTTGTTGTCAAGGAAAAATTCATTGCTTCAACCTTTAACACAATAATGATACAAAGGATTATGGAAACTAAATTCTTTGTGTATGCTCACGATTAATTTTACCAAAAATTATGTATTCTAGATTTCTATAATCATAGATTTCTAGTGCATAACATTTTATTTTCATGAATTATCTAGATGTGTCAAATAGGTCAAATGACATGCAACACATACTGGTATGGCTCATGAAAACTAGTTTGGGGAATGACCTGGCATGGTTGGAATCATGCCTAGAAAAGGCATGGGCTAGCCCATGGCACAACTTAGGTCATGTCATGTATTGTAACTTTATTATGTCATCTAAATTTATTGGTTAGGTGATATTCTAAAAACTCGTTAAAGAGAAAATCTTATCAATTAAGATCCACAAATACATGGGGCATATACGTAGTAAAAAAGAATTTCATTCAAATATTGATCACATATGGATTATATCAATAATTTGGTTATTCAATAATGAGATAACTCATTTTTAGTAAAATATACACTATAATTGTTATACAATATTAGGTTCATAGCTTATTCAAGTAATCTAAGTGATACTATCTAAGCCCTTCGACTTATATTGTATTAGACATAAAATGAAGGTTGGAGTGTTGTTCAATAATTTCTTATCCTAATGGCATACAAGGTGGTTCTCACAATTGAGCCCATCATAATAGTGGTCCCCTCATAACTGTTCCCTTGGTACATCACTGCCAAGATACTAATTCTTCTCTGCTCAAAAGTCATTCATAATCGTATATAAATAACTTTATTAACTATCCTTGATAGTTACTTTATATCTACACTCTTATTCTCCTGCATCAAATGTCATAAAGATCATAGATTAACATCGTTTATAAGTTTTTGTACTTTCAACTTCATAAGCATCATAATTACATAATTAATATATGTTTCCCTCAAGTTTTACCAGTATGAACCATATAAGTAAGAGTAATTTATAAGTGATGTTACTACCCTGCAGAAGTCATGGCTTGACAAAGCCATGCATGGTCTGATGTGGCATGGTCTAGAATCGTGCTGAGCCTCGTGCTTGGCCAGGCATGACCTAGTTGCCTAACCCAAAGGCATGGACAAGCTAGCATGTCAAATACCCTGTCTTTGACTCAGGCTAAGTTTTAGGCATAATCAGATTGGACTAAGTCCGAGCCTTGAGTCGAGACTCTCGAGCTAGTGCCAGCCCAACCCCTGATGGTCGCCCCAACCCCGAGGCCCAAACTTTTTGAAATCATTGAGGTTGAATCGATCCAACCCCAATGGTCCAAAAAAAATTAAATCAGGATGCATCCAGCCGTTGAATGCACCCCCAATGACTAAGATAGAAATCTGATAGTTGTCGAGTTTCTAATTAATTAAAAAAATCAAAAATATGATTTTTTTAATATTTTCTTTATGTGTGTGCGTGTGTATTCTTTTCTCATTTCTCTCAATATCACTTATCACCTCACTTTCATCTTTCTCTATCCTATTCTCATCCTTTCTCTCTCTCTCATCTTGTCTTTTTGACTTCTCTGCTCTTGGAGTTCAGTTTGCTTCAGCTTTTGGCTTTTCTTTTGTTCTTGGGACTCAAATGCGGACTACGGACATCAGATATCAGTAATTGGCATTCCATAAAAGGCAAATTGAGTATTATTTTTAAAATTTTATTTAGTTTTTAAATTTTAATTTTTATTAATAATTTAATATCAATAATATTTAATTTAAAATATAAAATTTAGAATATAATTATAAATTAATAAACTAATAAAATATAAAATGATAACTAGTGAATTTAATGATAAGAATGAGATTAACATTAATGTAAACATAGATAATTTGAATATTTATAACCCTAGGCCTACGAAAAGATCTGAGGCCAAAATTTTATTTTCTTCCATGGCTTCGATCCAAACTTCTAAAAAATAAAAAATTAGAAAAAAATTTTTAGTTTGGACTTACTTTAACATAGTGCAATTTAAAAATGTTAGAGGTATTAATGAAGAATCAACACAATATAAAAATTGGAAGAAAATATTAACTTCTAGGAGTGCATGTTGGACTGGGCACCTAATGAGGCATGCCGAACAATGCACCAAAAAGTATGGTGCATTAAATACTAGGAAAACCTAATTGAGTGGTGGAGTCTTTGAAGGTTGGATCTAGTTTAGATTCTATGTTGACCCCTTCATATACCACAATGAGTTAGGGAGAAAATGCATAATCAAACTGATTATCACAATGGATCTTCCGATTAGATTTTTAGAGGATCCAATAGTAGTCAATATCATATAAATCTATTTGTAGCCTCCATATCATTAGATTCCTAGGTCTACATCTAGGAATGACATACTAAAATACTAAAATTAAAAAAATAAATAATAACTAATGATTTTAAAAAAATATAGTGGCGTGGTGTCCATGATGTTCAATATCTGAACTAGTCATGATGATGTATCTTATGTATGCCTTACAACCTACCATGTAGTTCTAAATGAATATTAAATAAAAATATTTTAGGATTCTCAGAGATACCTTTCCTCATGATGACTCGACTATATATGAGTACATGATGAGAATATTTAGAGAATATAATATTTAAAATAAAATATATAGTATCACATTCGATATTTCATCTAACAATGGAGTAGCCATTAACATATTTGTTATGACCATTAGAGATAGGCCATTAGAAAAGATTTTCCATGTTAGATGATGTATCATATCATTAAACTTATAGTACAAGTGAGGATGCAAGTTATTTTCCCCGCTTTAGAAAAAATACATAACTAACTAAAGTATCGTTAGATGCCTAGCATACAATATGAACTTGGTAGTCTTTATTTTCCCACAGGTCTAAAAAAAAAGAAATTCCAAATGAATGTGAGACACCATTGAAATTACACATATATGATGTTGGAGTCATATGTTTGATATGAATATGTGATATCCAACTACGTCAAAAGTAAGAGTGACAAACTTATTATTGACGATAGCGACTATGATACACAAATTTCATTTATGAAATTCCAAAAGATTTTTTATGGCACGATGAATATATATTCATCAGTTTATACTCACATGACTTGTATTGTACTCGGGTATATATACAATTTTAGTAGCATATTTAGAAAGTTTAGAGATGATCCAATATTTAGTGACATGGTAGTTGAGATGGAAACAAAGTATTTAAAATATTGGTCCACCATTCTATCTCTTTATTATCTAGCTACCTACATGGACCATAGGATTAAGGTAGAAGGGGTAGAGAACATTTTGACATATATATCCTCATGAATAAACCAAGATCACCATACTAAAGGGTTTATTCATGAGAAGTTGACTATGTTTTTTACAAACTAAGACACTAGGTATGGAAGTTGTTGTAGCCAGGTTTTGAGTACGGATATGCATGCCTTATTCAGTTATGTTGAATTCTCCATTTAGTTAGCGAGCAAAAAATGATAGGGTAGACCATCGAGTTGGAGCAAGCTGTCTCGGTACTTAGATACCAATTACTGCTCAATCTTAGCACATTATGATAACAAGAACCTTGATATTATATAATGGTAGAAATCATATCTGTCCACCTATCTTGTGCTATCTAAGATGGCTTGGGATCTATTGACTCCTTTGGAGTCTAGCACAATATCAGAGTTTGTTTTTTCTGTTATAGTTAATGTTATTTCAGATAGGAGACTAAGACTACACCTAGATATCATTGAGACACTAGCACGCATGAAGGATTGGGAGGATTCAAGGTTGGGAATTTATGATCATGCTGGAATAAAACCGAAGGAGTTGCTAGCGGATAATGACTTATTGAACTTTGAGAATGTTAAACCCACCACTAATGATACCATCAAATGCTTATGCGATGGCGATGGAGATGATGATCAGTCGCATACTTTTACTAGTTGATATTAAGATTGAGGTAGTTGAGCTTGCTGCTTGAATTATTATTATTATTATTATTATTATTTATGATTGAGATTGACGATGTTTATTTTATGTTATTATAATTTGTGAGTTATGACATTGTGTTATTTTATTTATTTTTGCATTGAATGATGAATGAAGAATTGATGCGTTTATTTAATATTTTTTGTGATTTATCATTTATGTCATTATGTGAAGTAAATAAATAATATAAAGTAATATAATATCACACTCGCAACTCATAAATATTAACTTAAAATATGAAATTTGTTAAAAAAATGTAAAATAATTTATTCACATTCCACTTCTATAATTCCAAGACCGAGACAGTGAGTTGAATCATGAGGGTGACTATGCAAATTGGTATTGGACTTGAATTCGAAGTCCTAAGACCTAGGCACCTTGCTATGATTGGGCTAGGTTAAGTTGGAAAACCGAGCTCAATACCAGCCTGACTCAGCATTGCCTAGCATGACTCGGCATGAATCTGGCCAGACTCGGGCCAGCATACCATGCTGGCTGGCCAAATTATAACAGTGTTGTGCCAGGAGCAAGGTGTCCCTACTGGGCCACCAAAAATGGCATGGCCTATTTGACACCTCTACTTGGCCGTAACATTGAACATCAGTGAGATACTTGGTTAATATGATGATGAATTAATATTACATGTATTTAAATTTTTTGAACTAAATATGACTACAACTCCATGATAATATCATAGCTACTAAGAAATCATTGTACATATAGATATCAAATAGGTCGTGTGGCTCGAGCATGGATCATGGTCTAGCCTAGTTTAGTCGTGCCTGGCCCAGCATTGCACCATCCAAAATCATGCCTTGTTCTAGGCCGAGCTGCACCATGGCACGGTTCATGCCATGCTGGACTAGCATGAGTAATGCCTTGTGCCAGGCAAGTGCAAGGCACAACTTGTGTGTCTGGCCTAGTGGCACGATAAAACTAGCTTGGGTGATCACTTGATGGGGGCCCCATCGAGCATGAAGGGTAGTCACTCGGGTGATCTAATTTTTTATTTTTTAAAAACAATTAGACTCTATGATATGGCGATCTAAAAAATTAGCCATGCTTGCATCATTTAGCATGGTCCAGCATAGAGGTGTCAAACGGACCGAGCCATTTTTAAGAGCACAGTCGTGCTTTCGTGTCGGGCCAGGCACAGTACGGTTACTATGTCGTGTCGTGCCTAGCTCGGCATGGTTTATAAAAATCGGGCCCGGCACGACTCATCGTGCCGGGCCGGGGCTGGCCCGCTCAGGCCCGGCCCGACCTTACGAGCCAGAAAATTAGGAAATTTTTTTTTAAAAAAATTTTATTGTTTTAATTTTTATTTTAATTATATAAATTATAATTTTATATATAAAATTATTGATATTGTATAATAATATAAATTTATAATATGAATTATGAATATTGTTTAAAATTTATTAAATTTACAAAGTGTAATTTGTTTTTATAATGTAAAATAAAATTAATTTAAAATGTATTAGAATTATATAATAGAGGTATAAATCTTTAAATGAAAAATTAAAACATAAAAAAAAATAAATCAATAAATAATGTTAAAAAAATTAAAAAGTAAAAAAAACATAAGCAAACCAAATAAAAAATGACCAATCAGCCATTAGATACCGAAGGTCCGAACCAAACAAAGTAAAGTTTCAACGTAACGTATAAATAAAGTATACAATTAATAAATAACAAAACATTGAAATAAAAAAACAGTAGATCATCATCAATCGTCAATCAACATATCATGAGCATCATCAGCCGCAACAACAAGATCAATATCATATGGATCATCATCATCAGCAATCAACTCCTCTGCTATCGCAGTGGATGCGGCTGTAGTCCCTGTCCCAATCTCAGCTCTAGCACATTCATGGATGCTAAACCTCAAATCCTCTCAATCCTTCAAACAAGCCAATGATTCAATAATATCTGGACGTAATCTCGATCTCCTATCCGAAATCACGTTCACTGCAACAGAAAAAGGAGACTCCAATGCTACGCTCGACACCGGAGGAGTCAGTAGATCCCGTGCCATCCTAGATGGCACGGGAAAGGTGGACTCATATGATTTCCATCATTGTAATATATCAAGATTCTTAGTATCAGAATGTGATAGGATTGAGCAGTAATCGGTATCTAAGTACCGAGAAAGCTCGCTCCTATGTGATGGTCCACCCCTACGTTTCCCCCTCGCAAGCTGAATGGAAAAATTGTCATCTTCGAACAAGGTATCTATGTCCGTAATCACAGTCTCACTGCTACCACCACTATACCTAGTATCATAGTATGTGAACAAGTCAGTCAACTTCTCGTGAATGAACCATTCAGGTGGCTCTTCCAGGTTCATGCACGAGGAAATGTAAGTCAAGGTGTTTTCTACCCCTTCCACCTTAACCCTATGGTCCATGCATGCAGCGAGGCAATAAAGAGATGGAACGGTGGACCAGTACTTCAAGTACTTAGTTTCCATCTCTGCAACCATATGGATAAATGTCGAGTTAGCTTGATACTTCCTAAACATGCTACTAATGTTGCATATGCACCGGAGTACAATGCAAGTCGTGGGCATATAAACCGACGAACACATGTTCGTCGTGTCATAAAAAATCTTCAGGAATTTCATTTATGAAATTCCTGAAGCCCAGTTAGTGTCGTCAATAATAAGTTCATCACTCTTACTATTGACGTAGTTGGATATCACGTGTTCATATCCAACACATGATTCTAACATCAGGTACGTGTAATTCCAACGATATCTCATATCCGATTGGAATTTCTTCTTCTTAAGATTCGCAGACAAATAGAGACTACCAAACTCTTGTTGTCTACGAGGAGTGCGAATATATTTTAGTGCATTACATATATTATCCAACACGGGGGAACACACCTTCATACCTGCTTGAACAATCAGGTTAATCACGTGACACATGCATCTGACATAAAATATCTCTCCTAATGGTGCGTCTCTAATATTCCTAACAAACATATTGATCGCTACTCCATTATTAGATGCGTTATCGAATGTGATACTAAAAATTTTATTTTGAATTTTATATTCCCTAAAAATTTTCATCATACACTCAAAAATGGTCGGGTCATCATGATGATAAATAATCTTATAGAATCCTAAATTTTTTTTATTTATTTTCCAGTTAGAATCTACATAGTGACTGGTGAGACATGCATAAGATGATTCGTAGTGACTTGTCTAGATATTGGACATCACAGACACCACTCCACCATATTCCATAAATTCATTAATTATTTTTTGTTTTTCTAACTTATACAATTTTAGTATGTCATTCCTAGATGTGGACCTAGGAATCCTACGATAAGGAGGCTGAAAATATGTCTGCATGATGCACACAACCCTTGGATCTTCAGAAAATTTGATCAGAAGACCTATCAATGTGATAAATCTGACCATGCCGTCCCTACCCAACTCGCTGGAGTATATGAAGGGAGTAAACTTTGAGACTGAACTCGATCCAGTCTTAAAAAATGCAGTACCAAGTTGGGTTTGCCTAGGATCTAATGGACCATGTTTTTTGGTGTATAATTCGACATGCCTCTTAAGGTGCCTAGTCTCAAACGAACTCTTACATGTTTACAGTCTCATACAATATTTGCACTGGGCCATTTCTTCTTCCTCACCCCAACATTTTTTTGTTTTATTATATTAAAATGAGTTCAAACTACAAAAGTCCTCCTAGTTTTTTATTTTTTAGAGGCTTGGGTTGAGACGACTGGAGAAACCAAAGTTTCAGCAGTCTCATATCTCTGTGTAATATTTTTATTTTCTAAATTTAAATATGTTTCATTAGTATTTGTCATTTTTTATGATTTTTCTTAACCAGGACACTATTTTAAAATTTATCTATTTTAGGTATAGGGAGAGAGACTAGAGATAGAGAGAAAGTAAACAAAAAACTTAAATTAAATTATCCGGTCAAGCAGTGAAGTCGATCACATGCACGGTGCACCATAGTCTAGTTCAAAATTCAAACCCCAAGTTGATATTCCCAAAAAGCTAGACCAAATGTCAAATGACGAAATCCCGACTTCCCGAGTCCCGAGAGAGAGGCACAAGATTTTTGAGAGAGAAAAAGTGAGATTTGAGAGAAAAAGTATTTATGAAAAATATAAATGTTATAGAAAGAGGGGGTTGAATTTATAGATTATAGAAAATAATTTTTTTTTAAAAAAAGTGATCTTTTTTTTAATTTTTTAAAATTTTTTAGGTGGCAGAATCATGTGGGCCGTTGGATTCTGCCCCCTAGCCGTTGGAGGCGAGATCCAACGACTACAATATAATATTTTATTATTATTATTTTTTTGCCTGTTTGGGGGGGGGGGGGGATCAGGTCGGCTCGGGGGACCGTGGGTCGGGTCTGATTGGACCCGACCCGCAGTCTTTTTTGTGGGAAGGGCGAAGGAAATACGGGGATAATGGAGTGGGTGCGCCCGTGTCGGTGTGCCGTGCCACGGGCCAACGAACCGTGCCGGGTCAGGCACGGCACGAGGCCTGGTTGGCCTTGGCACGGCATGGCACGGGAGACGTGCCTTACTCGGGCACGACACTGGTATGGGCACGAGATTTTTCCGTGTCGGGCCGGCCCAGGCACGGCTGAACCTTGCCGTGCCTCGTGCCGGGCCGGACCGGCCCGTCCCAATTGACACCTCTAGTCCAGCACTGCGTGCACTGAGCCATGCCATCATGTCATGCTAGGCCAATGGATCGTGCATTGCTTGACATGACATGAGAATTTTACCATGTCGTGTCTGGCATGACATAGTGACATGATAGTGCCTTGCAAAAAACATCCAGTGCTGACATAACATGGTATTTTTAATACCTCTAGTCACATAGTAAAAGGATTGTACTAATGGATTGGTAGATTCTTAACATACAAGGATCGGCATCATTAATTAGATAAAGTTTCGTTCAAGAATAAATGGCATGACTATGCGAGACTCAATGAGTTAACCTCTCTGCTAAACACTTCTAAAAACATAAATGTCATGCCAAGCATGACACGCTACAGTACCATGTCGTGCCTGGTACTACATGGTTCCTTGGAGGGTAGGCCTGCCACAGCTCGTGGCCCAAAATTCGTCTAGGTTCTGGCCAATTTGGGGTGGGTTGGGTTGGGCCTTTTTTTTAGGAAATTAGTGTTTTGGGCGCTGTGCTGCCACACCACCATCGCCTGTTAGGCATCACCACGTCGTTCCCCCATTGGGCGTCGTCGGTGCGTGGTCACCTGTGTCGTGCTCATGTGCCAGTTACCAGTGCCGTGCCTGCCATGACATGCAGGCCGATTACCCTCGGCAAGGCACGACATGATTCATGTCGAGGGTCCGCATGACACGTGCCCGAGCACGGTAAAGTAGCTTTCCGTGTTGGGCCAGGCAATACTGAACAGTGTCAAGCTTTGGGCTGGGCCCAGGCCACCCATCCCATTCGACACCTCTATCTACACATCATTATAAGCTACCAAAATATACAATTATATTTGATAGTTTTATCATTCAACATGGAGCTAGAGTTTCTAGCTTATGTGCCACAAAAGATGTGGCATGACATGGCCTAGCTTGGTACTGGTTTTTGCTTAGCTAGCCAACTTAAGCTAGCATGGAATAAACCCAGGATACATGGAACAAACCTAGACTAGCTTGGAATGAATTAAGCTATCTTGAAATGAATCAAATTATTAGTGAACCCAAACTACCTTGGTTCAATCAATGCCTAGCTCACGGGCATATTGAGTTTGGCATAGCTCAACATGGTCTGGCATGATCCAACATGACCTAGATAGCCTAAAAAATTGGTTCATTCTAGCATGAATAGGCTTGTTGGACACATTTATAATATTTGTAACTATGTGAATTTATGTTAGTATGCATGGTAATTCTATCTTGGGTGTTTAAGTATACTTTTTCTTTCTTGGCATAATGTTTCAATATATTACTTGAAATTTTTTTGAATTTTATGGTTTGTGTTTATTATTTTTTTATTTTGTGGAAGTATTATTGTAACATACCAAATAATGATAATAATAATAATAATTTAATTTATTTTTAGTGCATGTAAAATTTAAATAGGATCAATAAATGTTCAAAATAAATTTTGAATAATTTTTGGTATTTATCTTTAGGTAGAAAATAATTTTTGACAAATAAGACTCAATTTGACAGATTTCAATTGCTGGGTGAGGTATGGATGAAATTGAATTTTGAAAAATATCAAATGATGTAAAATAATTATCTTAATATGGTGATAAATAAGACCTTAAAGTATATTAAAAAAAATTAAAATGAGTGAAAAACAAATTTAGGGATTTTTCCAAAAAATTGGAGAAGTGACTTTCTTGCAATTATTAAAAATACATAGAGTTATTAGAAAATTCAAGAAAAATCTAAGAGACCAAGTAACAATATTAAAATAATTTAACCTAATTTGAACTAGTTGGAAACCATTAAAAACAAAATAGAAACAAAATGGTTGGGAACTCACATTCGGCAGAAGAGGGGAAGAAAAGAAAGGTTGGGTTCTTGAATTTTTCTAAGGCAACCCTTTGATCTCATAGCTAGTTTTGGATTTTAAAAAGGTAATTATAAGTTTTATGATGAGTTTATATAATTTAGATTGAATTTATTTGATCAAATAGGACCCTAAAACTTCTACCAAATAGATCATTCCAATTGAGGGTTGTTTTGAGAAATTAAGCTAGAGAAAATTTTTAACATGTGATTTGATCATGAAAATGGGTTGTGATTAATTAGTAATTAAATTTGATGTTGAATTAGAGTTATAATTAAATTGGGGACTTTTTGGAAGAAGAAACGTAATTATGGAATTAGTTTTATTTAGACTAATTGAGTGAATTGAGATGTGAATTAGGGTCAATTAAGGATTCTAATTTTTGTGATTTATTGAGGATTAATTTTCTGACCTAATTATCATGACCTAATGACTTAAAGTAGGGTCTGGTGTTATGTAAAACAAAAAAAAATTGGGAAAAAAGATAAATTTTGTTGAAATTAGAATTTAAATGAATTAAATTAAATGAAATAGGATGACGTCTATGACATTCCTGCAGAACCTGTAACTTGAACAATTTGGTTGAGGGACCAAATGAATGAGCCTAGGGATCTATTATACATTAAAATAAATCTTAGGAAGTCTATAAAATTTTACCATTAGTTTCAGGCCGTTGATTTTTGTAGAAAAAGTTATAAGTTATTGATAGTTGCTCAAATTTGTCAAAAAAAAAAAAATTTAATCTGAATTTTAGTTTGATTTGTAATAAATCATAAAATCTTATAAATATTGGATTTATTAATTGAGAATTTTATATAGTAAATATATAGTGTGGAAAATTTTTAAAATTAAAATTGAGGTGGGATTGATTTGAAATAATTTTTGACAACGTAATAGGGATTAAATGGAAAGTGAGTAAAAGATTGAATTGAATAAAATGAGTAATAATGTATGGTTTGTTACATAATTGACATTGAGTCGATATTTTCCTTGCATGAATAATGATGTAGCGAATATATTTGGGGAAGACTCACACGTTTAGGGTGAATAACATAGTTGAGCTTCGACTATTAGGGAAGTGAGTAAATCTTTATCATTGTACTTGCACCTTTGCATTGCTTGCAGTATAATAATTATTGAACTTGATTATCATAATTTATGATGGTCAAGATCTATTTTGGCATCATTGAAATGCAAATATCATATGTCACATATCACTTGTCATGATGATTGTTTGTGCTCAACACGGTTAGCTAATTTTCTGATAACTATGAAAACTACCTTGTAACTATGTGCTAGTTAGCTAAACCTTGATATCTATAATTGTCATTGGAAGGAATGAATTATAGAATACCTAGTTGTTGAGGAAGAAAGAATGTATGGATTCCATATTAAAAAAAATGAATTTATGGATTAAAAAAAAAGGTAAAAAGGAACGTACAGATTCCGAAAATGGTTTAAGTATTTTTTGTGTTTCAGCTCATAAAAATTTATCTGATATTGATGAATTCATATTACCACTACTTTTTGCATAACTAGTATATAATGCAATTAAATGAGATAACCCATTCTTGTTAGCTGACCTTGAATACCTAGCCTCACAAGTATGGTGATGTATTTTTACTCACTAAGTTGGCTCACCTCCATTGATTTCCTCATTTTCAGGATAGAAAGATAGGAGAATCCAGACATATTCTTGATTTACTTGGATTTCGTGTGCAGAACATGTAATGAAGTTTTTATTAAAAATTTTGATGATTATAAGTCCAAACTTGTAGAAAGCTCCATGGTAGTTTATTGGGCTAATGGTTTAGTTTTAATTGAATTTTATTTATGATAAAGAATTTGTTTATTATGTTAATAAGACCATTGAGTTCATATTTGATAGTGGAGACCATGGAGGTCAATAGGATTTGATATTATCTTAATTAGATATTGATGAACTGAGATGATATGACTATAGAGGTCAAATTATTGAGATATGTGACATTGTGTGATATATGATACTGAAATATTGATATCAAATTATAAATGTTAAATGTGGATATCAAGAACCGGACATATGTTGTAGAATGAATATGTCATGTAGATTTTTCTGTAGAATTATAGAACTTAGGCTTGCTACGAGTTTTGGTAGCCTTGACCCTACCCATTATTGAGCACCAGTCACAGCCTATAAAAGTTAAATGTGACAATTATAGTAATTCAAACTACTTTGTTAAAACTCAAATATAATGTTCCCAACACAAACAACACCAAGACTTCAAGTTCTATCACAAACAAGTCATTTCCATGCATTGTCAAGATGTTGTTTCTAGTGAAACATGTTGGGTTAGATACATATATAGCACCATTCTATTCACCACTGCAAGAAGAACTATGATGCTAAAAAACCATATGTTAGATTAGATACCAAAATTGACTTTCACCCATTTAATCATCACTTTGCCACTATATGAGTATTCAGATTTCTAACTCTATAGTTAATTAACTAAAAGTTTATAATGGATATTTTGCATGGTCACACAAAAAGACTGAGACCTAACTTCAATTTAGAATTATAAATTTTATACTTCATAAAGGAACTTCATGATTCTTACATTGAAATGATGATACCACTTTCTTTTTAACATGTTATAAGAGAAGAAAAGGTGATAAGATTAATTGGATTTGTGTCTCATATAGAATACAAACACTCAAAATATCACATCAACTAATTTTATTTTCATTAATTATGAAATAAATGAATATGATGAAACTAGGAAATTAGTCTATCATATAGAAGTAAATTTCCAATTTTTTGAAAAGAAGGTGCACTAACAAATCTCAACAAGTGGAAATATAAAAAGAGAAATATGTTATCCCCATGATAGAAATATGTTATTAACTAGCATGATAGATTTTTTCAAGAAATAAAAACATGAAAGTATATGAACAAAGAACAAAATAACAAAATAAAATTGCTAGTTCTTCTAATGGTACACAACATGTGAAATGCTATCAAAAGAAATGAATAAGGATACAACTAAGTATGGAGGAGCCCATGCAATCTAACTTTTATTTTATCATTGATTATCATGTAAGTAATTAGGCTTTTGCTCATAATCTTACTTATTAGAGACTATTGATTTTTCTATTAAATTTGGTGACTCAAATTTTATTAAAATCAAATTATAAGGTTGTATTATTGTTTATTTAAATTTGTTAGAAAAAAAATAACTAAGAATGATTTTCTTAGTTGAATACACCAAAATACACCTAATTTTTAAATCTATAATAAGCCATCAAATATTTTTGTTTTTTAAACAATTTTATTAATACCAAAAAAGAGATTCAAAATTTGGCTAGCTAACATGCTAAAGCCCGTCGGGGCCCTATTCCTATATATTATGAATCTTTACATAATGAACACATATAAATTAACAAAAAATGCTAAAGCTTGTCAAAGTCTTATCCCAATACTTTTTGTTGCATCAACATCTAATATTTAGATTCAAGTGGTGATTAAAGAGGAAATACTTATTTTAAATTCTTTGAATATAATCATACTACATAAAATATTCATGGACAAATTTTAAATGTTGTTGATGAGTGCTTTAAATTCATCTGAGAAAAAAATATGTTAACGTCAAAGTTGTTTCTCATATAATAATTTTTAAAGTGGGATCATGTATGAAAGTTATTACTAACATACTTGTAGATGAATGTAAAGATATTGCTTGGTTGAATGTTGAAAATTGAAAAAGTTCTATCTTGACATTTTTAATATGTGGAACATTAATTAAGTAATATTAACGAATATGGTAAAATTTTAAAAAGCTATAAACATTTTTTTTGTAAAAATAAAAAAAAAATGAGTTTTGTTATTTTAAGTGATTGGAACGGGTTAATTCTTCTAAAAGTTTATGAATTTTAAAAGTGCTTTATGATGCTACTTTTATTTTGTATAATGTGTATTATCATACTATTTCTTTGGGTTTAGATATAATGAAGGATGTTAATAATATTTTTATTATTCACAAAGAGGACCCATTATTTGAACCTGTTATAGAAAAATAACAAGCAAATTTATATAATGTTGGACAAAAAGTTTTTATTAGATATATTTGCAACATTTTAGCTCATAAAGTAAGCTTCTTTTGGGGTAGGTTATTCCAATATAAATAAAAATACATTTGAAATGTTGTTTGAAATATATGTCCTATGTGAGTTGAAATTTATATTGTGGATAATGAATCAACAAATAAAATATGAATAGTAATGACCAAATAAGAGACTTAGATGGAATTTGATTATCACTAATCATTATAGTGATTTCACATGGAGTTTAAATTCAACAACATGATTACTATTTTCACAATATATCGAACTTAAGATTTTCCTTGGAGCAAATTTTTTATAAATTTTTCATAATTGACATGTAATATTAATGTTTCGAAGTGTTATACAAAACATCATCAAAGTTTTTAATAATTTCATAATTGGCATGTGATATTTTGATTACTTCTATATGAATAATTTCTTGAAAACTTGAACTTGCTACAACACAAATGATAGAAACATAGTGAATAACTTTTATATAACTTGTACAAATGAAGTGATAACATGTGTTAGAGATTAAGAACATACAAATAAAAAATTCTTTGCACCATCTACAATGAATTGATGATCAAACAATGAAAAAAGTTATACATCAATAATAAAAAAATGTTATTGAATAATTTTATATATACATAAAGATTTTAATCATTTTATTTTTTTTTTAAAATATAGTTATGCAGTATGAGACACAAATTTTTTTTTTCATTTTCAAGGATTTATCTTGCACAATATTAGTTGGTAAGGTTTATGATGATAAGAAACAATAACTAAGGTTTCAAAAATTATTTACATAACTCATAAAACTAATGCATTGAATAGGCAAATTATGATTGTTATTCAAAATTTTGACAATATATTATTCCAATTAGAGATGAAAAAAGAAAATGAAATGAGCACTAATAATGCAAAAGTAAAGAAATGGATTGAAGGCAAGGTGGAAAAACACTAAACTTAGTCCTAGCTGACATAATTGGACAAAAAAAATTAACATTGAAGATAGATCAATTTGAGCTAGTTGTGAAAGGGAGAAATTCAAAAAGTTTCTATTTGCATGATCACATAAAAAACCAAGGGATAATATGGTATGTAACAAATCACCTTAAAATGGCAGGGAACCATCTCATTGACACTTTATAGAAAGGCTACTAGGGAAAAAAAAAGAAAAACTAAAACCAAAGAGAAACAAGTTTCAGAGTAAAATTTGTTTCATGTTTAGGAAAACCAATTAGAGATTCCTATAAAAGTGGTGGGAAGAAACCAATTGCTAGACAATGTTGTAAGTGCCAAGTGTTTAATATGATTGAAGAATGTCTAATAGAAATTTCCAAAGAAACGTAGTAACTTTTAAAAGTAATGGAATGACAAAAAAATTTAAAAGTGGAAAGGTGATTACACTTCAAAAAACTCAACCAAAAGGTGGGGCTAGCAATTGTCTCCACAACTTGCTTCATTCGAGTTGATCCTCTTGGAGTCAACTATGAGAGGAAGAATCTATTGTAACATTTTTGTGGGTTTTTAGAACATGGAAAAAGATCTCATGTTCAACAAAAATATATCTTGTTTTGCTCAACCTCAATTAAAATTGTTGTTTTGGTGTCATGTTTCATTTGATGAAAAAGCTCATCTCAAATATATTAACTTTTTAGAACTCTTTGAGATATAATAAAATAAAAGAGCCAATTGACTTAGAGATAAAAGACATGATTTGTCTATAATATTGGAAGCTAATAGTGATGGAAATGAAAAATATATAAATGACCAAAATTTTATTTTTATAAATTAGTCTTCTACTCATTTTTCTTTAAGATCATGACCAACTCAAAACTTGATGAAAAATTCTAAGATTTTTAACCTTCAAAAAAAGTCAAGTTAAATTTTCGATTGTTTGACACAATCAAATAAGTTACATATCATTCAAAAGTTAACTCCATAGATGTATCATGTCTCAAATTGTGCACCCATTTCATATACAATAGCAACTATAAAAGACAACATATTTTACTTGATTTAGCAGCTAGTGTTGTGTTGTGTTATGACCTAGAATGACAAACAATGTTATGTCAGGCATGGTACTATGGACCGAACGGTCCACCAAAATTTGTGTCATTCTTGCTTGACATAACCCACTTGATATGTCTATTTTCAGATAGAATCAAATCAGAGCAAAGGACATTAAAGTATATTTCACTGGTTTCAAGTTTTATGGGATGCATATAAAAAATTTCAATACATTTTAGAATGTCTAAATGGTTGCTTGAGGTCGTGTATGGATCTTCAACAACAAGAGTATGTCTTATAGTTTTTAATGAGATTAAATGATCTTTATGCTGAAACTTGGGCTCATATCTTTATGCTAGTCCTTAAATCCCTAATTTTGAAAGGCTTTTCTCTCATCACACATGAATAGCATAAAAAATTTATCATTCACGCCACTATTCCATTACATGCAACTTTAACTTTTGGAAACATGAAATTTCATACAATCATAGGGCAATAATGTTGACAACTGTTACAAAATCCATTATTCTCTCTAGCATAAATATCTTGAAGTATAGAAATCACATCTAGTTCACATATTAATCAAGCATTGTAATCAAATTTTAGAATTCAAGTGTCCCCTCTCATGTCCTTGACTACTTATCATTTTCAATAACTTATTGCTCTTTTTAGCTTTTTGTCGTCATGACAATATCTATGTTACGAATTCAATCAATGTCCACTTGTCACAAATTTAATTATGATATTACATATTGGGGACATGGATCATATGTAAAAAAATTGTCTATTAAGTTATTATATTTTCTATTTGGTTAAACAATGTCATTTATCTTTTCCATATTTAAATAATTTGTAAACCTCACCTATTGATTTGATACATTGTAGTTTTTGGAAGATTTTTCACACACACACACACACTCACATGCACACTACTAGATGATTTTGTTACTTCTTGATAATTATTAATAATTGCATGTAGTTCACATTAGTGTATTTTTTTTTAAATTTATAGATGACATTCTTACAATATATGCAATCTTAATAATGTTTCTGGGTTGATCTTTTTTAGTACTCCAAGGATTGTGTCTTTTTAGTATCGTGTTGACACTTTACCAAAAAATGCAATGTTGAAACGAAAACATTAGCATGTCCTAAATGCTGCCGATGCTCTCATATTTTACTCTAATTCTCCTCATTTCTTCTAATATGATTATGTTTACTCAATAATATATCTAATTAATAGGACTTAATTACCTTTTCTATCTAATAAAACATTCTTTAAGTTACATTAGAATAAGAAACTAGTTTACAATCATCCCAAAATTTTTGGTTGTCTTTCTTATGCTTCCATTCCTTTTTCATCATTATACAACATTTTTTTCAATAATCATTTCTTGTGGCTTTCTTGGTTCTCTTCCTAGATATAAGGGAATAAAGGTTCTTGACTTACATATGAATGCTACATTGATATCTAAGGATGTGTTCTTCCATGAAATCTTATTCCTCTTATAAATCAGCTCTACCATCACTTTTCTTCTTTTGATTTTTTTCTCATCGATCATTTCAACTTTCATTCTTATTAGTCATATGTAGCCTCCCATCTTCATCCACCATCATATCTCAAAAATTATTATTATTATTTTTTTATAACATACAGTTGATGGGAAAGTAATGTATGTTATGATAAAAATTAATCACTGTTATACCTAACCTCCCATCAGGCTTTTAACATCCCATCATCATCAACCTTCATAACATACATATGTCTCACAACTCACTCCTACTATAATTTCAAGAATAACTTATCATTTATACATGTATCATAACATGCATATGTGCTAAACATCTTAAGTTTTAATTAATATTTTTTTTGTTTAAGGTTTCATTAAAAAACATTCTTATGTTTCCTCATATACTTATTTCATACTGATTCTCCTTCAACATATTCAAGATGATGTAACGATACCTTTTCCATTTCTACTACATAAAACATCTCTAGATAAGACAATAAGCTAACTTTTTCTTTATTTTCTTTTTTAGATTCTTATTTTATGTGAACAACTAATTTTTATAGTCCACTATTAATATTTACTTTAATTCTTTATACTAAAAAGTTATATAGATTATCATTTGTGCTCACCAAATCATATCTTCCATTGGGATTAACATTTTCTATTTTTTTAAAATAGAGCTACAATGATTTTTAATGCATGTTGGTAGCCCCTCATTCAAATTAAGGCTTATCATCATTAGATTTATGTTTATGATATTATTAAATTTTGTTATATATAGATATTCCACCCCAACAAACACAATAATGCATTCATATTACCATCTAAAGAGATATTTTTGTGCAGAAACTATAAACCTAATTTCATTTATTATCATTCATATTACCATCTAAAGAGATATTTTTCTTCATGATAGTGATATTTCGAAGGATTTGATGGGCAAATAAGAGTAGATGATCCATCATAAAAAATCATCATATTCATAAAATAAAAAAGGAGATTGGACAACTTTATATGAAAGTCAAGGGACGGAGTGAAAAAGGTACTTTGTTAGGACATTCAAATAGGATAGCTTCTTGCTCTTATTAAGCACTTTTAGTCAAGTTGAGAAGATCTTAAAAGAATTAATGAAAAGAGCAAGCATCTTATAGCCTTTGTCGAGTCAAGTTTCTCACTTTTTTCCATGGGGAACAAACCTAAGAATGTAATTGGTTGGTTTTCCATTTACGAACTCACATTTTCCATTGTTATCTTTTCTAGATAGAAGTCCTCATACCTAAAATTTTGAAATTTGTTTGGAGAACTTGAGCTAACTCAAATCAAAAAGCTACATTATTTGCCTCTACTTTGATTTGAAAAGAAACAAATTATCAATCAAATTTAAAGGTGAAGTATTTAACCCTTTGGAGGTAAGTGGGTGACAAAGTGAGCTAGCTAAGGCTAAACCATAGCCTAAATAATAAGGTAAAATTCAACCTTAAGAGTAAGCAACATGGAATTGAGTTGATTTCATATTGATCTACTTTGGTGGAGTGACCAATCCCAAAATTGAATGAATCTACTTTCCCATAGATTCATCCACTCAACAATTATGAAAGTTGGATTCACGAGCGACTTCAATAAGACTAATGAGACATGTCACAAGAGCCAAAGTAAAACAAGATATCATTCAATGAGTGCCAACATGTCTTGTGTATTAAAAAAAATAAAAAAAAATATTAAGCATAATCGAATATAATCAAGAGGTATCAAACCATGCTATTGGTATTTCAATCAATGAGCTTGTTGAATAATCATCAAACTTTATCAAAAAATATCAAATATAATTGAATTATGATTAAAAAATATGCTAAAATTTTGATGATTATTAAGAAAAAATGCATGCATACTAGTAAATCTTGTTCATTAAAGGCATAACAATTATAATTAAAAGTATATCACGCTATCATTGAAAACTATTGAACTAACATAAATGACCATCAAATTTCAATAAAATTGATGAACTTTATGGTTTCATAAAGTCATTGCTAGATTATTAGAAATCAATATAAAATCACATTTTCATCAATAAAACACCAATTAAACATTAAATTTATGGTTGATTTTATGGTTTGTTTAAGGAGTTGTCATGATCTATTTTATGATTTGTTTAAGGGGCTATTGTAGTTTGCTTTATGGCGTGTTTAAGAGACTAATGTGGTTTATATTATGGATAATTGAAGGGGCTGCTTTGTAGTCTGCTTTATAGCTTGTTTAAGGGGATGTTGTCGTTTGGTTTATGTCTTGTTTAAGGGGCTGTTTGTGGTCTATTTTATGGCTTGTTTAAGAGGTTGTTTGTGGTTTGATTTATGGCATGGAGGCTGTTTAAGGTCTATTCTATGGCATGTTTAAGGTGTTGTTTAGACTCTATTTTATGACTTACTTAAGAGGCTGTCTAGGGGTTATTTAATGGCTTTAGGTGCTATTTATAAACATTTTTTATGGCATGTTTTGGAGCTATTTATGGCTTGTTTCAGGGATGTCATATGACTTGCTTATGGCTTTTATTCTTATTGTGCCTATTTTGTGGGCATATCATATATTACATTTGGCCTTGAAAATTAAGGGTGTTATTGCTTGATTTTGTAATGACATGCTTAGTTATTATTGTTAGATAATATATTAATATATATAAATATTTATTGACACTGGGATAGATGTTTATTTGAAAATTATATACATATGATATGATTGTCCATGATACATGAAGAAATGTGTACTTTAAGTTGTCCATATGATATTCATTACATATGTGAGATAATTTTGATATGTAATGATGTATTACATTGCATATCCAATGAGACATCACATTCCACAAGTATGAGTACATGATTGAAATAAAACACTTAAATATTCCACAAGTATGAATACCCATTGAACCAAGTTCAACAAAGTTGCACAATCACATGACTTGGAAAAGTTGTATTGAGTATAACAAATATGGTTAGACACTCCCTTGGATTAAAGACTTGGTTATTGGTTCATACATTCTAAAGGTGAAAGTTCAAAAAGTATAAATAGACATATAAAACATGTGGTGCGATTCCAAAAAAATCTACTATTCACAAAGACATGGTTTTTTTATTAAATGATCATTGGATATAATTTATCAATGACAATTTTTATTATAAATTGCCATTATATTATATGATGGGTGTTGGTAAAAAACTTAGGGTATGAAGTATGAGTGAGTTTCATCACATTTCATAGCATGGCATGAAAAATTCTAACCTAGATTTTGCATATTCTTACTTGGAATATTAATATGAAAATGAATTGGTAAATGTGAACATTACATGTGTATTTAGGTGGAAATTAACCCTTGTAGGAATTACTCAATTGGGCATGGCTCACCCTACATGAGAAAATATTTAGGTGTGGAATATACATTGTTGGATAGCTCCCATTCAGGGTTGCAAGGGTGAAGAAAGCTAACTTGTTACTTTATAACTATATTTGTAAACCTTTTGGAGCAAACTAGTTTTGACATGTTCTTTTATGTAAGATAGTTATAATTTAAATCATATAAACTATTTTTATTATAACCTTACATGTTTTTATTTGAATCTGGATAAATAGACTCAATGTGGTCATTTTTTTTCTATATTGGGCCTTGGATTAGGTTATTGTATATTGTATAATTTGGATATTGGGTAGAGCTCACCATAAAAAGAAACTATCTGATTTTGTTAAATTATGGATCTCAACAAATGGGACATAATGGTATGACATTGAGCTACATGATATTTACAAACACTACAAAAAAAAAATATCTATTTAGCTAGGGAAATTTAGCTAGATATAAAATCCTAAGCTATTTAGCTAGGGATTAGCTAATGAATAACAAGAGATTTTGATTTCATTAAAATTTTGCGATTGATTAGTCAAGGATTAGCGATAGAAATGTTCGAATGAAAAATTTTCATTGCTAAAATTATCGTCGATACTCACGCAAAGAAAAGTGAGAATTTTAGCGACAGTATTTCTTTAGCTAATTTAAATCCGGCGCTAAAATTATTGTAGATACTCGCGGAAAGGAAAGCGAGAACTTTAGCGACGAAATTTCTCTAGCTAATTTAAATTCGTCGTTAAATAATTATCTGAATTTATTTTTTAATGATTTTATATATAATTGGAAATAATAATTCCTTAAATATTTAATTTCTCAAAATATATGCATTTAGATAGGAATTTTTCTCTAGTTATTTGGGCTAGTGATAATTTCTATCGCTAATAGTTAATGATATTTTTTAAGCATTACTTATTTTAATATTTTATATAATTTTCTATATTAAAGGTATGCCATTATCTATAGATGAGCGATCTTTGAAAGACATAATCTCTTCATATAATAATAAAAATATGATATTATAAATAAAAAATTTAATAAATTTATAAATATGAATAAAATTTTATATTAAATACGACTAAAATAACTATTTTTTAATTATAATTTAATTAAAAAATTATACTTAATTTTTTCTGAAATATTTATTTATGATATTTAAATATTTTTATTAAAAACATTATATAATTAATTATATAATTATAATATTTTTTTAAAATATTTTAATTAATAAATAAACATAAATAAAAATTACTACTAATAAAAAACTAAAATAAATAATTGTTTGAATAAATAAAAAAATTTATAAAAATATATGAATAAATGAATAAACAAGTAAATCTTTATAAAAATAAAAGTAAAAAAACAATATTTTTATGATTATAGGAAATTTTTAAAAATATTATGATTAAAATATTTGAAAATTTTGAATTATTAAAAAAATTTTCAAAATTTTCATAAATTTTTTTTTAAAAATAAGTTGATATTTAAAGATTAATACATAGATGTTTTTATTACATCAAAAAAAATTTGATGATTTAAAAAATAAATATTTCAATGTGGTTATTAAATGAACACTTCAAAGATTAAAATTTATAATGACTAAAAGATTCAAATTTTATGCATTTATAATTATTTCATATTATATTAATAAAAAATAAATTGAATTCTTATAAATTTATAACCACACACACACACACACACACACACACGCACATATATGAATACTTTATTATTATATAATATTATTTTATTTATTTATGAAATAATATCATTTATTGTTACATAAAATCTATTTCAATTATTTTATTTAAATTATTTATTTTTTATAATTTTATTATACTCTTATATTATTGTATCTTTATTTTATAAATATTTACATCTAGTTTAGTATTTACATATAGTTTTCTTGAAAAAAAAATGCTAAGGCATTAAACACATAACATATTTTCTATCTTTCAACGACGAAGAGAGTAGAAGCGAAATGGGAACCTACAAATTCTACCTCTTCTTATTACCAGGTAATATTATTATTTCTCTTCTCCTTTGGAATGCTATATACATATTTATGTCTCTCTCAATTTGATTACCACTGGCAGATTTTCATTTTTACAAAATATTCAGTTATTAATTTTTTTTTTATTTTTTCCCAATTTTCTTCTTTTTTCTTCTATTTTCATTTCACGTATATGTTTTTGACTCTACACAATTAATGAAACAATAAATTGTCAGTGTAAACTTTGTTCTTTTACTATTTACTTTTTTAGGGTTTTATTGATTTCAAATACTAAATGTTTGCATATTATTTTCTCCTTCTATAACTTAATAAAATAAATAATGTTTGATGTTTTTTGCTTCTGTAACTTAAGAAAAAACAAACTTAATGTTAATGGGTTATTTTGTTATTGTCTCCAAATATAGTATAAACATATAATAGTATATATAAACTTTTATACATTTATATAATCATATGACATTATATATAAATGTCTATACTTTAATATATATAAATGTATTACATTATATATAAACACTGATATGTTTATATAAACATATAATGTTATATATAAATATTTATACATATGTATTAATGTTTATTAATATCTATACAACATTTACATAAAACTATACATTTATATAATTTTTTATATAGCAATTATATAACATAAAATGTTTATTCATTTTTGTAAACATTTATATAACATATTAATTTTTATATAATTATATAATATTTATAATGTTTATATAAATGTGATATATATACTATATAATATTTGTAAAAGTGTTACATATATATAATTATATATAAGTAACATTTATAAAAATATTTTAAACACAAATATTATATCTAAACACTTGTATAATTATATAATCAAATGCCATTATATATAAATGTATTTATAACTATATTTATAATTATTTAAACTATTTTTATAACTATATTTATAACTACACATAACTATTTTTTTAACTATATAATAATGTATAACTATATGTATAATTCTATATGACTATATTTCTAACAAAATATACTATATGTATAATAATATATAACCATATATAATTGTATTTTACTAAATGTATAACTATAAAAATGTTATATATAATTATATCTTTAACTACAGATATATTTATAACTATATGTGCATAACTATATATAAATATTTGTATAACTATGTAACACTCTATATAATTAAATATAACTATATTTGTAATTATATATACATATATGTATTCATATAATTAAATCTATATAATTATTTATAACTTTGTATACATTTACATACCTACATATAACTACTTGTATGAATATATCTATATATAAATATATGTTTAATTATATATAACTTTATTTTAATTATATATACTAGAGATATAAGAACATATCACTATAAATAATTGTATTTGCCTAAATGTATAACTAAAAAACATTTACATAACTATATATAAATATATAATTAATAACATATATTTAATATACATTTTTATATATTAGTATATAAAAATGTATTTTACAATATCTATACCTATAGATAACTATATGTACACACATATAAAATTAAATGAAAAAATATATATGCCTACATGTATAAATATAAGTATAACTATATGTGTAACTATATGTATAACCACATGTAATTTTATTTATAATTATATGTATAACAACATACAACATTATGTTTAACTACATGTGTATAAAAATATATAAATATTTGTATAACTATGTAACACTCTATATAAATAAATATAACTGTATTTGTATACATATATGCATACATATATGTAAATCAATATAATTGTTTATAACTTTGTATACATTTATGTATAACTACATATAACAAATTGTATGAATATATCTATATATAACTATATGTTTAACTATATATAACTCTATTTTTAACTATATATACTATAGGTATAAGAACATATAACTATAAATAATTGTATTTTCCTAAATGTATAACTAAAAAAATATTATACATAACTATATATAAATATATAATTAACAACATTTATTTAATATACATTTTTATATATTAGTATATAAAAATGTATTTTATTATATCTATACCTATAGATAACTATATGTACACATATATAAAATTAAATAAAAAAAATATATACCGACAAGTATAAATCTAAGTATAACTATATGTGTCACTATATGTATTACCACATGTAACTATATTTATAATTATAGTATAACAATGTACAACATTATGTTTAACTAAATGTGTATAAAAATTTATATATATTTGTATAACTATATAAAATTCTATATAATTAAATATAACTAAATGAGGCATGATTTTTTATCCTGACAATTTTTTTGTAGCTTGTGGCGATTGAACTTTCAACCTCCAAGGAGGCTCACATCTATCTCAAGAATTAGTGTATTGAGCCATTGGTTTTTGATGTGTAAACACACACACACACACACACACACACACACACACACACACACACACACTTAATTGATGTTTATAAAAAATAAATAAATAAATAAATAAATATAGTTTTTATATATAAAAATAATATATATATTGTTTTTTGTGGGTAGATAAATATATTTTATTGAACACATGTGGAATAATGTTAAAAAAATATTGATTAATATTCTAGCTCAATTAAATTCATTGAAAAAAAAATTGAGACATGAATATTAACAAACATATCAAGCATCATTGAACTTAATTTAATTTTAAAGTAAACTATTTATTCATATTAAAAAAATTGTTATATTAAAAAAAATTGTAATAAATAAAATTAAATATAAATCATCAATATATATGGAATACACTTGTATATCCTTAGAATGCATCAAAACTCTTTGTTTTTGTTATTCTAATAAAATTTTGAGTATTATCAAACTTTATTACTAATAAATGAGAGTTATTAAAATATAATTATCTGCTTTTACTTATTATTGTAAAGCATTGGAATAAAAAAAATATTATTTTATCATTTTTTATTAGTCTCCAATTAAAATTAAATAATATTGAATATTTATATTTTGACTGTCTACAAGATCATTGTAACTGCTAAGGGTGTGTTTTGATTTTCCTGTTTGTTATTTTGAAATTCTTCTTCTACCTTAACTGTTATCGTATATTACATTTTCCATAGAAATTATATAGTAGATATTTGTGTCTGAATGTTATCGTGTAAAGTGAAGTTATTACCACAAGTATATATATGATCTAATCTGAAGGAAGAAATGAAAAAAATAAAAGAAATGAATGAGGAGATAGAAATGAATGATAAGATGAAAGAAAGTAAAAATGTATTGCAACAGTAGATCACCTGTATGGAGTCACAGTTAGCAGCCTTGACGCGATAGATAACATTTCGAGAACCAGTTATGAAACCACATAGGAGAGGCTAGAAAAAATGCCCCAACTAAATATGAAGATGAATTTTCATCAGAATTATTTCTGAATTATTTTTGATTTTTGTCAATTTGTAGCTAAACAGAATGAGACTTTTTTGTTGGTATCATTTTTATTTATTCTAGTTTTGATCTTTGCTTTATCGATTAACCTAACTATGAATCTTTGTAGGATATCTGATGTGAAACACACGAATAAATTTTGATTCAAAGCCTTCAAACATTGTCACGGTCCTTCCTATTGATGGGTTCCATCTTTACCGATCTCTACTAGATCAAAAGGAGGTTGAGCTATTATTATCTTTATTATTTTTGAAATATTTTATTTTTTTACTCACTCACTCTCGCTCTCTAAACATCATTGCTGGCTATCTTTTAGAAATTTGTTGAATTTGTATGACTATCAACTCAGATTCGTGTTTGTTCATATCTATAATTACTATTGTATATGTCTATGAATGTGTATTATTTTAAAGGAGTGGATATTGTTTTTATGAAATGCATATTGAATTGTTTCCAGCCATGGATGTGTATGACAATGAACTGTTCTATAGTTACGTTATCGCATACAACAAAGTGATGGTGCTTGCTTCGAACCAAGAGAAGAACCATATGATAGTATAAACTATAGGGTTGATGGACTAACACAATGAAGTTAAGAGATCAAAATCATTGGTGCATGCACATGGAGAGGAGAAGAAATGTTCTAGGAAAGCCAAACGGAAGCATGGTTCTGCTAGGAGTGGCGGGGGAGTTCTGGTTGCAGGAAGGCAGGGTGCGAATTTTGATGCACCAAGCCTAGCTCGTGGTTTGTTTTCTAGGTTTTCCTCTAAGAGTTTTTAGATATATTTTCAAAAAATTAAATAATATTTGCATTTTCATATTAATGTTCATATAGATGTTTTGTGCCTTCTTTGTGAAGTAAAATGGGATAATACTTACATGTTGTTCTATATCTATATCTATACATACTGTTATATCTATAATACATCCATAAATACTATAGTGTATATGCATATATACTACAGTATATATGTACATATATACTCAATATATGTACATATGCACTATAGTATTTAATTTACATATATGCTGTATATAACTATTTTATTAATGAGCACGATGTTTGTGATATTGCTTATGTTTTATTGGGTTTCATGTTCTCAACTTTATCAATTGATATGTTGTTCTATTGAACCAACATGTGCAATATATGGACAAGATAAAGAAATATGAGAAGATAGGAAAATAGTGTGTGTGTGTGTGTGTGTGTTTGGACACATATAGTTATACTATATTCTGCTGTATGCAGGTATATTGCATATATACATGCCTATGAATTTTTAAGCAAATACAGAGAAATAGTTGATGCATACGTGCATGATAGTATTGTTCATTAGTTTTTTTATTGCTGAATGCTGCATACCATCCCCATTAATCCCAAGTCTTTTCTTAACAACTTGACTGGGAAGATGATCATTGTAAAAATCAAGTGGGGAATGGAATACAAAGGTGAGCTACATTGTGTTCTTTTCCTATGCATTGCATTTTTTTCTAATTTTATTTTTTTTTGGTTTCTTCCAGGTTTCCTTGCTTCGGTGGATTCATATTTGAACATACAGATGTGCAAAAAATCAATACCACACAGCCTGTTGTCATTTCAACTTCAATTTCCCTTTTGTTTGATACTTTCTAACTTTATTATAATTAACAATGAACTGATACGTGGGGCTCGGCAACACATAAGAATATGTTGATGGGTAGTTCACTAGAATTCTTGGAGAAATTTTGTTTCAGTAATTTAAAAATAAGCTCATGATTATCTAGTTATATGAAATTTCTAGCAACTGGTAGTTGGTGTTGCATGTGTTAGTATATCTGTTTATCAGCGACATTTTGTTGTGTTCTTTATTGGTTTGTAAATATAGTATGTTATGCTCAATGTATAGGTGTAACAATATTCTCTATCTCCATGGAGTACCAGAGGACAAAGAACTACAAGATGCTGACCATGCTTGAGAGACCTATATGTGTGTTTTCTAAGCCCTATATTATTTCCTTCTGTTGTCTTTGATAGAATGTGTAACTGCATTGAAGTACATGTGTCTGTATTTACATGCACAAGTATACATACATGCAACTGATCGCAAGGTTAAATAAAATGCAGTTGGAAGAGCAGTTAGATACAAAAAGGGCATTGGCAGATAAAAGGAAGGAGTTGGAGGTGGAGAGGAAATGTAGACTAGAACTAAAGGAAGCAATGCAGATGGCCATGGAGGGACATGCTCAAATGCTAGAGCAGTATGCAGATTTTGAGGAGCTGGGGGAGAGAAAACAACATTAATTTCATGGACATATTATACATTGTGCACTATTATTAGATACATTGAAAAAAAAATAATATGTAATCAACTTTTGTTATGTTTCTATTTTAGCTATGTAACATATTGTATTAGAAAATTTTATTAACTAATTTTATTTTTTGATAATTATAAATAATTGTTTATAATTTATGTTTTTATTAAAATTAATATAAAAAATTTAAAATATGTAATTAAATTATATGTAAATAATTAAAAATGTAAAAATAATTCTGGAATGAAAATAGCTAGAGAATTTCCCTCGCTAATTTAGCTAGGGATTTTTCCCTCGCTAATTTAGCTAGGGATTTTTCCATCGCTAGTTTTGCTAGGGAATAATCCCTCACTAATTTTGCTAGGGAATATATTTACTCGTTAATTTTTACGATGAGCACTTTAGCTCGGGAAAGGTTGTCGTTATATACACTTTAGTGATGAAAATAACACATTTAGCTAGGGAATTTTTCCTAGCTATTTGGTATTTTTCTTGTAGTAAAATATTTCACGAGTTGATCAGTGATCAATGAACCTAGGATTTTGGGGCATCACAATTTAGTATTAAATACAATAGGTATAAGATTACCTAAGGCTTGAAAGGTATGGGTCTAGACTATTGCATTCAAAATGCATTTCATATTTTGTGGACTAAAATGCTACATGATTGTGTGCTATGTGTTATGTAAATTATAAACATGGTTAAATATATGGAAAAAGGGAAACACTAGGGTTAGAAAAAATAACCTTGGGGGTTTGGAAAAAGAATGAATAATATGATTTAGGATGCTGAGGTCTATTAGTTGTTGGCACATGCACTACTCAAATGACAAGGAGAAAATCTCAAAGTTTAAGCTTGATCTTTATTTTTTTGATACCATGTAATATGTTATTGCTATCTCACATATGTAGATGATTAGTCATGGAAGAGGATAATGTGGTGGTGAGCATAACAATTATTACTAGCCTTTGACCAACAAGCCTTTAAAAAGGCTATTGGTACTATGATTGTTACCATTGTACATGGGAGTGCTGTTGCTCTAACTATTGCATAGACTAGTGCAACTGTGAGCCAATGAAAGATAAATAACCTTAAAAGGTTCAAAGTACACCATCCTCCAACTTTCATGAGAGAAGAGGATCTGATAGTAGTCGATCATTGGTTCTGACAAGTTAGCAAAATCTTAGAGGCCATGAAAATCACCTATGATATCACTAAGATAAAGTTAGATACGTTCTATCTAGAGGGTGAATCCTAATTAAATAAATCATTGGTTGTTACTTCCTACTATATGCATATGAGAGATTTCTGATTTATTTATCATTGTCTACTAAAATAATCTAGTACAAATCCACTAATAGTCAAAACTATAATTCAAGTTTTATTTAATCACTCATCCATCAATAACCATAAAATAATATAAATCAAACATATTTATTAATAAGTAAAAATCATTTTCATATCACATACATCAATTTATACAAATCCTAGACCACATGTTATTTTGATAAAAATTCTCAAATCTACCTTGGGGGGTGGGGGTTTGAGAGTCATGCTTCCTAACCCTACATATTTTATTTAGTCTCGCATTTATTGCTTGCTTGTAGAACCCCTAAGGAATATAAAATTTGCTTCTAGGGTTTGATAGTTACAATGTCTTTACTTGTTGGTTAAAGGGAGAGGAAGAAGAAATAAAAGTTATCTTTCTAATTTCTATATCTCCACATTTATACTCAGATAATTATGCATTACTCTAAGTAGAAAAATAGATTTCAAAAGAAAATTATAACTTTGATCTTCATATAAGTTTGAGGATGACTTTAGAAAATAGCCATTACTCTAAAATGCATCTTAATTTTTTTTTTAACTCAAAGTTATGAAGTTGGGCAATGACCACGACTTAAGCCTAATATCTTTGTAACACAAAGGCATAGTGTTGTTAAGTGGCTACAACTTTATGCACCTGTCTTCTTGTTCTTCATAAAGGGCTACAATACATTGTAACATGGTAATGGGGCACTCATATTGTTATATGGTTGCAATATTATGAAATAGTCATGACATTGATATTAGTTTTTCTTAATCATTATATGGCTATGGCACTAATAAATAGTCACTGCACTAAGAATGTATCTCTAGTATATCTTTGGAAATGGAATTGTGAAATGACTATGCCACAAAATTTGCCTTTCATGTCTCAAGTATTCATGGTATTATGAGTGGACGTGACACTAGCCTTCAATTAGATTATATATAAAAGTCATTGCTTTGCTTTCCTTTGAGGATAAGAGCCATGACTTTAGGTAATGATCATACTTGAATATTATCTTCTATAATATTTAGCATCTCAAAAGTCAATTCTAAATAATTACTATGACTTTGGCCTACATAATTTTAGCTTTGTACCATTCTATATCTCAAATGTCATAACTTTATAAATGGTAGTGGATTTGGCTTGAGACTATTGAGCCATATTAAAGGCAAAGTTGTAATACTTGGACTTGACTATAATATTGCACTAGTGGGGTACTTGATTATTATTCCATAGAATTAATATTGTATCCATTTAAGTTTTTTGAGACAAGTATGGTTGCGACTTTATGATAATATCACAACCAAAGAAATAAGTTGCATCATATAATAATGGTATTAATGAGTTAGTAGGGTTGTAGCATACAAAGAAAGCCATGACAAATTAGGTAGAGTTTTGGCTAAGAATAGATGAGAAAACTATGCAAGATTCTATATTTATCCCATCTGCTAAACACCTTCAAAAACCTTTTGATTTCAATACTATTTATAAAAACTGACCAAAACTCCTAAGTCATGAATCCAATCCATAATTTCTTTATTTTCATGGCTACATATCATCATAACCTATTAAAATATAAAAGAATATTCAGTAGCCATGAAATTGTCAAAGATGTGGCTGATATCATGACATTTCCATGTGAAGAACATAAAAAAATCACCGAGGGAACATTTAAGACTATAGAAAATTTATAAGAGTAGGAGAGTCAACTTTTGATTAAGATGCATAGAGAGATATAAAGTAGAGACCATTATGTATGAAGATCAAAAGGAAGAAGAGATTAAGATTACCATGTAGAAAGAAGTCTTGACTTTTGAAAAAAGTCACAACTTTAAAAATATGATCACTCAAGGAAGAATTCATGGTAGAAGAAAAGTCACGACATTGATGAAATAGAAGCTACATGTTAAGGCCACAATATTTTTCATAGATATGGCATAACTACTCTATAGAACAATAGTTAATGCCGTGATTTTTTCTAAAGTCATGGAATAAGTGAAGGATATAATACTTAATGATTTCTTGACATTTAATGAAGTCATGATATTTGACGAAGAACATCTTGAAGGAAGGAACTAGATAAATGACTAGATGTTAAATGAGATGATTGGAAGACATGCTAAAGAGAAACATCATATAAAGAAGATAACATGTATTGATAAATTAATTGATTGAGAATTGAGATTAAAAAATTAGTTTAGTTAAGCATATTAAACATAGTTTTTTTTGGGATGTAGTCCATAATATTTTTTGTACTTGTGTGCTATATTTTCTTTTATTTTTTTATATACATTCCATTAAGTTAAACACTTGTACATACACCAAAATTAAGTCATCACACTCAAACCTAGCTATGACTATCTCTTAAGACAAATGAAGTCTTGACAATTAAACCAAATCATGACATTTTTTCAAGACATATTAAGTCTCGATACTCAAACCCAACCATGAATTTTTTTCATGATAAATTGAGTTGTGATACTCAAGCCTAATTGCAACTATATTTTTCAAAAAAACATCATGGCAAGGCACAAAGTCATCTCTTTTTCTTCAACCGTGACTAACACCCCAACCCTATAAAATACCACAAATCTTAATTTTTTCCCTAAATTCGTCTTCTTCCATTGCCAACCAAAACTACATTAAAACATAGTTTTTGTAAATCAATACCACAATGGATAAAGAAACCATAATTTTGAAGCTTAGGGCAAGAAGATAGAAAGCTGAAATGAGTTGGGAGGACAAGGGGAAGCAACAGAAGCAAATCCTTGCTTAGACTTCCTCCCAAGTCTTGATGCTCGAACCCATATTTTTGATAAACAAGGGGATGAGATGGATGACATTTATATAAGCAAAGAAAAACTTTGTAGGCAAGAAGAGTCTTGAAGAATTTATTCTACATTTATAAACAATGATTGAGAGGAAGAATTAGGATAAATGTTGTCAATATATGGAAAAGGGCAATGCAACATTCATGAGGGAGTTTTACTCTAATCTCAAAGACATGCAAGATAAGATGTGCTATATACGAGGAATTAGGATATATATTAAAAGGGAGTTTAATAATGTTTTATTTGATTATAAAAGGTTTCAGATGGAACGACCTTCAAAACCATAAAAACAAAACCAAATAACAAAATAATTGCCAAGAATTTGATGGATGGTAAAGAAAGTTAGATAGGATTATCAAAAAGTCCATTTGGACACCTAGTAAGGGAATTGTTGACTTAAGGAGCAATGTTTGGATGTATTTTTTGCATTCCATTTTGAAGCCATCTTTCCATCTTTCTACTATCACACAAGATAGGAAAATCTTAATATTTGCTATGGTGAAAAGGTATAAAATCCATATTGGTAAGATTTTGGAGAAGTCGATCCTTGACTTCCAAGGAGGGGAATTTTTAAGTCATATAATTCACTCTTCTTGATTATTATGCTATATTATGCCGAAGGAGTCTTGATATTTGAAGATAGAGATGATTGATGTCCATTAAATACGTTTAAATTTGGTGGTTATGAAAAGAGGACTTGAAAAAGAAAAGAATAAAAAATTGGTTCTCGAAAAAAAAATAATCAACCAATGTGGGGAAAGAAATGCCCACCTTCCCCAAAGCTTATATAAAAGAAAGGTAGAGATTAGGAGGAAAATTTAAGGAAGAATCACCATTTCTTTTTTTTAAGCCTACGATTGAAAGATCAGCGTCAATTTAGAATGTGAATAAATCTTGATAATATTGAAGAATATGAAGTTAGAGGATATTGAAAGAGAGGTTCGATCAAAGATATAGCTAATAATGATGCATATTTCTTTGGTGAAAGAAGTGGAAAAAGGAATAGGAAGATAAGGCCAGGATGAAGTAACATGATGTATTATGGGAGATGTATCTCAACAAGAATGGATAACTTATTCATATCCACTCAAGAGAAGTTTGAGGAATGAGTTATAGATATGTAGAGGTGTCAAATGGGATGTGACAGGCTGGCCCAGCCCATTTTTAGTCGGCCCGGCCATGCTTTCGTGCTGGGCCAAGCACGGTTTTGTGGAGGTCAGCCGACACAGGCTCGTGACATGAATCCACTAGGTTCAGCCCGGTCAGGCCGAACTCCTAATTTTAAAAAAATTAGGAGTTAGGTATGTGACGTCACGCCGCCGAACTCATAATTTAAAAAAAAATTAGGGTTTCGACGTGAACCAACACGCCGTCGCACCACTGAAACCCTAATTTTTTTAAAAAAATAGGATTTCTCGGCTTGTGTCGAGGTACCTTGCCGGGCCAGGTACGGCACGAGGCTCGGTTGGCCTCTGTAAGGCATGGCATGATTGGTGTCGTGGATAGGCACGGCACGGGCACAGACACGGGCACGGGCATGGGAAATTCCCATGCTGTGCCGGCCTAGGCACAGCCGAATCGTGCCGTACCTCGTGCCGGGCTGGGCCGGCCCGGCCCGATTAACACCTTTATAAATATGTTGGAAGATACAATAAAAAGAGTAGAGACCAGAGAGATGAGAAGGTTTGTAGCCTTTGGGATCTTTATGAATCCACTAAAAATGAGTAGAAAAGAATGATAAAGATAGAGCTCAAGATATAGAAGGTAACATGAAGTATAAAAATAAAATATAGATAGATAATTTAGAGAAGTATAATGAGAACTAGAAAAATATATAATATATACAATATTCTTTTCAGGATGCACTCAACGAAATTGGTAGACAAGGCATGTTGTGCAACATGATTCCAAGGATGATGAATTCAGAAATAGGCATTAAAAGAGATATGAAGAGACCTTCCACATCAATGATATGATTTGAGCCTTCCAGCACATAATTTCTACTTAAGGAGTTAAATATAAAGGACCAACCAATTATTCAACCTTCTTCTCTCTACTGATGTATTGTGTACTTGTTTTCTGTTTTTACATTCTTCCTAATATTATTCTAGATAGTGCCTCAGAGAAAGAGAGAGAGATTTTTTGCTTGAAGATGAACAAATATTTTAGTGTGTGAGTTTGTTCGGTAATCAAATAATTAGGGTTTTATAGTTTTTTGATTATTTTTATGATGTGATAATGCTAAAAATGAGTATTAAATAGAAGAATTTCACTAAATTATGATTTTTGTGGATATAGTTGAATAATAGTAAAATTGGATAAAATTTGGGTATAATTAACGAACTTGGTAAAAAACTAAAATGAAGAGTAGAACAATAAGAAGAAAAAAATCATGATATTTAATCTCATTACATGTTTATACTAGTACAAATCTATTGAGAAGTCACGATAGTCTTTCTTGGTCATGAATTTATAAACAAGGCATGATATTTTTGTAATTTTATCACTAGCTTGCCAAAATCATTCTTATACAATATATTCGTTATGATCATGAAATTATTTTAGAGTTGTGGCCACATTAGTTCAAAATACAAATTTAGCTATGACATTATTTGTATGTAACAACAACCAAGTTCCAAACTAGTATAAGAAGTCATGATATTTTATACTAACATGACATATTCTTTATAAAATCAAAATCATATAATACTAAGTAATTTTAAATTGTAGAAATCTTTACCATCACGATTATATGCTCCATGCCCCCATAGAATAACTTCCTCAATTACAACAATTTTGTCGCTGACTTTGTATTCCAGAATGGAATTACCTCAATTACAATAATCTTTGCAACTAGTAGTATTTAATGAACATAGCAAATAAAGTAGAGTGATCTTAGAGACATCTAATATTTAGACTAGTTAAGATGACAAAGGATTCACAAACATCACAATCCACTTTTTTTGATTCTAAATTGATTCTAATTACAAGAATATTAGGGTTTCATAAGATACTTCATTCTTATGATTACCTTATCATATATGAGTATCTATTAATGATCTATAAGAATATGAGGTATAAAATAAAATATTTAACATAATGTTTGATAATGCTTCAAATAATAATGTAACAATAAATATTTCATAAGAATCATTAAAGAGGTCCCTTGGCTAAGATTTTTCACATTAGGTATATGTGTTAGATAATAAACCTAATAGTATAAATCATCTTAAAAATTATTTCTTCCTCATTAGAACAAAAATTTAATGTATTAAATATATTAGGATACCTAGTGAAGTACAACACTTTTATAGTCCATGTAAGTCACTGGGCCTAGAAAAGAAGAAATTTAAACTAAATGTTAGACATTAATGGAATTTAATATACATAATGTTGGATTTATATATTGACTAACTATATGTGATATTTGACTACATGATAGTAAAACTAATGAGATAATTATTGATCGGGCTAGAATCTAGTATTTTCATTTTAAAAATTTATAAATTTTTTTTGTAATAAGTTGAATATGTGGTCATCTATATACACTCTCATAACATACATTCTACTTAAGTGCATATACAATATGAGTAGTATTTTTTACCAATATAGAGACTATCAATATCTTGGTACCATGACTATTTAGATGGAAATAAAGTATTTAAAATACTACTCTTCTATTCAGTCTTTTTATTACCTAGCTACATATATTGATCATAAGATTAAGATTGATTGGGTAGAAAATACTATCAAATTGGTTAAAAATACTAGTCCTTTATATCCCAATATTTTAAATAATGGGGCATAGTATTTTCATTTTTAGAATTTATAAAAATCTTATGTAATAAGTCGAACACGTATTTGTCAATATACACTCTCACAACTTGCATTCTACTTAAGTATATATGCAATATTAGTAATATTTTTTAACCAATATAGAGAATACCTATATTTTGGTACTATGACAATTGAGATGGAAAGGGAGTATTTAAATACTGGTCATCTATTTCATTTCTTTATTACCTAGCAATTTATATTGATCCTAAGATTAAGATCAAATGAGTTGAAAAATACCATCAAATTCATATCTATTTATAGGGACTAACCATAATAATAGAGGACAAGATTTATAAATAATAAGATAACTTATTTAAATATTATGAAATAAGTTTAGTATTTGTAGTGAACCTATACACACAAATAGCAGTACCATATTTATAGATGACAACTTTTTTTATTTAGTTAGTTAGGATCAAACAACATAAAGGTTCATCGAATAAGAATGAGCTTTTAAAATACTTAGACATTGATTATTATTATAATTTATCCCAAAATAAAATGAAATAATTTGATATATTTAATTGATGGAAATCATAGAAATCCATATTTTTTGTGCATCTAATATGACACCAATCTACTGATCTCTCTGCATGCTATCTAGCATATTATTAGTCTACTTTTTATGTGGCTCTATATATGATTTTAGATAGGAGTACATTACAACTAAATATTATTGAAGCTCTGTCATATTTAAAAAATTAGAAGAATGCATAAATGTATCTTCAAGGTAAAGTCAAAGAGTTGCAAGTAGATGATGACTTACATGAAAATGATAATACTAAAACTGTAAGGTGTGATGATCTGAATTAGAAAAGAGACATTATGTTATTTGGTGCTGCATTGACATGCATTTCATTTGACCATTTCTAGTTTTTTTTTGTATTTTTTAAGCATTTAGATTTATATTTCAAGAGTTAAGTGTTTTTTATATTGATATTCAAACATATTACATTTACAGTTTACATTTAAAAAAAATTGTTTTTTTTAAAATTTCATATATGTAATATATCTAGACATGAGACCAATTCACCAACTCATGGCTCATATATCCAAATAGGGCTGATAAGCTAGGGGCTCTACCCCTAACCCGGAGTCTAGGGCAGACAACATCAACCAACAAGCTCAACTAGCATAATAGCTCTTGTTCGTAGCCTATGCAAGCCATGCCTTGGTGGTTCATGGGTGGCCGACTAACCCAAGCTAGCCTAGTTATTTGCATGCCAAATATAACACATGTCAAACCCTACCCGTCATGGTTTGACATGTCCCAGTTATGTAGCCAAGGAATTGGGTCGTGCCAGGACTCTCTTAGTTGCCACCATGCCGACATGCCATGAACTAGTGGGATGGAATGTTTTGTGCCTAGTTGAGCCAAAATAAAATAAGTCATATCAATCCAGCATGATCTTTTTGAAACCTCTTTGGTGATGGAACTATACTTCCACACAATGAGCATCACAATGAATGCTTGAAATATTGATGTGAATGATTAATATCATGTTATATTATTGACATTTGACTTGTGTAGCATTATCAAAGATATAATATTGTGAGAAATAGATCTACTTCCATTGATACTTGGAGATATTTCAAATGGTGTTTCTCCATCAAGTTTATTTAGAATACTAAAAGAATAAAATGAGGAAAATTGTGAAGGCCATGAAATATGGGCCATTACAACCATTTGTACACAACTTCAAACTCATGCTCTAAATTTCGAATCTTGGAGAAAATGATGTTTTTTACTCCTTTATGGATAACATAAGTCTTAGAAAAAGCTAAACCAATAAAAGAGAATTATCTAAAATCCTACTTGAACTATGTACATAGAATAGTTTGTACATTATCAAAATTAGTTTGATTATGTTTAATTTTATGAAAACTAAGAAGTTTTCAAGCAAAATAGGTTTGTATACTATACATCAATATAATATTAGCCATCCAGAATATTACAATCCAATTTTTCTATGTAAAAGGGAAAGTTTTCTAATGATTGAAAGGAAGCTGGAAATAGTGACATGTTTATGTAAGAGGACACATTGAATACCTAATTGCTTAAATCACACTAATATTTTATATACCCTAAACTTAGTTAAATAGCCTTGGAGCATGTTTATCACGATTTAACATATAAATAATCTCTTTTCAAGTCTATCATTTGAGAAAATATTTAAAATAGGAGCACTACAACAAATTTAACTTTTTGCTACCAAATATTTTGTGACAAGGAAATTTTATCTCTAAATTTCATTTTTGGAGGCAATTTGTAATTGTTGCTAAATGTTTCATGAATTTCTGTCCTATAATGATAATATTTATGCAATAAATAATAATGTTTTTGCCACAAATTATTTGATGGCCAAAATATTTAACAAAATAAAATTTTGGTTTATTTGGGAAAAATAATATATTTGCATACTATCGTTGTATAATACTTTTAGAGATGAAAATGTTTATTCTCAAAAAAGTTTTACAAACTTTTTGGACAAACTAACTATTGCTAGATGAAATATATTTGTCTCAAAAAAATACATTGAAACAAAAAAGTTGGCAAAAAGACATCCAAAAGAGCATGTTCTACTTTTCTTTTTGAAATAAAAAAATTAAATTATAAAAACTGAAATATTTTATGTAACATGATTCCAATGAGATCTTTCCATATGAAAACTTGATAAATAGTTTTTATTATTTATTAGACTTTTTACACCATATATTATTTTCTTCTCTTATTTATTTAAATTTTTCTTGTGAAAATATATATATATATATAAAGCTATATGAAGTGGGATTGCCATTCCACCAAACCAAGTTGTTTCATCCATCTATTAATTCCTTATTTGTTTTTTTTCTAGTTTTTAAATTATTTTTTCATATTTTCATGTAACCATTTTTAATCCATGCAAAAAATAGTGATGAAAAATATGTTTATTTTTTTTAATGTAAGTAAGAGTCATGAGGATTCTTGGTAGGTTCTCATATTATGTTACTTTACCATTGTGGGGTGACATTAATTATATATAAAAATAAATTAATCAATAATGTTAAATAAATTGCCACCCAATATCCTAATAACCAACTTTTGCATTATACCATGCTCCCTCTTTTATATTCATTTCCCTCTTGAAATGTCGATCCATAAAACCTTAAAATCCTAAAATTTCCAAACTTTTTCAAATTTATTATGGCACACCAACCAAAAAAAATTATTATTATTTTTGATAATCATGTGTATACTCATTAGTGTAGGCCAATTGGAGAACACCCCAACTAATTATACGAGGAGATAAGCATTTCCCTTAATTCCACCTTCAAATATATCCAAGTTAGTTATATGTAAGATTCAAACCCAAGACATCATATCTTAGAGTTTGTTCCCAACCACTCCAAAAAATAAAAGGCCGTGGTGACCACATTTGTTGCATATGATGCATCAAAATTATAACACTATTTCAATAGTCACATGATGCTTACATTTGATGCACTCTAACGTAAATCACTAGTTTACCTAATATAACATCATGAAACTCATCAATGATACATGCATTCATAGGTCAAATTTTAGGTCACAATCCTACTTACATATCAGTTATATATTCAATATGCATTTGGCTGAAATTATGTTCCCTTAAGTTATTTAGGTCACTTTTTTAATTTCTTTCATCTCTCATCATGTTAGCACATTGAGGCCATTTATTTAGCTTATTTTGAATCTCATTTGTCTATATCCAACTTAAAATTTCATGAGATTTGGTTTGTACTTTGTATTTGATGCCTAACGTTGATATGCACAATTTAATTTTATATATATATATATAATGTTGAATTCTTTTTCCAAAGATAAGTTATGAATTATTTTGAATAGACCCATTGTATAGAATATTTTATGTAGTTACAAGATATTTGTTTAGTCTTAAATATTATATGTGTGTAATAACTTCATGCTACTATTTTTTGTATAAATAAAAAGCATTAAAAAAATCAATTAAATTTTGGGACTTAAGCAGACACCTAGTAAATCAACAAAATTAATGAAAACATGTTATGGATATACATGTTTATGGAGCAATTGCAATTCTTATGCTATTTGACACCAAATTAAAACATATTTAATTTATTTTCTTATTTGTTTGTATCATAAAAGTGTTGAAGAAGCTGTCCACTTTTTTTTTTGTTTAGACAAAATTTTAGGATTTATTTTGTTAAGTTCTTTGTTTTGGATATATGCTGGTTGTTTTGTTCTAGGATATAATTGTTAGATAATTAGAAAAATCAAGGGCATGGTTGGTTTTTTTTTTTTTGGATTTTTTTGAACTAATCTAGATTTGTCAAGCACGACCTTACTTGAACATGATCTAGATTTGTTAAGGAAGTTAACTACCTTCTATTTTGGTTAATTATTTTGTAGAAGTACTAATCTGCATTATTGATGCTGATTTGAATATTTTGATAATTAGAATACCTTTTAAATTATATTTTGGAATATCAGAACTGACTTTCTGGTCTCACTAATTGGACTTTCGGCATGTCACCCTTCTTGTCTAGTCTAGTTAATTGACTTGGAGAATGTTAAACTTACTTCGGACCAAATGAACATATTTTTTGACATATGAACTAGATGAACTAGCTAGTTCCATTGAAATCAAACAATTCAATTAATTTTAATTTTTAACTTTTTACTCATCAAAACTATACCCTTTTGATTGGGATAATAAAATCTTACTCATACAAAAACATGCATGACAATATCATAAACTTTCATAAACAAAAAATAATGAAAATGTATAAATCATAAGCCCTATAAATAATACACAACTTAGATTGGAGCAACCCACAAGTAGTTATACTAAAACCTTTCCTGCTCATACAAAAATATGTGTAGGACAGGTTTTTACTTATCAAAACTTATGCCCTTTTGATTGGTATAATAAAATCTTTCCTGCTCATAGAAAAAATATGCATGCCAATACCATAAACTTCCATAAACAAAAATTGATGAAAATGTATAAATTGGAAACCCTATAAACAATACACAAGTTAGATTAGAGCAGCCCACATTTTGTTATAATAAAACCTTTCCTACTCATACAAAAATATGGGTAGGAAATAATTAAATTAGAAACCCTAGTTCCATTGAAATCAAACAATTCAATTAATTTTAATTTTTACTTTTTACTCATCAAAACTATGCCATTTTAATTGGTATAATAAAACCTTTCTTGCTCATACAAAAACATGCATGACAACATAATAAACGTCCATTAAAAAAAATAATGGAAATCTAAAAATTGGAAACCCTATAAATAATACACAAGTTAGATTGTAGCAGCCCATATGTTGGGTGCTCCCATACATAAAGTAGAAAAAATAAATAATATTATGTATTAACTGTAAAATCTCTCATCAAGTTGGTACATAAATATCAAAAACACCAATCATGGAGAAATGAAACATGAGATGAGATTTCTTCAAGATATTCAAGAAGATATTAACTAATTGATAAGTTGTAGAAATATAAGTTATATTAGTAATCTCTTCCAAGAACTTCTCCCCAAGAAAGAAGCAATCTATCTTTATGTATTTTATCTACTCATAAATTATTGGATTAGTGGTCATATATTTTCCTACCTATCTATCTAAATAGAGAGTAGTACTTGAATTAAGTGGATATCTAATCTCTTGAATAAGATGCTTGATCCAAAATATCTCACATGTAACTATCACTATCTTCCTCAACTGTACCTCTTCACTTGATCTCAAAATAATCATATATCTTTTTTTTTTCAAGGAGACAAGACCTCCTCCAAGAAAAGTACAAGAAATCTACAGTGGGTCTCCTTTTGGTATAAGTAAGTACTCAACTCAAATCTGAATACCTTGTCAATTGTGTATGTCTATGATCATAGAAAGAAATCCTAAGCCGAGAGATTTTTTTCCATACCTTAGTATGTGAAGAACTATGTCTCATGAATATATAATAAAGAATATATGAAATGACTAACTATACCACTACATTAGTTATATCTAATGTTGAAATTGTCAGATAATCAATCTTTCATATTATTCTTTCATACGTAGTAGAGTTAATTCAAGGAGTCATATTAGATAAGAAATTAACATTAACTCATTTAAGTATTTTGTAGAGAACGACCTTAAAAGGCCAGTCTCCATAAAAGTAAAATTATATATCTTTTTTGTGAAAATATAATATTTCTCATAGAGTAAATGACTTATATACCAAGAAAGGATTTATTCCTTCTAAGATCATTCATCTAAATTGATGATGAAAGGTACTCTTTGAGTTGAATAATTCCTAATTTACTATACCCCATAATAAGGATGCCATTAATGTACAAAATTAGTAGGATACACTTACCATCTAAGATCCTTATATAAAATACAAAACATGTCTAATATACTTGTGTCACCTAAAAAATGTAACCGCTAGTGAAATCCTAATAAAATAAGTCACATGTGACTGCTCTAAGCCTTATAATATTTTCCACAATTTATAAACTTAGTCTGACTATGCCACTCAAAATATGGATGGTTGCTCTATATATGTTTCTATCTCAATGTCACCATAAAGAAAGACATTCTCTATATCCAACTAGTATATCCTCTTTATCCTAGTTGATATTAGTGATATAAGAATCTATACTAAGGTCAAGTTTTTATATGAGATTGGAATATCCTAGTAATTTATACAAAATATCTTATTGACTTTTCTCATAATAAGTTTCAACTTAAAATGATGTACATTCCCATGCTGATTGTTCTTCATAGTGAACACTTATCTACAACAAATACAAACCTTTTAGAAGGTCAAAAAACTAGTTATCAAGTCCAATCATTGTGGAGGAATTTATCTCATTCAATATTTTTTTCCACATTCTTGTATGAGATAATATCTCAAAAGAAGACTTTGATATCATATTACTATCAAAAGAATTATTTTAAAAAGTAAGAAAAAAGGCATGAGTATGATAATATATATGAAATATGATATTGAATATAATTCATCTATTTTTTCTAGAGAGTGATTGAAATTTAAAGATAAAAAAAGTCAATTACATGATCATCTAGCTTCTTGGGAGACTTACCTCCACTATGATGAGGCTACATTTGTCTGCTTTTTAGGGAAAACTTGCTCTCTCTAAAATTAATTTGTTTTGTATTTATTAGTATATATGATGACTTCATAGGAGAGTCTTCATAATGTGAACTAATAAGTTTAGATGAAGACGAGGGGTGACTCTCTCTTTCTCCTAATTAGAGGCTCAAGAATAATTATGTAGAAGTAAGGATAAGTAATAGATTTTGTTTCATCCTTTAGATCATTACTCTTTCTAGGCTTGTTAAAGAATAATTCTTGTTCAAAAGAAGTAACAACAATACTCACTAATATACAATTAGTCTTGGGTGAATAAAACCTATACCTTTTTTGAGTATTATAGTAACTAAGAAATATACTTTATCACTATATGTTCCATCTTATCAAGTCCTATAGAGATCTTGAATAAAAGAAATAATTTCATATATTTCGGGAGAAAAGCTAAATATTTTCTCTTTAATATAAAATATATGAAAGGATCCATGATGAGAAATTATAAAAGAGGATATCGAGTTGATAAAGTAGTGTGTGATCAAAATCACATCTCCCTAAAAATACTTTAAAAGACCAATACCAATGATCAGTGTACTAGGGATCTCAATCAATCATCTATTTTTCCTTTTAGCAACTCTATTATATTAGGATGTGCTAGAAGGGGAAGAATGTCATGCGATCTCATCATTAGTAAAATAAATATTATATTTATCAAACATGCACTCTAATGCATTTTGACTAAATATTTTATATATTTCTATAAAATTGAATCTTTTTACGAAATGGACGAGACAAAAAAAATTATGATCAAAAATAAAAAAGAATCAACCAAGAAAAATACATACAATCATATATAAATATAACATAATATTTAAAAATTATTTTGAGTCTTATCTCAAGATGATTTTAAATATTATGGAGGGCATGATAAGAAACACTAGTTTGCATTTCTAAGTTGCATGACTCACACTTTAGTGCAAAGACAACTCTAATGCTACGATCTAATATTCTCAGTATGGCTAGAAATATCTAATGAAATTGAGAATGAATAAGTAATATCTCAATAGTACTCTAGCATCTAGTAGGATATCAAATCATAGAAGTAAGAACAAAAAAATCAAATTTGTATAGTGTTGAGATGATCTTTTCCTCCAATTCTTTTGATCCTACAAAACAACATTAGTAAAAAAAATATAAAGTTAGAGTTGAGTTCCCTTTAAAGATAACTCATAAAAAGAAAGCTATTAGGACAACCTAAAATAAATGAACAAGCAAAAGTAGTAAGGTGTCAAGTTGAATAATGTAATTACCAAAGGATTTTGATGGCTTGCCATTGGCCATAAAAACAATTAGGAACAAGCAAAGAAGCTAATAAATAATGAATAATTACTATTGATTTGAGTATTAGCTTTTGAGTTAATTATCAATAAGTTTGAAAAAAAAATGATTCACACGAGCTATATACATAGAGGGCGAGAAGTATCTATTACTTCCCTAGAGAAGATTTTTTGTGCACTTCTTTCTAGCAAGTGTCAAGATGGGAGAACTCTAAGAGGACCATCGGATGGCTCTGTTAGATGGTTTGTCTCTCTCAATACTTTGTGCTATTGTAAGCCTATCTTTCTCAATATTGTATAGTACTCTCAATTTGAACACTATAAATAACTCTCAATGTCTCTCTTTTAGTATGTCTTTGCTTCCTATAATATATGAATGCTATGAATTTATTGTATTGCATAATTTTATCAGTTAAATAATATCCCAAAAGTTCATTGGTTAGAGTATCTCATCAACAAAAATTCACAAGTATATGAGTCATACAAGTAGTAAAAAGGACTTTCGTCCAAATGTCGATCACACATAGATTGTATTAGTAGTTTGGTCAACCAATAGTGAGAAAATATTATTCTAGTAGAGAAGATAATTTGAGATTTTGGTAAGACTCTTAGATCCTAAGCTTTGTTTATTTTCATTCATATGATATATTTTTAAATAGTTTGATTTATGTTGAGTTTGGATATATAATGAATATTAAATTATTATTAAAATGCTCATTTTCCTTAATGACTTACAAGGTGATTATCATCATTGAGCCTAACCCAATGATGAACCTCTCGTAATTATTTCATGGTATTTTACCACGGAGACAATAAAGCATCTCTACACGAAAGTCATTCACAAGTCTATACCTTATAGAAAACTCATCAAATACCCTCAATGGTTTCTTTGTAAGCACATTCTTATTCTCTAACCTTAGGTGTCTAAATGACTATGAATTAATGTGGTCATAAAGGTGTTCTCACTTTTGGCTTCATAATATTATTCTCACATAATTAATATATCTTTTCCCGCAAATCTCTTAGTGAGAACTATACAAGTGAAAATAACTCAAAGAGATATCACCATCACTAACACATATCTTATGAATTATCCATCATCATTCACTATAATGATGATATGACTCTCACACTAAAGGTAAAACTTTAAGAAGAGTATTCTATAAAATATTTATATCAATTGAGAGTCAGTTCTTCTAAGAAATGCATAATGGATTAGTATTAAAAATTATTCATGATTTTGGCTTCGTGAGTGTCATACTCATAATAATTAATATACCATAGTTTTGGGTTTTGATGTATAAATTTGTCGCATACATCATGGTTGGGAAGGTTGTTACTTCCTTTCTATCATATGTGTGAGTGAATTTTGTGATTTACCTATTATCTTCTACCATGATAATACAAACCTATTAATAATAATTTTAATTTTAGATATATTTAATCATTTATTCCATTAATGTTTATTTCACAAAAAACATCACAATTAAAATTCAAAGCATCCATACATCACATAAACAAAATAAACAAATCTTACACATCAATTTAGCATAATATTGGAAAGAGATTGATATGAGGTATTAGAGAATAAATATTGTGAATCTTTGGTTCCTCATGATAGTTTTCATGAAAATCTAGGATTCAAAACCTAATTTACATGCTATTATCATTGAATTCCCAAAATCTACGCTAGATAATGATGTTTGAAAGTCATTCCCCTCAACTACAAGGTTTAGTCCCTCTATTATGTTCTTACTTGTTAGTGGATCCCTTAGGGAGTGTGTAAAACACCCATAGGGTTGTTACTATGCTTGGATTAAGGTGAAGAAGAAAGAAGGTTGGCTAGTATTTGGATCAAATTTGATTCCATACCTCTCCTAACCCCTACCATATCTTTTATACTTCATGAATTATGGGCATTTTCCAAGGAGAAATTCATGCCTTTGAGAATATGTTGTGACTTTGTACTTTAGTATCTTTAAATGGAAGCTATAGCACTAAAAAATAGTTGTGTCTTTAGAATGTCTCATAAACTTTTTTTACCCCAAAAATCATGGTATTGGAAAGTGGATGTGGCTTTGCAATGCTCAATAAATTCTTTATAATTATGATGTTGGAACTTTGCCGCGACTTTACTTTCTCTTGAGGAAAAAAAGTCATGACCTTAGAAATGAATGTTGTTGAGTATTACTTTCTATAACCCTTTATATCCAAGAGTCATAGTACTAGGAAATAGCCTTGACTCTGGACCTGGGAATATTAAGCTTTAATAAAAATAAAGTCATGCTATTGGAAAATGGCCATGACTATTGACTTGGGAATATTATACTTTAATAAAGATAAAGTCGTGACACTAGAAAATAGTCACGACTTTTAGGACTAATGAAATACTTGGTTGCTTTGATGTGAAATTAATATCATAGTCATTTAAATATTATGAGATAAGAATGAATACGACTTTAAGATAATACCACAACTAAAAAATATATTAAATAGTGAATTGATCATGCTAATGAGATAGAAGAGTTATGACATACAAAGATTATCATGACTAATTCTGTAGAGCTTTAGCCAAGAATGAATGATGAAACTACTCGATAAAATCAACTATCACTAAGTCACTAATTACCTCAAAAAATATCATGATTTCACTGATATCTATCACAATCTATCAAAACTCTAATTTTATGGTATTGTTCCAATTATGACATGTATATATGCTTACACATCATTATAAATCACTCAAATACAACAAAATATTTAGTATTTCACATACCAAACAATTCACAAAAAGAAAAAGAAATTATACACACACACACGCGTGCACACACACACACACACACACACTATTGGTACCATATCACTGCTCTCTCAATTGATGTCAATAGTAAGTTGGAATCTTTAACAAATTGCATTGACACACAATCCAAATTTTCCAAAAACCAAACCTTACTCTTTTTTATGTTCACCTATTGTGTTCCTCTTGTGTGCATGTTATGCACAATTATGCATCTATTGTGTGCCTCACTAGGTTTGAGCTAACCCTAGCTCTTATTCCATGTGCAAATATAAGTATACAAAATAATATAAACTTTCATAATCAAAAGGTGATGAAAATGTATAAATAGGCAATCTTATAAATATTACATAATTTAGATTGGAGTAGCCCACATGTTAGGTACTTTCATCCATAAAGTAGAAAAAATAAATAACATCAAGCATAAACCAAATGCCCTTCATCATGTCATTGGTTTGTCACTCTCCCATGTCCTCTAGAATCCCCTAAAACTAGAAGATCTTGTCCCTATCACCACAAAAACACATCCCATGACACCATCACCTACCCCCTATTTCAATTAATCATATTTAAGGTTGAAAACATCTTCGTCTCATATGTGATTTGATTGGTGAACTTTGCAACTAATCATGTCTGAATTGTTCGATTAAATAGTTTTGGAATATATAATTTTTATGAAGTCATTTTTTTAAGAATGTTTCATATTAAAATATTTTAAAAGGTATTTCTTTTGTTATCCATTTTCATATTTGGACAAGGTATCATAGTGCTTATGATTACTTTAGCTACATCACAATATTTATTCATTTTCCAAATTGTGTACTTGAAGAACTATATAGATTATGTACTAAATATATTCAAATTGGGTGCTAAAATATTTTCAAAATAGAAATAAGTTTATTAGAAATTTACTTATATAAATTATGTATGCTTAAATAAGTTATAAATCACCACCTGGTTGATGAAAGTTAGAGAAAGAAGATGATGTAACATCTAAATTGCAAGCACATTACTTTTAAAATATATGTTTCACATGATCCAATTGTGTCCTTGGTGTATCATATAAATACAATAATGGATAAGAATTGGATGAATCTTCATAATCAATTATCAAAAAAATATGCAAATAGTGTGAAGTTATTTTATATAGTTGCATTAAATCATGTTAAACAAAATGGAAAGAGTCATTGTCCATGCTAAGATTCAAAAAATAGATTTGAAAATGTATAGTAGAGATTTAAAGCCACTTATATAAATATGTAACAGCCATAAATTATCACAGATAAGTTTTCTATTGTGAAAAAATCTTTATTAATTATGATAATGAACCAGGAGAAAACAAAATTCGTAATTTTTGGGGAGAATGTCATGAAAGTCTTGATGTTGATGATGAAGTGTTTAAACTTAAAAGTAATTTTTGTGTTTTTGTACCACTTAAAAAGTTACACATTATGCACCTAGTGTAGATCAAGAACAATTTGAAATTTGTTTAAGTGAATTTAATAAAAAGAAATTTACTATGCTTAAATTATCATTGCTAACCTTTATTGTTAGCCTTCATTATTTGCCTTCATTGTTCGCCTTCATTGTCCAATTAATTTAATTTAAGTTTCTTAATCACTAGGTAAGAAATCATTTGACATGTTCAATTATTGAGCAAGGATTTTTTTTGACATCACAAAATGTTCACAAATGATAATGATAAGAACATATAATATGTGACTTGGGGTTTGGGGAATGGAAAAAAGCATGTGTCAAAGTATGAGTGTGCCTTGTTTGGAAAATAAAATAAGGTTTCCAATAAGTGTTTTATATCTGAAAAAGATTGATACAAGATTGACGATGATAAAGAAAAAAGATCACATAAAAAAATTTAGATAAATGTGAAGCCAATCAACAATAGTAATAGTGAAAAACTAACAAGACAAATTAAGAAATAAAATGAATAAATGGGAATCACCTATACATACTAGATTATTCAAATTAGGGTGGTAAACATATTGGGTGCTTCAATCTATAATGTAAAGTTATGAAAAATTAAAATAGTAAAAACAATGTAAACCATAACACCTTCTCAAGATATTCATAAATATCTAGAACACAAAGCTAAAAGGAAAGAAATGTATTTTAAGTCATCTTCAAATAATTTATGAAGATATTAACTAGTTGATCTACTATATGAATGTGAGGCCCAAAAAAAAATAAATTTTCTTCATTTTAGTCATTGCTCCAAATTTGTAATGTTGGTCAAATGTAGGAATGAAAAATAGGGAAAATTGATACTAAAGTTGCTAGATTTGAAATTTTAGCGAGAAAGTTAGGCTAGTCTGAACCTATAGGAGCAATTTGGTCATTTTACTATTAATGAATGATAAAATTTATATTTGTTTCATTTATCTCTCCATTTAATGACTCCTTTTCTATATCTCTTCTTCTTTCTCAGATTTTTGAGTTTCTTCATCATTTCTTCCCCAAAATCATTGAAATAAAATACAAAATTCATAATTTTTGGTGAAAATTTATTCTATGAAGTGATTAAGCTGAACAAATCCTTTGTTTCAACCAAAGATATCCATTTAATAGTTTTAATCTCATAAAGGAAGGATAAAGTTGTGATCAGTTAATTTATTTTCATCTTTCTTATTTAATTTTATAAATTAGGCTTGAAATTATGCAAATCCTCAACAATATTTTTCTTTTGTTTTTGTTTGAGTTTGCATTGTGGTTATAAAAATCGAATTAAAATATTGGAGCTAGTTTTTGAGGTTTAAGTTTTGGAAAAGCTTGGTTAAGATAGAAAATTTCTAAAAACTCAAATGAAACTTTATATTTTACATTATTAGTTACATATATATACTTTTTATGTGTGATTTTATGATATGGTTATAAACCTTTTATTTTAGATTCTTTGAAATGAGTTTTATGAAATTTAATTCAATTATTTATGATATATTTAATTGATTGAAATTCATAAATCTAACACCAATAAATGATTTCTTTGGTATATTTAGAAACTCATTTACACATATTTTTTTTAGAAAAAAATATTTTTCTAAAAATAGGAAAATGATATTTTGTTATATGTAAATGATGCCAAAAATCATGGTTGATGGATTATTTGACTAATTTTGAAATGTAATCATGTTAGTATGCATGTGTAAAATCCTATCAGAAATAATTTAAATATATATAAGCTATATAATATTTTGAATGAAATTTGAATACTTTTGGAAAAAATACATATTTTGATATGAGGTTTTGAGGTAATTATTAGTTTTAGCAAGGATATGGATGGCTAAATATACAAGAATATCCATGTAGGTAGGAATTAGATATGTCATTAGGAGAATGATCCTAAACCCCTTGTGCACTTGTGGTGGAGTTCTATTATGTGGAGTTAATAATTATTGGGCTAGAAACTAGTAAATATAGCATGAGTCCTCGGATCATGGGAGTTGGTGTGTGTATTCCCAAGTGGATTGGTAGCTAGGATGGAGTTGACAGATTAATTTTTCCTTTTACATGTCTCGTTGTGCCCCAGTAGAGCCTTGATATACATAGAGTATGTGTATTTGTGAAAATAGGATGAAGATTAAAAAATGAATATTTAGAAAACTTACACACAGCCACAGATTATGGCTTCATAAATTTGTATAGCCATATATATATATATATGTATGTATGTATGTATAAATATATGTATGGATATTTTAAAATATATTCTTAAATTCTTATATTGTATGTTAGAAAATATATGTGGCTATAAAGGTATGACATGCATTTCTCCATGTTTTCTTGAGATTTTTCTACTACACATTAGTTTCTTAGCCTTATTTTTTCTAGGTGAAAAAAATATTGATGGGCAAACCTAATTCTAAAGCTTACAGATCTATGAGAAGGTTTTGATGGAACATTTAGATGAGTTTTTTTTGAAACCATGTTATATAATCAACCATAATGGCCATTTTCTATAAATAAATTTACTTTTATAATGTTAAAACTTTATTGTTTATGCTTATTAATGATATTCTCTGAAATTTGATCAAATTTAAATGACTAAATATGACAGATCTTGACCTATTTTTTTTACTTGCTCCCATTGAATTATTAAGGTTGTGAGTATTTTAGAAAATAAAATTAACATAAAAAATGGAAAGGAAATAAAATATTTGACTTGTCTGTAGTTTTCTACAAACATGCAGTCAATCATAATCAATACTATTTATATTATGTGTTTATCTTGATTTTTTTAAAATATATTTTTTTATTTTTGATTAATATTCTAAATAAACATCCTTCCATTTTTTTTACATATATTTTATGAGTAATTTACTAAAATTATAAAAGCCCACCATTAAAAATACAAAACCCCTCACATTAGAATTTAAAGTATTTTTTAATAATATTCTATAAAATTAGATCAATTTTAAATGACTAAATATGAGAGATCTTGACCCATTTTTTACTTGCTCTCATTGAATTATTAAGGTTGTGAGTATTATAGAAAATGAAATAAACATAAAAAATGGGAAGGGAATTAAATGTTTTTGACTTGTCTATAGTTTTCTACATACATGTAGTCAATAACAAGTAGTACTATTTACATTATGTATTTTTCTTGATTTTTTAATATAAATTCTTTTATTTGGATTAATATTTTTTAATAAACATTCTTCCATTAATTTTTACATGTATTTTATGAGTAATTAACTAGATTTACAAAAGCCCATTATTAAAAATACAAAAATCCCTCACATTGGATTTTAAAGTATTTAAATCCTATTAGATTTAACATCAAGAAAACATATTGTAGCTCTTGAGTGGGAGTGCCTTGAGGTCATGAAAATGAATATAAGTTTTAGCAATAATCTTCTATAGTTATTCTTCATTAGAAAGAAATAAAAACTAATAGATTGTATATTCTTTTTTCTATGGTAAGTTATTCAACTAGGTGGTTGAGTATTATTGATCTATTAATTTTTCATTCTCAATTTGGTTACATATCTTTGGTCAAGCTAAAAATGTTAGATCATGGTACTTGAGTATTATATTAGTAATGACTTAATCAATTCAATATACTTAGATATATGCAAACATATTATAGATAAGACTCAAGATAAATATAAATATTTTGTAATTTTAATTAATGATTATTCACATTTTACTTGGTTTTATAATAATTTGAATAGTTTTTCCTAATGTGTCTTCCAAATAGTACTTATAGTGAGCAATACAGAATGAACTAATGCTGAATTTGATAGTAGTCAATGACTTGGAGTCGAATCCTCAGTATAGTCCTTTATTTCACTTGTTCAAACTTACCCATTTGAACTAGATGCACATATCCCTTTTGGGGTTTGATTAGTGAGCCAAGCAGGAACAAAGCATCATAAAAGAATAAAAAATCTATATAATAAAAATATAATAATTATTAGGAGTGTCAAGGTGGCACCGAATGTGATTGAGTGTCCTTTCTTAGTTACTTTAGTGCCTAGATAGGATATGAGTATTATTCACCTAAGACTAATAGAGTTTTAGTAAGTGCTATCGTTATTATTCTTGATTAGAATACCTTATTAATCAGCCTAGGAAAAGTAAGGAATCATAAGACGTATGTGAATATGTTAGCTTTTCTTACTCCTCTATAGTCTTACTTGGGCATTTAGTTATGATAGAGAGTCACCCCTTAGGAAGATATAAACTTATTGGTTTATATCATGATGGCACTCCTATAATTTATATGTACTAATAAGTATATAAAATATTGATTCTAGAGAGAGTGAGGGTTTCCTAGAAATCGAATGTTCTAATAGTCAAGATGAACTAGTAGCTTTCGAGCCTACTCCACTCTCAACTCAAGATGAGTCACAAATGAGGAGAATTGACCACTTAGGACTTATAGCCTATAGTAGGAGAAAGAGACATACATATCCAATTCAAAGCCAAAGAGACTCTAGAGAATCTTGATGATCCTATATATAACTCTTCTGATATTGATTTTTTGATCAATCTTCAAAAGATATAGAGGAGTTGTGCTCATCATTATATTTCATATGTATTATCAAAGTCAAGCGGTCTCTCTTTTTTATCTCTTTTACTACTTCTCTTGATAGTACTAGGGTACCTAGGTCTCCTTATATGAAGAGATGAATACCCTCATATCCATGTGATCAAATAACTTGTACATCAATAAACTAGAAGTTCTATTATTAGTTTCATGTGGATGTTCACTATGAAGATCAATCCATGTAAAAGGATAGATCTCCTTAAGGTGAGACATATTATGAAAAAGTTCACTTAAATATTTACTATGTATACCAAAATAATTTTTTCTCTAGTGGCTAATTTAGCCTTTGTATGTTTTTATATTGTTGTCAGCATCTCATGGATGGATGATATACTAGTTACATGTGAAGAATATTTTTCTTCATGATGAACTTAAAGAGGATGTGTATGGAGAGCAACCACCTAAATTTTGAGTGGCATAGTTAGACTTGGTTTATAGATTACAAAAAAATATTATATGGTTTTAAACAACCACTATTGGCTTAGTTTGAGAGTTTTTCATTGGTTTTTACCTCTTTTAGGTTGTATAGGTGTATTACATATTTATCTTTATTTTTTTCTAAGAAGCTCATATGGCAAGTGGATCATACTAATTTTGTACATTAAAGAAAACCTTCTTATATGATATGATGAGTTGAGAATCGCCCAACTCATATAGGATATATGAAGGTATGTCATTAGGATGAAGATTTCCTATTCTAGGAGAGAAGTTTACTATTCTAGGAGACATTATATTATCACATAGGAGGTATGTCATTGATACTCTTATAGAGGTTGGTATTTTGAGTTGCACTCTAATGAATACTCTTGTTGACTCTATCATATAAAAGATAATTATAAAAAAAATTAACTATTTTTTTTTATTATTAGACTAGGTATAGTTTATGCATTCAATATAATTAGTCATTTCTTATATTCTCTTTGATAATTTCATATGAAGGAAACTCTTCACATATTGAGATATGTTAAGAAATCTTTAGGTCTTGAGATTTATTTCAGTAATCATGGACACTTAAATTTACCCAAGTATTTAGTTTCGAGTTAGGCACCTATTTACATTGAGATTAAATATACTATAGGTTTTGTTCTAAAGGAAGTCTTTCTCAAAGTCTTCTAATCATATAAGTTAATATTATAGAAAAAAAATAATAAATTCATAATTTACTTGATTTGAAAGATACCTTATAAAGCACAATTAATAAAATAATCAAGAGCAAAAAGAACATGCGAAAAAAACAAATTACCAAGTTTAATGTTGTCACAAACAAGGGCTTTGGTGGTTCACTAATAGCTATTAAATTATTCAAAGAACAAGAATGAAAAATAGTGATGAAAAAAATAATTACCTTTGATATGATCACCAGCTCTAGTGTTTATCACCAATGAGTTTGAAATGAGAACATGAGGCATGAGAGTTGTAGTATATGGAGGATGAGAAGTATATACTATTATTTTTTAAAAAAGTTTTATGTACTCTTCTCTAGAAAGTATCATGGTGAAAAAACTCTATGAGAACAATTGAATATCTTTGATAACTAGCTTATCTCTTTCAATACTCAAAAATACTCTTGGTCTCCTCTTGAAAAATAATTACAAATAACTCTCCCTAATATGTCTGTTTTCTTATAATATATGTATTATAACTTATAAGAAGAATCCAATGCATCTTTATACTAGTTTTATACCTCTGATCTCTTAATTTGAAATAAATAGTGAGAAAGAGCCCTACACAAATGTTAACACTAACACTAAGTTGGTGTGAACACAAATATTGACATCATCAATGGGTCGTTATTACACATGGCGTTGGCAATCAACTACACATAATTCTATCTTCTTTCCTTCTTCTTGCATGCATGTTGCATACAATGTTTTCCTATTATGTACATCTACTTTGCACACTATGACTAGGGTTTATGGTAGGAGCACCCTAGGGTTTATTGTCCATCCTGTGTGCCTACTATGTATCATGGGTGCATGTGGGGCACATCTACTTTGCACAATTTGACACTTATCCTCTCCTAGGGTTTATCATAATGAAGGCTCTAATACCATGATAAATATAATAACCAAACAATAATAATAATAATAATAGTAATAACAATAATTAAAAACTCATTTAATAATCAAAATATAAAATGTGCCAATGGAAATAACCTACAAATACTAGGTTACTCGAATTTTGGCATCCTGCATATTAAATGCTCTCATCTATAGTGTAAAATAATATAAAAGAGAAAAATAAAATACCACATAAGTTGTAACCCAATGCATCCTTCTTAAAAAAAGATCATAGAGACTCTTTGTCAGAATATACTAGAAATAATGTGTCAAAGATAACAATGAGTTGATGATATCCTTGGGTATCCAACTAATGGTAAAAAAATAGAATTTATTTGATTTGTTATACACAACTTTTAATAAAGAATCTCAAAAAGTGATATTAAGTTTTGAAAATGATAGTTTTTATCATTTGGTAATATGAGTCATTCCTATAACATGTGGCTTGTTATAATGGTGCCATATAATTTGCCTCCCTATAAATGTAAGAAAGAGCCTTTTCTATTGATGCCAATTTTAATTCATAGTCCATAGTTTTCGAGAAGAAAAATTGATGCCAACTTATTCCTATTAATTGATTAGCCAAAATAGTAACAAAATCATGATTTAATCTCCTATAGTCTTAATTATTTTTTTATATGTGAGTAAAATTATTATGGATAATAAATAATTTTTTTGCAAATGAAAACTCATGCAAATAAAGTACAAAAGGTTATAAGGCTTGTCTTATTTTTAATAATGATATATCATGTACATTGTTGAAAAGTAAACTATTTTTTATAAGTCATAGATATTATTTGTTTTCTAACCATCTTTGGCATAAAAGTAGACTACATGATGTTAAGCTTGAGATGAAAACCTATCAATACTCTAGAGATGATGATATGAAGAAATTACTAAATTTTGTAGGCGATTTATGTATGGATCAAAAAAAAAAAAGACGAGAAGGAAGTTTAAGATAAATGTCTTTAATTGGAAGAAAAAAGTGCATATTTGAATTAGAATACTAGGCAATGTTGAAATTAAGACAATCTTGATGTCATGCAAATCAAAAAAGTTGTTAATGGAAATGTCATGGAGAAACTAAATGGCATTTACTTTTGCATTGAACTAGATATTTGAAGCCTTAATAATGTTATATATTAACTTTGGTAGAAATAAATTAATTTTGGGAGTTCTTAATGGTTATGCAACAAATATTTGAAGGAGCGTCAACATAGTAAATGTCAAGATATTTGGTTTGAAACATCATGATTATCATATGTTGCTCCATTAACTTCTCTAATTTGAAATCCCAAATTTCTACTTGAAGATGTCTATAAAACCCTTTTGGAACTTTCGGTCTTTCTCTATGTAACATTCTTTCTCTATATAAAACCCGTTTGGAGCTTCCAAATTTGAAAGTTCATAAGCTTGGAAAGGATTTTTTCCCCCATTCTTTCTCTATATCTTGAGACATTTAATAGTACATTTATTGCAAAAGACAAAATATGTTGGCCCATTTGAATTTGGGTGGGCGAACCCTTTTGAAATGTTATGCATGTTTTTTCTTTTTTTTTAATGATTTAATTCACCATTTTTTACCAATAATTATATTAATAGAATTTTGTGAATATTTATTATCATATATGATTTAAGGACACTTAAGAAGAATGCAAAAAATAGATCTTGACTAGAAGATTCAAAACAAGAGGCATATCATCATCATCATCATCATAATTACTATCAAAGAAACTTCACAATATAATTTGGTTAATGATACACATTTTAGTTTATCAAACAATATGAAATATGGATGAGTTGGGCAATCACTATAGTGTGTTTTCCATTTTTCACAAAGAGTTTGTCCATTTTGAAGTCATTAATAAATTGAATGATATCATTTGATTAAATGTTTTTTTATTATTTAGTGTAAAGTTAATATTAATACATTTTTTTACTAGCCAACCCATGGAACATTTGTAAGGGAAAAGTGAAGTAAATTTATTTTAAAAGCAAATAACAATAAATAGTTTTAAAATAAAAATTATCTATGTTTGATTAAATATTTTCATGTCCAATGACATTATTTAATAGTACTAGTAATAAGTATGTATATTTTCAATCACAAATGAAAATATAATGTTATGAAGTTTCACATGAAGCTATTGATGAACTATAGTCAGTAACTTGTAAACCTGATCATTTTGTATCCATATATCATGATTTCTTGGTAAATGGAGTTTAATTTTATAACAAATATAACGAGGATCAATGTACAACTCAAAATAGTAGGGTCTATATGCTAAATGACCATTGAGATGATGCAAATGATTTCATTGGAGTGCTATTGAATGTTGTTATCTTGGATTATGTTATTTACAATCATGTTTTGTTGTTCAATGTAAATGGTATGATACTGATATCAAGAAAAAAAGAGTTCAATATGATGGCCTTCTTTAGCAGTTCAATGTTTCTAATAAGTGGTATGTGGGGGATCCTTAAGTTCATGCAAACCAAGCATGCTAACTCTTTTATATTAAATATTCTATGTCAAGGCCATTGTGAAAATTTGTGCGAGATGTATGACAAAGACATAAGTTAAATATTATAGAGAAACGACACAAAATAAAGTTGGTGATGAGAATCATTATCCAACTAGAGAAGAAGTATATCAACTTAATGATTCGAAAGATATTTTGTAGGAAGAAGAAGAAGAAGAAGTATATCACGTTGATAATGTTATTCATCATGGAAGATGATACAAAAATATTTTAGTTGATTTTATATTTAAGGAAGAAGAAGAAGAAGAAGAGATACTTGTAGATCATTATTGTGATAAAATGTTGAAAATGCATAAGAAGAATTGAATAGTTATGACAATGATTGTTTTGTAAATCTAATAGATAATTTATTATTTAGTAATTTTTTATCCTTTACACATATTTCAATTTCCTATTCAATGACTTTTTTTTTGATTAAAAATTGCATGCCTAATTCGAATTATTTGGAATCATTTCTATTTAATCATCTATTATTTATAATTTTTTTAATTTACTGAGTGTTTTTTCAAGTTCAATTATTTCATTATTACAAAATTTGGTTTGAAGTTATTACATAGAGTAATATAAAAGATAACACATAGATACACATATCCCAAAATAAGTGAGCATAGAACTAATGTTCCATTCTTTTTCCTGCTATTAATGATCATGCTTATGATCACACTCCTATTACTACCCATACTCTTGCTAATATTCCCAATCATATTACTAACCCCTAAGTAATTATTGACACCTACTACAAATGCCACTCTTATTAATTCGGCTAGTTTTATTCCAATCCCAATTTTCATGTTGTATGTGGATAAATGTAGCACTAGTGTATATGTGTGTGTGTGTGCGTATTACTTTTCAAACATAAAGTATAACTTTATTCTTTTCTCTATTAATTGGAGCCTCACATATACACCATCATGAGTAAATGCATGTATATCATTTTTAGGTATCAAGTAAGATTAAGTTTGTACTTTGCATATGGTTATATGGAGATCTAAAGGAAACCAAATATTTGCATGATTTTCCATTGAGTGTTGTCACCTTATCATAACATTTGTTTTACCATGCTTTGAGAAGTTGATTAAAGTTTGAGGGACGATAAGACATAATTAATTGATTATATTTTGATAATGTTTTACTTATAATTAAATTATAATTTTACTAACTCTGTGATGTTTTTAACATTTTTTTTTCATTTTCATGCATTATAAAATTTAGTCCAAATTAATATATATATATATATATGTCAATAATAAGTGTCCAAAATTATGTTCCTCCATAATGGCACAAGGTATTAAGCCTATATGTATGTTCTTCATCAGCACTTCACGTAGTTTCTAACTCTAGAGGGGGTTCAATTGCACCATTCAAATGATATTTTACTAGAAGATTAGTTTGGATGTGTGATTGTTACTAAAATATTTCCGGTAATGTTCCAACCATATTTTTTGAATAGTAATTATATATCTTAATACTTTAATAATTGTCAAATAAAAACTATGAACATGATTGTTGATTGGAACATGTTAATAATTTAAATGTTGTGGTATTTAGTCATTTTTGAATATTAGTAATTGAAATGTGATTTTCAAATGGAAAAAAAAGGAAAGTTAATAATAGAATGTTGGTTCATTATTTGTAGTTGTAATATAAAGGATAATGATATAATTTCAATAATATGCATGTATTTGCTATAATTTTGGTTGAATTCTCATAAAATGATTATAAATATGGATTCAAAAGTAACCCTTTTCATTGTTAAATGTAAATATTTATGTTTGTTTATCTTGAATAGAAAATATTAATTATATTAGTTGTACTTCAGGACTAAGTTACTATTAGTACATTGTATGTAAATATGATGTTCTGTTGGTTCGATAGGAATGTGTAAGAACTATTTTTTCTTTCATTGTCAATGTGGGGGTGACGTAGTTCCAAACATAAAAGAATATCAACATTTATCATTAATTACTATGTTTTAACTTTGCATATTTATATTCCAAATTTCTTGTAACCTTCTTTCATTATAAACCATTTTATTTAAGTAGATAAGAATGGCCATCAATAAATCCAATCCTAGACAATTACCCATCAAACATCATGGACGATCCAAACCAGTTGTGTTTTAGTGTGAACTAACATTTATTATTAAATGGATTTTCTAGGACATGTTTATTCATAATGATAAAATTGATGTTTGGAAAGCAAATGTAAAAGGGTAATCCATTAGCTATAATTGAAGGTGAAGTTATTTTATGATATCCACTATAATGAAATTAAAGGATGGACCAATGATATGACTTGTTCATGACCTTCGACACTCTCACCTTGCCCTATGTATCTAGACAAAGCTGGAAGAAAAAAAAGGAAAGACTAGGAACTAGTAATTTAAATATTGCTGAGCATGAAAATGATTTAAGGCAATTTCATGAACTGACATGATGGATATCATATCATCATATAATATAATTAAATTGGATGATATTTCTACGAGAGCAATGGTACATGCATAACTACTAAGGTAATAATCATACTTACAAAATATGTATAATTTTACAAAGCCGACACCAAGTATGCCTTCAACAAGTCACAAGTGTATTTAAATATACTCTCATCATGAGTTCATACAATCATTTCAAATAGTTTTACTAAATTTGCTTTCCTATGCTCAAACAATAACATCCAAACATGTCAACAGAACTTATTAAGTAGCCCAAACTATCCAAAGTAGTTAATGCCACCACACTTCATGGGGATTTTTTACCATTACCAACACATGGGGAAAATAAGAGTGAGCACAATTACCCAATAAAAAAAATTCAAGAAAATATGAGATCTATGTTTTACATCAATAACCACAAATTTTTATAATATATAATTTTATAGTTTGAGAAAAAGTTTTGAAATACACACACACACACACACACACACAGAGACAGACAAACACACAAACACACAAACACATATATATAACTAAACAAAATCATGAAATCATGACTTGTATGTGTGCAAGTTCTCAAAATATTTATTTTCCAATCTCATCTCATTTCTACAACATATATAGTTTATGAATACTAAGGCTTGACCAAGCTACAATAAGATTTTTATAAGGAAAAACTAATGTTCTAGCTTCTAGCCTAGCTACTACTCTATCAGAAAATACACACAACCACTCCCATGATTTGAATAACCAAGAAAGATGTTGACTTCTAACCTAATGATCATCACCACATTGTGTAATCCACCACATGCATGCAAAGTGGTTCAAGATCATTATTTTAAAGGAACCTCTCGCCATTCATCCATGGATGTTCTTGTCCTTCTAGTCATCACTTTCTTGGTCCGGACTAATAGTTATCTCAAAACCTTTTATTCAAAATATGAAATATTCTAAAATAATCCATGTATGGTTCAAAATATGATTTAACTCATATAACTTAAAAATATCTTACATAGAATATTATACATGCATATCAAGATATTTTGATTTCAAAATGAGTTATACAATCCATCAACTATGACTATGATATTATTTAAACATAGCTAAATACTATTTTTCTATTTTTGAAAATATACTTTATTAGGAATCACACTAAGCTCTAATATCAAATGTTAGGTATCAAAATGATGGTTAGAGTTTAAAGTTTTTTAGGAGAGAAATTAAACAAAAATACAACTCTCATAAATGAAGTACACATCACACAATAAGAGCTCTTATAGAAGAAGCACATATCACACTAAAGGAAAAGATGAAAGAGAGATAAGAAAGAGAAAAAATAGACAAGAAAAAGATTTTCTTTCATTACTATACTTTGCCCAAGCACAAATAGTACATTCTCTTGTTTGCACTTTTTTCACTTCATTCTTTGTCCACATGTATTTTATATTTACAAGGTTTATATAGTAAGTCTAAATAAAAAAACTTATAAATTAAGTTCTAAGTCATGACAACATACAACATGTCATTACTTCATTCAAGTTGTGATACCGTAATTTATATAAATTATGTTGCAGCTTCATTCTATGTCCAAATATATCTCAATACTAAAGTATAATGTCATTACTTTATTCATATCATAACACTTAAGAATATGGTCACAACATAAATCATGTTACGACTTCATTCATATCTCAATACCAAAGAATATGATTGTGACTTAAATCTCTCATACTTCCCAATGTAATGACATATATCATGTTGTGACTTTATTCATGTCACAACTCCAAAAAATATGGTCATGACTCAATTACATGAGTCTTCTAGTCACAATAACACAAGACATATTGTGAGTTGTTTATGTCTCGATTTCACATCTATAAGTCATGATAGTAAACCTTTGTTCCAACTTTAGAACTATGAGTAAATTTTCAATATTCTCTTACTTGGTGAATATTTCTTCATCATCCTAATCTCAACTCTACACCACTAGAACTTCTTTGTATTCATAACCTTTTTTGAGTAAGTAGTGGCAATCTTCTTCATATCATTTTTTTCTGCCAAATCAACCTCATATCAACTTGCTCTCAGATGAAATTGTATCAAATTTTAATGTTCTTTTTCTTTGCATGGAAGACTTGATTTCTTGCTAGATAGATGATACTCTTTCACATATAAGCCTCAGTTCTCTCTACTCGATTCCAAGCTCCACACATAATCTTTATATATAAACAAATTTACTTGCATAAGTAAGAGTCATATTTTCTATCTCCATGGATGAAAGGGAAACTACAAATTTCCTTTTGCTGATCTAACTCATAGAACCTCCATATAAATTAAAGACATACCTACTTATAGACCATTTAATATCCCCTTCTTCGCCCTAGTCAGCATCAATAGATCCACTGGCCTCAAATATCTCCTCATTGCTATTCCTAATGAACTATATTACATGGTCAAGAGTACCACAAAGATAGATGAGTACTCTTTTCATGACATTATAATGTTTCTTTTTCAAATTGGACATAAATCTTGTTTACACTCACATAACATATGAAATATTGGGTCTAGTACATACTATGATATACAATAGGCTCTCAGTTTTGCTGACATATGAAATGAGCACTGCTTATCCTCCAATATTTTCTCAAGTGTACCACAAAGATACCTCAAATATTTTCCTTCTCCGGTTGAGTATAAGGGCATTACTCGGCTATACTACCTGAAACAACATCTTCTCCTGATTTTTTCAAATTTCCATGCCAAGTATAAGGTTTGTTGCCCTAAAATCATTCATATCAATCTTCTTGAAAATGAATCTTTTTAGCAAAATAATTATATCCATGTTATTTCTTTCTAATAACATATCATCTATATACAAGGTTAAAATAAAACAATTATTTCCTAACTATTTAGTGTAGATGTAGTAATCAGCATCACGTCCACTGAATCCCAACTATGAGGCAAACAAATCAAACTTCTAGTTCCATATCTGAAGAGATTACTTCAACCCATACAAAAGACTTCTTTAGCTTGCACATCAAGCTTTCCATGCCTTTTACCTATAAAAAAGTATCCTTATCTCGAAGTTCTAATTCTTGTAGTCCTTAACACGTTCATTGTAGCTCTTAACACTTTCCTTGTATCCAATGAAATTGCACTTCTATGATTCGAAGTTTAGCTTGCTCCTCCCTTCTTTTGACACATGAATTTATGCATCACATCTAAATACTTAAAGATGGGCTATATTTGGATTACTCCCATACAATATCTCAAATAGTATGTAATCCTTCACTACATATGTATGATTATGGTTCTTCAAGTAGTATGTTGTGACAATTATTTCAGCCTAAAACTTTGGCTCTAAACCTGCCCAACTCCTCATGCAAATTACCTTCTTTATTAATATTTTGTTCAAATTTTCAGCTACTCCATTCTATTATGGTATCATCCTTATCATATTTTCTTGAAAATAATAGGCTCAACATAGAATTGATTAAATGGAAAGTATTAAGTATTATAATTCATGTGTAAAACCTTTTATCTTCTTGTTGAATTAGTTTTCTACCAGTACTTAGAACTCATTAGATTTCTCCAATACTTAAAATTTCTTCTGAATAAAATAGGCCCTTACATACCTAGAAAAACCATCAATGTATGATATGTAATATCTTGATCTCCTAGTGATGCATCTAGTATTTTTCCAAATAGATCATTATATATCAAATCCAACACTAATGTTGATCTAGTGCTAGTTGATTTGAACTTTATCCAATTTTGTTTGTCATATAGATAGTCCTTACAAAACTTGAGGGAACTTATACAATCTGATAATTCTTCCACTATTCTATTCAAGAATAAAATTATTAGGCTTTTTCATTGATGTGGATAAGTCTCCAATGGCATAACATAGTTTCACATCATTTCATGTCTTCATGTCTCAACGTTGAAACTTATCATGACATCCAATTTCCATGTCATGACTCTGGACTTAGTTGTGATACCATATCTCCATGTCATGACTAGAGTCTGTTCATAAGGATTCCTTCTTCTTAGAGATAAAAGGACTCGATTACAAACTTAATAGTACTTTCTAATAGCTTGTACAAGCTTTCATACCTTACTCCATGAGAAATTACCATTGCTCCCCATATAATCATGTAAGACTTATAATTATAACCAAACCCTATGCTATTATTCGTCATTATACACATAAATTCAATTTTACTCAAGTGTGGAATATACATCACACCTAGAATAGATTTGAAAGTCTCATCATGCATTTTCATTTCCACCTTCCCAAGACTAACTATGTTAATAGTTAAGTTATTTCTCAATGTCACATCTCTTTCATCTTAGAGCTCATTATGACTAAACCAACTCTGATGAGGTATCATGTGAAATGATACGTTTGTGTTAATGAACCAAGTGTTCCCATCAAACATGAGAAACACAAGGGTAGAGGTCTCTTATTGGTCAGGCAGCCCAACCTCAACGTGAGGCATGACATAAAAATGTCATGGTGGGTCGTGCACAAAAATGCTATATCTAGTCCAACATGAAAATGCTATGTTTGGCCTAACACGACAAGGTTTAGAACTTTGATGAGACCATGGGCATGCCACCCCATGGCATGACCATCATGTCAGGCATGCACGGCACAAAAAGTGACATGGGCCCTTGGACCGAGTCACATTTAAATGTTGTAGCTATTTTATAATGGATGCAAGCTACTTACGATCAATAAGATAGTGAATCATTGTTGTCCTCTCAATCACATCAGTTGAGATTATTAAAAAATAAAATAAAATAAAAAAAAATTATTATTATGTAATCCTTTGAATGAAATCCAACAACTATTTGGGAGAAATCTTATGGCTGTTAGATTTCTGCCTAAAAGAAAATAAAAAAATATTTTTTAAAGAAAAAAATTATATAATTAACATATTTTATTTTTTCATAGTTCATATATAATCTCTCCTTTTCTATATATTTCTCATTTTCTTAAGTCATAGCAAATATCCATTATTCATTTTTTTAATAAATTTGTTTTTATTTTGAAATAAATTAATAATATTATAACATTTTTGATATGACAGCATAATTATAGTTGAAGAGATTATAAAGCAAATGTTTGTGGAATTGTTGCTTGCCACTTAGTAGCCATATCTCTCATAAAAGTATGCATTATGCAGGCATATCTTTAAAGACTTGAACTATATGAAAAAAATGAAAAAAATAGTGAATATTATGAAAATAAAGTAGACCTAGATATAGATTTTAATAACCCAACTAAAAATTCTAAAACTAGATTGTATCTCATGGCCTTAGCCCATACATCTAAAAATATAAGAATAAGTGAACATCAATAGTATGACACACTCTAAGATAATTTAAAATATAAATTTTTTAAGTATCAAAGAATAGTCAACACAAGATATAAGGTGTGTGTATGTATATATATATATAGGAGTATTGGTGGTATTGGACACCTTAAAAAAATATACTGACCATTATACCAAAAAATATGGTATGTAAGATCTTAAACAAACCCAAGTTAGTTGTTGAGTCAGTGAAGTTTGATCAACTTTAGCTTCAATGACCCATTCATTTACCACCATGAGCATGTAAGAAAAAATATGGTGAAATTTATTGCTAGCACGGGTCTCCTAATTAGATTATTGGGGGATCCTTGACAACTTCATGTTAAGAAAAAATATGCTAATCTCACTTATCATAGGATCCTTAGGTTGACTTGTATGAATAACATAATAATAAAATAATAAAATAATAAAATAATGAAATAATGGGATAATGAAATAATGGGATATTGAAATAATGAGATAATGAAATAATGGGATAATGAAATAATGGGATAATGAAATAATGGGATAATGAAATAATGGGATAATGAAATAATGGGATAATGAAATAATGGGATAATGAAATAATGGGATAATGAAATAATGGGATAATGAAATAATGGGATAATGAAATAATGGGATAATGAAATAATGGGATAATGAAATAATTGGATAATGAAATAATGGGATAATGAAATAATGGGATAATGAAATAATGGGATAATGAAATAATGGGATAATGAAATAATGGGATAATGAAATAATGGGATAATGAAATAATGGGATAATGAAATAATGGGATAATGAAATAATGGGATAATGAAATAATGGGATAATGAAATAATGGGATAATGAAATAATGGGATAATGAAATAATGGGATAATGAAATAATGGGATAATGAAATAATGGGATAATGAAATAATGGGATAATGAAATAATGGGATAATGAAATAATGGGATAATGAAATAATGGGATAATGAAATAATGGGATAATGAAATAATGGGATAATGAAATAATGGGATAATGAAATAATGGGATAATGAAATAATGGGATAATGAAATAATGGGATAATGAAATAATGGGATAATGAAATAATGGGATAATGAAATAATGGGATAATGAAATAATGGGATAATGAAATAATGGGATAATGAAATAATGGGGTAATAAAATAATGGAATAATAAAATAATAGAATAATAAAATAATAGAATAATAAAATAATAAAATAATAAAATAATAAAATAATAAAATAATAAAATAATAAAATAATAAAATAATAAAATAATAAAATAATAAAATAATAAAATAATAAAATAATTATTAATTAACCAACTTAGGACCCAAAGAGGAGCGATATACATGATGTCTGATATTTAGACTAATGATAAAACAAATGCATTCGTATGTGTGAGTACCCACTTTATTGATTCTAAGTAAAAACAAAATAAAAAGTATTATAATTTTAAGAGATCTTCTATCCTCATGATAGACCCAGCATTTTTGAGTGTATATTGATGTTTTTGGTGAATATGAAATTTAAAATAAAAGTTGAGCATAATATTTGATAATACTTCATATAATAAAATAATGATTGATATGATTGTTAGAACCATTATAAATGAGCACTTAGGCCAGATTTATCATGTTAGGTATATGCATCACATAATAAACATAATAGTATAAATACGAATAAAATAATTTCTCTATATTACCAAATATGAAATATACTAAAATACTTTAAAAGACCTTGTAGACTACAAGGCTTTTTTTAACATATTGAGTTGATGGAAATCATATAAATCTATCTTTCTCATGTTATCTAAAATAGTACAGGATCTACTAACCCTTCTAATATCTAGCATAACATATGAGTTTATTTTTTTTTGTGGATATGAATGTAATATTATATAGTAATAGCATGTTATGATTAGAAATTGTTGAAGTAATTTCTTGCTTGACTAGGAGAATTTTAATGATGGGTCTTTAAGATAAAATAAGATAACAAATCTGGATAATGATGCAGACATAGTTGAAAATGAGAATATTATTACCGAGACTATGAGCTTTGGTGATTCAAACCATATTGATTGATTTTGCTATTCAAAGTTTTTGTTTTTCATTTTATTTATATTTCCAAAGATTTGTGTATAATTGTTTTTTTAAAGAAAGTTAAATTTTCATTTAATTTTTAAATATTTTTTTATTTATATTATATATCATCACTATAATATAATAATTAATAACTTTAAATTAAAATTTTAAAAGTTAAATTTTTTTAGCTTGGCTTCGACCTTGGATTTGGTAGTGGGCTAATGGTAGCTGTAGGTGTAGTTCTAGCTGCAATGCTTTTATGCCTAGGCTATATTCTTTTTCCTTCACACAGGCTACCCACTACCAATGCATAATAGTTGGCAGTCAGCACCCATGTAGCTAAGTGTAGTAGGGTAGGGCTCGATCATGCCAGTTATAGCTAGCATTAGCCTAATCCAACATGACTCGACATGATATATTATCCCATCTAGGCTAGCAAGTCATGCTAGTCTTGCCTAACTCAGTCACGTGGCTACACGATAGGACCTAGTTTGAAAAACCATATCATGTATGGCATGACATAGTGGCATGATCGGCCCACCATAATTTAGGCAATGCTAGACCATCACAATCTTGTTGACACCTCACATAAGTCTCAACAAAATATATATCTCTACTAGTGGATCACTCCTTGACTACCAAGCCATCACTCTCTTGGGTCATGACTTGTTATGACGTCATAACCTCAATCGGCATGCCTTCAAGTCTCTGATAGTCTCTCTAGAAATGTACAATTTTATCATACTTTATTTTCAGCTTATCTATACTTTCAATCTTTCTCTTAACTTGGACTTATTTCCATACTAATCCATCTTTTTGTTCTTCAGTCATACCCATTACAATTAATATATCCTTAGGGTGTTTTAATACACTCTTCCTCCTCATATTTTCAACTAAAAAGCTGTAACTACTATCTCAAATGATAATCCTTTTATACCACTCCCAATGGTGATAATTAAATTATCTCATGAATTAGGTAGTGAATAGAGAGTACTAGTTTTATCATCATTATTCATCTCACAACTAATATATAACAACTAGTTGATCAGTATTTGAAACTCATGTAGTTGTGAGGCAAAAACATCAACCTCTTCCATGTACAACTTGTAAAGTTTATTCCTCAAGAATAGTTTGTTGACTAGTGACTTACTCTAATAGAGTACTTCAAGTTATCTTCACATCTCTTTTTCCACTCTCTCACTAGAAGTAATTACAAAGTTCTCATCTACTAAACAAACCTAGATCAAGTCTCATGCTCTTTGATCTAAATTGACCCAGCTAACAATATCCATATACGCCATCTTTGATTTTTTATCGCTTACTATTGGCACTGGATCTATAATTATAGACTAATAATTCCTAGCAACAAGTAAATATTCTATTTTTAGCTTTAATAACTCAGAATCATTCCCCACAAACTTCTCGACATCAACCCTTAATGTTATCAAACTCATTATGTTTTGATCCACCCATAGATATTGTCTAGGCTTTGTATGAAACCATGACTATGATACCAAATGTTAGAAATTACATTGAGCTCTGATACCAAATGTTAGGTATCAAAATGATGGTTAAGGTTTAGAAATTATGAGCAGAAGAAATTAAACACAAATATAACTATTAATAAATGAAGCATATATTACTCAATGAGAGATCTCATAGAAGAAGCACATATCACACCATATGAGAAGAGGTAAAAGAGAAGGGAGAGAGAAAAGAGACAAGATAAAAATTTATTTTCATTACTATACCTTGCTCAAATACAAATAATATGTTGTCTTGTTCAAACTTTTTTTCACTTCAATCTTCACACATTTGTATTTTATATTTACAAGGGTGTATATAGTAAGCTTAAACAAAAAATCACTAACTTAAGTCACTAATCACAATAATACAAATCATGTTGCAACTTCTAATTCAAAATAGTTTTCAACACCAAAGTAAAATGTCATAACTTCATTAAAATTGTGACACCAATGAAGTCATTACTCAAATCCTTCTGACTTCTAGTCACAATAACATGAACCATGTCATGACTTCTATTATGTCTCCTCACCAAATAATATGGTCATCATGACTTGAATCTTTCACATTTTCCATCACAACAACTTAAACTATGTTGCTATTTTATTCATGTCTTAACTCTAAAGAACACGATCATGGGTCAAAAACATGAGACTTCCCATCAGAACAACACAAGACATGTTGTGACTTTTTCATGTCTCAACTTCACATTTTAGAGTCACAATAGTGAACTCTTGTTCTAGATTTAGAAATTTGAACCAAATTCTAACATACTTTTTTCATAAAAACACATGAGTAAATAAGTTTCTAAATTTAACACAAAGTCAAGTTCATGTTGCCAAATTCATGAGTTTCTATCAATTAATCACTTATCTCAATTAAATAATATAAAATTTATAAAATTCATTTCAAAGAAACAAAAAATAGTCTATGAAAAAACACTGCCACACATCATAAAGTTAGTATATATAACTATTAATGCAATGTATTACATTCTCACATGAATTTCTAGAAATTTTCTATTTAAACCAAGCTTTTCCAAAACTTAACCCTCAAACTTTAACTTAACAATTCCAAATCAAGATATATAACTTCAATCCAGCATCAAACTAAAAGAATAAGAAAATAGAAGTTGGAATTTGAATAAATTCAAGCCCAATTTAATAAATCAACTAAGAAAATAAAACTATATTAACTCACTTCAATCCCAATTTTCATTGTTGAGATTAAAAATGTTTCCTTAGCTAATTTGGTTGTAAACAAAAAAGGAATTCACAAACTTGATCACTCCCTAGAAGATATTTCATCAAAAATCTTGAATTTATAGCTTGATTGGAAGGATTTTGATAAAGTAATGAGAGATAACAGAAGAAAATTATGACAGAACAAAAGAAATAAAAAGAAAGTCATCAAAGAGAAAGATAAATGAAAGAAATAAAAAATTTTACATTTCATTTAAAGGTAAAAGGACCAAATTGGCCATAAATTTCGTACTTGCCTATATTCTTTCAAAACTTCAAAATTAGTAAATTTAGTATATTTCTTCATTGTTTTCTCCTAAATTTATTTTTAAACATTAAAATAACTTTTACTTGCACAATTACTACTTAATTAGTCAACTTAGTTAAACTAGTCAATATAGGTCAAATGGTTAAAACTGAGAAAAATGTTTTTGGACCTAACAACTATACCCTCAAAGAAATTTCATCATCAAAATTAAAAATACATAATATAAAGAGATAATAATAATATCAGAACAACTCATTTATGTTTTCCTAAGTCACTTTTTTACTCTATGATGTTGCCAAAGAACTTTCACTAAGTAGATCTACTTATTTCTTTGCACCTTTATTTTTTGGTCTAGTGTCTAATAAGTAATTCTTATGTCATATATTTTGATAAGGGTATTATAGTGTAATTCAACACATGACTAGGATCCCGGTGGTACTTACACAACATTGAGATGTGGAACACATCATATACATGAGTGTACTCTTGTGGCAATACCAACTAATAAGTAACTAGATACATTCTAGCTAGTATCTCAAACGGACTCACATAGTGTGACAAAATTTGACCTCTTGCTAAAATAATGTACATTCTTATGTGGTAATACTTTTAAAAACCTAACTTTTAATCTCAAACTCTAGAGTAGAGGTATCAAATGGGTAAAGATGCTGGATCCCTACCCATAGCTTGACTCAAAAAATCCATGTCATGACACGGTTAGAAACTATGTTATCAATGGGCATGGGCCATCCCATGGCATGGCTCATGCCATGTTAGTCCTAGCTAATTGGCCAACATGTCAAAGCACAACATGGTTGGAGCCTTCAACAAGAACATAACTAAGATGACATGGTGCATGGACTTCACATATCAATCTATCATTTCTTAAAAAAATATAGACACTTGAAATCTATTGACCTATATTTTAATAATTTTTAAGAATATGGCAATTGAAGTTCACACTCCCCATTTTTAAAAAGATTGTTGCCTTAGCAATGACCTTCAAGAGCGACAAAGATCCACATCATTATCCTTGTCGGTAAATATCATTTAATAACATTGTATAATATTATATTTTTTTGAAATTAAATTAATCTTAACCATTGGATTTTTATCCAATGGTTTTAGATAGGAATCCAATGACTATTTGGTTTTTGAACACAATATAAAAAATTATTTTTTATTAAAAATTTCAATATAAAATTAATTAAGATTTATAGTTTTTCACACTTAAATTATTATTTTTATCCATATAAATCTTTTAAAATCTCAAAACTATAATACTGGATTTTTTTTATTTTTATTTGAATATTATAAAATCATCTAAATTATTATCGATGAGGTGTATATCCTTCATCCATGATCAATACAAAATAAGTTGCAGATGGGAATTGTAGTTGTTTAGGTATGAATATGAGTTTTATTTTGTGTTAGGTACATGATTTATTCTTTTTCATTGTTATTCTTTTATAAAATAATAGTAGAAGTAAATAATCTTTCTCAAACTCAAAATCTTCTAAAAATTAAAAATAGTAAATAATTATTATTATAAAAATATATTAAATATTGATTTATATAATGATAACTTGACCAAAAGGTGTAAGACTGAGTTATCTCCCAATCATAGTTCGACCTCTGCCCAGGTGCCTAAAATATTTAGGATTAATTAAGGAACATCTTTAGTGTAAATTATTCTAAGATTATTAAAAATAAAAATTCTATAGGTATTAAAGAATATTTCATATAATATATCTATTATAAAAAACATATACTTATATGATTAATTAATGGATACCTTAAGAGATATACTATATAATATACTAAAAATATGGTACATTAGATCCTGAGTAAATCTAACTAAGTGGTCATATCATTGAATTTAGATCAACTTTAGGTTCAATGATTTCCTTTATTTATTTTAATAAGTTTGCATAAGAAGACATGACTAAGTTCATTGCTAGCATAGGTCTTTTGCTTAAATTTGTAAAATATCATAGACTAATTTATTACATATAGAAATACTCCTGGATCACTTATGGAAGGATTCCTAAGCCAACCTATAGGATTGATCACTGCCATAATAAAATTATAAAATAGAAAAATAATTAGTAATTAATAAACTTAGAAAACAAAGTTGAGTAATCTTGGTGATATTTAACAATTAGATTAGTTATCATGATAATGTATTCACAGGCATCATCATTTACTTTATTGATTCTAACTAGAAACTAAATAAAAGAAAATTAGTATTTTGTAAAATCTTTCATCCTCATGATGGTCCTAACATATATGAGTGCTAGTTGAGGGTCTTTTATGAAATATGAGATATAAAATATAATATATCACATAATATTTTATATACTTCAAATAATGATATTACTATAATAAATATTTTTGTAAAACTTATAAAAGGTAGTTTCTTAACTGATATTTTTTATATTAGGTGTATGTTTCACATAATACATCTAATAATTGAAGCCAACTTAAAAATAGTTTCACTCTCATTAGAACAAATATGAAATATATTAAAATATATTAGGATACTATTCGATACTCAAATTACCAAATAAAATGTATCATTTGATGAGTAAAATTAGGCATATTTGTATGTATTTGGGTAAGTATCAAAGAGATTTTATTATATATCTATAGCTTGTAGGGGAGAAAAATAATGGTGAGTCAAGATAATTCTCTTATCATGACTTATGTACACCTTTCATATTGGCCTTAAATACTTACGACATCATTTCTTAGGTAACACTACCAAATAGTTATGGGATTCATTATATGTAACAACTCAATTATCGAGTTAACACAATTATTTGACTTTGCAACACAATCATCAAGACTATGACACTTTCCTATAGTCAATGTAGAACTAGCTTTAAACTAATTAATGACCATGATATTATTTTCACATCATGACATCTAAGTACTCCACTAGTAAAAGTAGTCATAGCATATTATTGAGCTGCAACTTATTAAAATTAGAGCCAAAACATCAACCTATGAGAGTAGCAATATTATGTTCCACTATAACTTTTCATTCTAGAGGGCAATTACTCAGTCATAGAAATCCTAATGTTATGACATTTTGTTCATCATGTCAAGACCAAATCCATGACATCTTTCCAATACTATAGCCTAGTGTTATATAAAGTTTTTTTTAGTCATGATCAATTTTCAATGTCATGACTCTGTGTTATACAAAGTAATTTACTTAGTCATGGTAATCCCAATGCCATGACATTTTGCTCTTAAAGCCAAGACCAAATCCATGGTTACTTTCTAGAATAATGACTTTGTGTTATAGAGAGTTTACATCAATCATTTCCATTCCCAATGCTATGACATTTGTACTCAAGAAAAATCCAAAAAGTCACAATCTCAATTCTATGCCGTGACTCCTAACTTAAAATATTAAATGAATCCCCAAAGTATAAAAGTTATACTAATAAAAGAAAAAAAGGAGAGAGATTAAGAAAAATATTATAGGTAATACATATTAACCCCAATTTAGTGAAAATCCATGGTGAATGAAAAGCAACATCAATTAGAATTAGGATTTTATATTTAGAAATTAGTGTGGGCATTACTTGGGAAGTCTAGAATCTAAGAGATGCCTTACAATACAACATGTGTGATTTTATCCCCAATATCTAGCTAAATTAAATTACATGATCGGTAATGAATTTGTATAGTGATAAATATTTGAATTTATGAGTTTGTTAATATTGTGTTTGTTATTGATGAATATGGATGTAGTTTCGAACCAAAAATTAAAATTTTTACAAATATGTTGGTTTATGCATGTTGAAAATGATAGTTGGAATTAGAAAAGTCATGAAACACACTACATGGATTTGAATAGAAGGAAGTGAGAATAATTCTAATCTTAATGCATAAGATAAACCAATATGTAAAAATCTAAAGTTAAAGCATACTAAATTATTATGAGTAAGATACTAATGAAGGCTAAAGAATGAACGTATTAAAAACTAATACAATATGTACTATCTAGAAGAACTAGCCTAAGAGTAATATAAGAATTAAGTAGAATATTTTACCTAAGAGTTTCACTATAGTATGATAATTATTTATTGGTCATAGTAGATGATGATAGATATGTCATGAAACACATGTAAGTAGGGAGACTCATATGGTGATGATATCTCCATGAATCATTCTCGATTGTATAACTTCCAAGGGGTGAAATTCATAGGAAGACATGTTTAATTATTATGAATATGATACTTATGAAGTCAAAAATTCAAATAAAATTAATACTATATTATCTCAGGTCATTGAAATAATTAGAGGTTAGAGAATAAAAGTATATACTCGAAGTAATCATAAATGATAGTTGATGTATTACCTAAAAGGAGTAGATGTGATAATGACCCTTGTATAAGATAACACATCACTTTGGAATTGAAATACCAAGGGGACAACTACAAGGGATTGATTGATCGAATAAGATATTGATCAAATATTGAGAAATATCATCACATAGAAGTATGTGTGTCAATCCTAGAGTCTAAGTAAATTCTTTAAGGCTAAGTATATCTATTCAACTCATACAATTATTAGTTCATTTTTGATTGACTAAATTGTCAAAATAATTTATATGAGATTGATATCTAGACCTATGTCTAATTTATTACTTGTATGACCCAAATACTTATGAATCTATATTGGATAAGAGATCCTCACTCAACTAGGTTTTGTGATGATGTCAAGACTTATAGTTAATTGAAATGATCACAAACCTAGTTGAGCGATGATCTTTTAACCAATATAGCTCTAAAAGTATAGCTCTCTAGATCCCATAAAAATTATTTTGATAATTTGATTAATTAATAATACTCTAACAATTATACAAGTTAAATAGATATACTTGGTCTTAAAGAATATACTCAGACTCTAGGGTTAGTACATGTACTTGTGCATGATGATGTTTCTCAGTGTTTGGTTAATATCATATTTTATTATTAGACAAAAGATAGATTATTGTGAATATGCCAATATTGAAGTGACATATCATTCTATGCAAGGATCATTATCATATATACTCTATTTAGGTAATATGCCAATTATCCTTGATAATTTCTTCGAGTATATATTTTTATTCTCTAACCTTTAATTGTCTAAATGAGTTGAGATTATATGATACTAATTTTATTTTTTCATTTGATTTAAAAAAACAATGCTCATGATAAGTAAACATATATCATCCCATGAATTTTACCATTTGAATTCATACAAGTAGGAATGATTCACAAAGGTATTACCATCATATGATTCTCCTCCGTTTGCATGTACCTCATGATTTATCTATCATCGCCCACTATGAGCGACATACTACTACAACACTATCATGAATCTTCTAGGTAAGATATTTTACTTAACCCACACATCAATATGAGATTAATTTTTATAAATAGTACATAATGGATCATATGAGTGTGTCCTAAGAAATGAATTAGTAGCAGAGTACCACCAAAATAATGGAGAGTCATAGCAATCTTAATTTTGAATTTTTACATATTGCTTTTTCTCATGTATTAAGATTAGAAGGACTATTATTTTCTTCTATTTCAATCATACGAGTGTGTCCCATGACTTACATGTCATCATTCACCACAACCAATATCTATAAATTGATATATTTATGAAAACCCTAATTTTTTATGATAGATTGTATCTATATCGATCAACATCCTATGAGATGTATTGGAAGATATCTCTTGGATTCTAGGATTCCTAATAAATACATAAACTAATTTCTAAGCATAAAACCATAATTTCAATCAATATTATTAATTGTTCTCCTTAAATTTTCTCTAGATTGGAGCTGATAAGCATTGCTTAGGACAATTTTCTTTCTCTTTTCCTTTTTTTCTTAGTATAACTTTTATACTTTGGGGATCCATGTGCTATTTTAAGTTGAAAGTTGTGGTTCATAATTAATGTTGTGACTTTGTTCTCTTTGGATCTCCTATAGAGCAGAAATGTTATAGTGCTAGAAATGATAGTGACTGGGAAAAACTCTATGTAATAAAAAATTATGACACTATGAATTGGTTGTGACTTTGATTTTGGTTTTGTAAGAAAACTTTCATGGTACTGTGATTGTCATGATTGAGTAATTGCTATCTGTAAAACAAAGTACTGCCAATGTGAAATGGCTATGACTAATAAAAACTCTCTTTAAGACAAAGTTTTAGCACTTGGAAGAACTACGACTTTGGTATTGACTAGATGAACAAAATTTCATGACACTAGGATTGCTATGACTGATTAATTATTCTTTGGAATGAAAAATAATAATGTAAAACAACATTGAAACTCACATCTTTTGATGCTTTAGCTATGCTTTGAATAAGTCATGGCTCAGAAAAGTGCCATGACTACTTGTACCAATGGGGTACTCTACTATCATGATGTAAAAATAATATCATGAGCATTATGTGGTTTAGTTCTAGTGCATCTATGACTCCTAGAAAATATCATTACCATGATAATGATGTTGCATAGTAAAATTATTGTGTCAACTAAGTGATAGAGTAATGACATACAAAGAAGGCCACACTTATTTTGATAGAGTTATGACCAAGAAAGGATACAACAACTACTTAAAGCTAGTATGAATAGTAGATTTAAGTCGTGATAAGAAAATTGTCATAGCTCTCCATCGATTCTCTCCCATGTAAGCCTTTACTCCACCGAGTCTACCAAATTCACTAAAATTGACTATGATTTCACTAATATTCATCAAATCTTCTTAAAATAATAATTTAGTAAAATCTCTTTAATACATACCAATATAAATGCAAGCATGCCTAATTTTACTACATGAGTGACATAATTTATTCCATATTTTGAGTATTGACCAATCTTTCATAATAAAAGTATTGCTCATCCCCGACCAATAAATCTCTCTCCAAACATTCACACAAAAAAATATTTATAACATTAATATTACAAGAAATGTATATCATAGTATTATCATTGAAGTAAATGTATACATGTCAATGTAGTGAAGAAGAAGAGTAGTATAACTAACCACTAGAAAAAAAAAATCCCAAAATGGGAACTTTAGCTTGAAAGGTTCAAATGGAGGTACAGATGTGGAAGGTTTCTTTGAATCATCTTTCTTTTCCATCCATTTTATCATTTGTGTAATTGTGTCACATACCACATCTTATCTCTTTCCAATGGAGTTCATAGTGTCTTCAAACAAACCAAAAGACAAGAATATTTTCTTCTAATTCTCACTAAAAATTTTCACATCTTTATTCCATTACTTCTCCATATAATGCACATTTTTTTTCCTTTTTGAATCTAGTTCTATGTTCTGTTTCTACCACTTCTCTATAATGGAATCATATATTATTTTCAAAGGAATTGGCATTTTCCTTCCCTCTAGTTTCTATTTGCTTCATTCTCCCCTCCAAAATTTTTATAATACTTGAGTCAAATTTGTCTTGGGTGGATATGAATAGAAGTTTCTTCTTTTGGAGATATATCTCTCACAATGCATCTCTTCACTCTGGCTTTTTCTTGATCTTCCTCTTCCATTTTTTTGACATATTCTTCCCTCTTGTTTTTTCTCCAATTCTTTCATCAAGGAGGTACACATATGCTTTATCTCAATTTTCAAATGCTAGCGTTTAATATCTGCCTCACATATTACCCTATTCAACAAATGTATGAGTTTTCCAAAATATCATTTTTTCGTTGAAAGTAATATATTAGTGGTTCTAATCACTCTTCATCATTTTATTCTCCATTTCTTTATATTGCTTCCATGCCAGCATCGGGGAATGGTGGCATATCTTGCTCAACTTCAAACAACTCTTTCCATCTAAGAATCTTCTTTTTCCTTCATGATTCCTTCAACCTTCTTTTTAAAACACACCAATGTTAGCGGGGACATCTATGAGCAAATTTTATCTTTATCTTCATACGTCAGGAATCCCTTGGCTTCAATATCATTATAAAAGAAACGTAAATCATTTGTCTAGAGAATTCACATTCCAAAAAATTGAGGATCTATTTCTCCATTTTCCCCACATTGATTTTAAATACTTTAACTACAGTAAAAAGTAATATCACCATGTCTTGCATAATAGTAGAGACTTAAAGGGTCAACTGCAAAAAAAAAGGAAATACAACTATACCTTGTTCTCCTCCATGAGTTCCCCCCTGCACCAAGAATCTATATGCACTTTTCTATGAAACTCTCGATTCTTTATATGTATCTGTCAATGTCATGGATATTACTTTGTAGTATGGTTGGATGTTTAGATATTTAAAAGCCATGCCATCTACTACTCGCAATCCAAAATTCTCATTGATAATTTTCTTATCGAAGAGTACTCAATATCCTTGTACATTATATTTTTTCTCCTTCGTATCATTAACCTTGTAATAAAATTCTCTTACAATTGAAGCATTACCTCTTTTCACATGTGTACAAAACTTCTCCTAATTTCGTGCCTCAATTGATTTTTGAAAAGGATAAATAAGTTCTCTGAAACCATGCACATCGATAAAACTCTTCCTGCCTAGACCAAGTCATTTATTTATGTATAGTTTTGGTAAGGAAAGTCTGCTCCAATACCATGAATTTAGGTAAAGCCTTGAAGGTAAATTGCCTCTGTCACTTGTCCTCTGCCTTTTTTTGCTTGATTTAGACTCATCTCTTCTAGGTTTTAGCTTCGAAATCAAGGTTTCATCCTCCATGGTAGCTCAAATCTTTAATTGATAGTGTTTCAGAGGTTTTCATTGGAATATGGGAAAAGAAAATTTTAAAACATAGAAAAAAAGTCAGGATTAAGTTTTTCAACATGGGATTGGGTTTGAGTCGCAACCCTAAGAAAATTGCATGCCTTTTCATGTAGCCAAGATTTCTCATTATAAAAGAAAGTTATGACTAGGTATGAATACCATGACTTCAATCTACTTACAAGAAAGTCATGACTATGTATGAGTGTCACAACTGTATTCAAGTATCTATTATGTACAATAAATGATGGTATTTATATGACTTCAAATAAATCATACAAGTATTTATTACATCATTCAAGTGAAAAATAAAATATTGATTTATCTTCCAAGTAACATTATATTTAATATCCATAGTTAAACATATTTTTAGGATTTAGATTTATTATTGTTGATCTCAGATGTCCATGCTATTTTTCCATATAGTCTTTTTTTTTTCTTTTCACCTTTTACTATGTTTTGATCAATGGTGCTATTTGAAAGATATCCAAACTTTCTTTTTATATGCATCAATATGAAAAAATTTTATGACTCCCTCAAATTTTTCCATAACTTTAATCTTTATAAGTCCAATGATTATGGTTGTAACTTTTTGAAGTGTTATAACTGTTTGTTGTGCTTTAACTTCAACTTTGTCATTGTGTTATCTCTTTTCCTTTTTTCCCTGTTCTCCAAAATTCTCTCATTATAGATTTTAGTTTCAAATAGAATGAATTTTGAAATCATATCCATATCTTTGAGTTTCATTTCCACCATATCATTCATTCTTCTTCTATATCATTAATTTTTTTGACTCCGTTAGTATCTCTAATATGTAGTCTTCAATTAATAGTTTGTTTGTCTAGACAAATAAATGCTTTCTTTCTACATATCATTCCTCCATTTGTCCCTATCACTAACTCCAAAATGAAGTTTACAATTGATGATTGTTCTACCCAATAGAGTATTCATGTTGTGGTGTTTGTTGTGGACTCCTATATAACATATCTTCAAAACTTTGAAAGTAATAATACAAGTATGGATTAAATTCATTATATGGTTTGTAGTACCACCCATAATCTTGAAATGGATTTATCTATGGGATTTCAAATTTTTTGGGTTCAAAGGTTTTATCTTGATCACATAGCTTTTCTTATTTAGTTTTTTAGTGGCTACACAACAACATGAATAAATGAAAAATACTCTCACAGCATAAATGTAATATAAATAACAAGCAAAAATCATATCCACACAATTCGAAATTAAACTATATTATTTACAAAGTTAATAATGTCAGCTCAAGTTAATGAATCAAACTATTATAATATAATCATCAATAATATTGCCAAAAACTTGTTGCAACTTTGTGAGAGTATCAGGAATCATAGTTATTTGACATGATTAAAACTTGGTTGAGTGAGGATCTCTCATCTAATATAGCTCCACAAGTATATAGGTTTTACAAGTAATAAAGTGGATATAAGTCTAGATAGTGATTCAATAAGAACTATTTTGACAATTCTATCAATCAATGATGAATTAACAAGTGTATGAATTGAATATATGTGCTTGGTCTTAAAGAATATACTCATAATCTAGGATTGGCGCACATACTTGTGCATACTAATTTATTTCAGTGTTTTGTTAAAATCATGTTTGATTATTGGATAAATGGTAGAATATTTTGAAAATACTTGTGTACCTTAATTGACATACAAGGTGGTTATCATTCATTGTACTGACACTACCAATGATGATCCCCTTATAGTTATCCCATCAATATTTCAATACAAAAACAACACATCATTCCATGCAAGAGTCATTATTACATCTATTTCTTTTAGATAATATATCAACCACTCTTGATGATTGCTTTAAGTATATACTTCTATTCTCTAACATCTAATTATCCTAATATCTTGAAATAATTTGGTACTAATGTAATTTACACTTTCAACTTTGTAAGCATCATAATCATGATAATTACAAATATCTTCTCATCAATTTCACCCATAAAAATCATATAAACAAAAATGATTCATATTGTTGTCACTACTATATGAATCTCTCCTGCTTGCATGTGCCTTATGATATGTCTATCACCATTTTCCATGGTCAAAAAATAATTACCACACTATAGTAAAATTCTTAGTAAGGTATTCTAATTAATCTCCATATTACTTTGAGGTTAGTTCTTCTAGATAGTACATAATGGATTAGTCTTTAATATGTTCATGCTTTTGACTTCATAAGAGGCATACTTACAATGATTTAACATACCCTAGCTTCAAATTTTCACACATTAGTTTATCTCATGCATTAAGATTGGAAAGATTATCACTTCCTTCTATTCGGACAATCTGAGTGTGTCTCATGAATTATATATCACCATTAACCATGGATGACACGCATATAATGATATATTCATGAAAAATCCTAATTTTTGATTTTAAATTGCATCCTTATCTATCAATATCCAAACACTTGTAAACTCATAAATTCAAATATTCATGACAACACAAATATATTATCAACCCTAGAATTCAATTTAGTTAGATATTGTAGATACAATCATATGGGATGTAATGGAAGGTATCTCATAGATTCTAGGATTTCTAATAAATGCTCAAACTAATTTCTAAGTATAAGACCTTAATTCCAATTGATTTTGCTTATTTTTCTCCTTATATTTGACCTGAAAAGGGGCCGATATGCATTTCTTAGGGTATTTTTGCTCATTTCTCTCTTTTTTTTCTTATAAATGTTGCTTTTATACTTTTCATATTCATGCAATACATTAAGTTTGAAGTCATAACACAAAATTGAGGTTGTGATATAAAATTGAAGATTAATTTAATAAATCAAGCAAGAAAATACAAATTAATCAACTCACCTCAACCCTAATCTTCCTTATTGAGATTACAAACTTTTGTTTGGTTGTGTTTGGTTGAAAATAAGGAATTCTTGAGCTTCGTGACTTTCTAGAAAAAATTTTCACTAAAAATGATGAATTAAGGATTTGATTTAAAGGATTTTGATGAAATGATGAAGAAAAGAAGAGAACTGAGAGAGAATAAGAGAAATAAAAAAGAAACAATAGAAGATAGAAAAAATAAAAGAAATTAAATTTTATCTTTTATTTAATAGTAAAGAGACCAAATTCCCTTTGAGTTAAAAAACTGATTTTATTTTCTTTCTAAATTTTAAAATTACCAAATTTAGTGTCATTCTTCTCTAATTGTCATCCTGAATTCATTTTCGAACATAAAAAAATTCTTACCAAATCTATCACTCCTTAATTAACCAAAATGATCAAACTAATCAGTTATTGTCAAATGATTAAAATGGAAAAAAATTCGCTAAGTCTCACTACTCAATCCCAATATAAAAGGGTAAAGATATAAATTATATAAAGAACAAAAAAAACTTTTTTAATTGATTAAATGATTATATATTTAGCAATTGACATTATATTTGTTTACATGATTAATTCTGCTTGCTTCATGAGGAAAGTACACAATGGGTTTTATTGCTTTTTTTTTATCTTGGAGATCATACAAAAGTGCACAGGAATCATTCTAGTAATGTAAAAGGTTTGTGATATGGCCATTACCTTTGAGTTCAAGTGTCACTATATTATCTAAAACAAACCAACTCCATGATCATATTCATTCACAAGAAGTATAAGTCATACAATTAAAAGAGTTCAACACTACTGCTACATCTCTATTTGAGCATGCAATGAAAATCAAGATGATTTTCATATTACAACAAAAAAATGCTCATTCCAACAACCTCAACCTTTATCAAACACAACTAATGATTCTATATAGCATTGTTCATTTGTATAATTTTACTTTGGAAAATATTCAGATAATATTATACTTATAAACAGCTTATTGTATATATGTCAATTTAATGCTTTATATATTCAAGATGATTTTCATATTACTAGAAAAATTTTTATATCATTTACTGCTTTATTTGTACATTGAATTTTTCTTAAGAATCATTGAATCATATAACAGGTTCATAAATATCAAGTTTATTTGGCTTAAACACTACTATACATTTATGAGGCTCATGAAGATGTTATTAGGTATAAACATGTAAGAGAACATATTTCATCCCTAAAAATTGCCACTCTATTGTTATAGAAAAAAACTATATCATCTCCAAAAATGTATCTATTTTTTATGATGAAATTATTTTAATACAATAGTTGTTTACCATTTAGGTTGAAATATTGGCACCATTAAAAATTGAAATACACATGTCGGGATGAAATTATGCATCTCCAAAAACTAACATAATATTTATGGATGCAATTTCTTAGTCTATCAATATAAGTACAAAGTTTCCCTATTCATCTTGAATAGTCCAAAAACTACAAGACAAACAAATTTTATACCATTAGTAATAGAAATATGCTTTATTAAATAGTTTTAGCCACATATTATTATCTAACTGTTAAAATGTTTTAGGACCAATAAAAATTTATCCTTGAAAGCATATATGGCGACAATTCTTGGGGATGCTTACAACATTCGAAAAAACATTTTACAAATTTTGGGACCATTAATGATCTTTTTATAGATAAAGTTTTGTTGGGGATCCAAGGTATCATACAAACAATTGCTTTGATACCAGATGTTGCGGAATGAATCTCTAAAATTAGATATTAGATAAGATACCAAAATGGTAGCTCTCTCTCATACTAAATGTCCCTCAGATACCAAATGATAAGGACTTGATATCAAATGTAGACTTTCTCAATAACTTGAGAGATGATGTTTTAGGGAATCAGAAATGGGGGAAAAGAAATCTCAAAGATGAAACACATACAACACATAAGAGAAGAAAGGAGAGAGGATAAACAACTCACATGGTTCGTAAGAAGAAAATTTCACTAACACTTTTAGATACTTTGAGATGCATTCATCTATTACATTTAAAGATGTTTAAATAGAAAACAAAAACTTCTTTAAATTTAAGACTAAATCATGATATCATATTCCCATATCCCTACTTCAATCATGTCATGATACCACATGACATGATAATTACTTGAGTTTGTAAGTATCATAGTCACGACTTCATAATTAAAATCATTACTTCATTCAATTCATGACTTCACAATTCAAGCTGTGAAAACAAACACAGTTTTGATTTCATTCAAGTCATGATACCAAAAAATAGGTTAACAACTATATTCATGTCGTGATACCAAAGAATAGAGTTGCGATTTGAATCCTTAAGAGTTTAAGTCACAATAACACATAACATGTTGCAACTCCATTCAGGCTACAACTTTACAATTTAAGTCATGACATCATATATAGGTTGTAACTTTATAAGTATTATATAATCATAACATTCTTTCAATTGATGGATACTACTTCTTCATCCTAGCCTTAGCTTTGTATTACTAAAACTTTTCTACATCTACAACCGTTGGATTTCATTTTGATTCAAGAGAAACTTCACAAGGCACCCAAATATTATTCTCATTCAATGACTATAACTTCTCCTTTGTGACATGCTCCCAATGCTTTGATTCCATGTAGGCTTTTGCCTCTATTATATTGCTTAACTCATCTACCATGTCATGAAGAGCATAGTATGCACTATTAACATATCTCAGAGGTGGGTTTCTAACTCATGTAGATCTCTTCAATGCATGTATTGTCTCAACTACATCATCCTCAACATAATCTTCATCTATCTACTCAACCTATTTATCAAAAGAATCTATAACACTAGTAGAATGGAGTCTAGACTTGTTTTGTATTGGATAGGAAGATCTCATAAACCTTTTTTTGATATCATGATAGGAATATGTTGTGACTCACTTTCTTTAGTAAGCTCACCCATGTCATGATTTGTTAGGTCTTCTCAACTCTTGCACTCCATGAACATGACATCTCTACTATAGATGATTGTTCTTGTTTTTTTGGATTCAAAGCTTACATTCATTGATGCATTCTTTGTAGCCAATAAAATTGAACTTCACTAATTTGAAATTTAGCCTATTTCTCTTTTCTTTTCTTATATGATCCTATGCATCACATCCAAAAAACTAAAGGTGAGTTATGCTCGGATTCCTTCTATGTAACACTTAAAAAGGTGGTTGATCCTTTACTACTAATATAGATGTGTGGTTCTTAAGGTTGTTGTTTGAAACCCAACAAAAAAATAAAAAAAAAATAAATAAATAATATGATTTTTCAGAAAAAATCAGCAAAATGATAATTTTGTTATAAGAAAATTCTAAAAATTTTTAGATTCTGGATGATAAAATAAAATAGACTTCAACATTGAATTTGTCTCGTGAGATATAACTACTGAGATAAATTTCATTGAATTCTAGTATAGACAAAATTTAGTCATATTTGATTAATATTATTTTATCATTATTAATATGTTAAAAATAATAATAAAATAATGGACAAAAACTCAAAAAAACAAAAAAATGAAGAAGACGTGGTTGCACACATGTGCAGCCAAATGTATTTATTTCAATAATAGTTTATTAATTATAATAATAAAAATAAAATAAAAAAATGGAAAAAACATGGTTGCACACATGCACAACTAGAGTTTCAAAATTGTAAGTATTCATTATTATTTTTACTAAAATAATAATAAAATAATAATTAAAAAATATATAAAAAAATGTGAAAACATAAGAAAATGGGCAATCGAAATAATGAAGGTGGTTATGTAAAAAATATCTAAATTCTTTTGTATTTAGTTGAATATTTTGGGATCATAATAGAATAGTCCAAAAATTAAAGTTACTTCATGTGACGAGAGATTTGTGTAAGTACCAAAATCAAAAAGTTTTGATGTTAAATATTCCGAAAAGGTAGGAGTTTTTTCCTATTGGAAATACTTTCCACTTTATGGCAGTAAATGGCCGTGATTATAATTCAATTCAGAAATATTTTGAAAATTAATTTGTTAATTGTTAATGAATGAAAATTTCCATGTTTAGTTAAATAAAATGTTGTAGTGTGATTTATATTTATGTAGTTATAATTATGCAAGCAATATGGTTTAATCATAAATGACATACTTGCTTTTCATATGTATGAGAACATTATAAATAAATGAATGTATGCATGCTTGATATATAATAATATAATTGATATTATTTATGTGGGTTTGAAATAGGATAACGTCCAAACTAATTAATACTAATATATATATATGTCACACTTTGCTTCAACATGTGTGGAAAAGTCAGTGAGACTCGGGATATGGACAAACATATTTCAACTATTTTTTTATGTAAACATTATACTTGAATGGGTGTTGATATGAGCATATAATTTTATTTTTTTACGTGCACTTAGGTGGAAAGTAGCTCTGTAGAAATTTATTTCTATTGAGCTTTGCTCATATCATTGTGTGACCCTCTTTCAAGTTTAGGTCCAGTTCAAATGATAGACTCACATGTGGAACCACACATGTGATGAATGCTGGTTGTGGCTTAAGTTTTATTACATGTATTGTTTGTTCCGGTTGAGCAAACAAAAACAAATGTGTAAGACAATATTTCAGAAAAAAATATTATTTTATTACATATTTTCTGTATGAGGAATGAATGAGACCCCTTGGGAATTGAGATATCCCAGCTTAATATATAGAGATTAGGTATATGATTATTTGTTGCTCAGAATTGGTACAAGTTTTATAGTTTGGTATGAGAGCTTAGGTGTACGAATACCTAAAACTCAATGAGCATGTGTCTAAAACATGTTAAAATATGAGCATCACAACTTTGCATAGCTTGGTGTTGGAACTTAAGTTAGGATCACATAGTACTTGGAAAATTTATATCTTAGTTATAACTCGATATCAAAGTCTAGGTAAAAGATAATCTAGGATAGATCATAACTAGAAGTGTCAAACATGCCATATAATACTGCCATGCTCATTTTTTTGTGGCTCAGTCAGGCAACCAAGTCGTGCTGACATGCCCATTTTTTGGTGGCCCAATTAGGCCACCATGCTGTGCTGAGCACGTTGAATATGGAAGTTGTGTCTTGCCTAGCATGACACGACTTGAATATGGCTGGTCTAGCCAACTCAAGTATGGGCAGAATTGGGTCAGGTTGTGCTTGGCCATGCTGTATTAGGGCGAGTCATGCTTGGAGGTTGCCAGCCAGGTTATGCCTGTAGACTACCAGTCAAGTCGTGCCTAGAGGCTATCAACCAGGTCATGATCAGAGACTGCTAGCCTGGTCGTCAGGTCACTAGTTGCGGTTTATTATTATTTTTTAATTTAAAATTTTATTGTACCCATTAAAAGTTACAACATTACATTATTTATTTATTTCACATAAATCATAAAAAAATAAATTCATTAATACAAATTACAATGTCTAATAATCAAAATATAAAAAAAAACATCAATCAATCATTATCCAATCAAAAAAAAAATAACAATATGTCACAATAAAATAAAGTAAAAATTATCAATCATAATACTATAAGTTAAATCTCAATATCAATCGGTATAAGTATGTAACTGATTATCATCACATAAGTGTTTGATGATATTATTAGCAGTGGGATCAATATTATCAAAGTTCTACAAGTCATCATCTGCTAGTAACTTTTTCACTCTTGTTCCAGCACGATCCTGAATGTCTAATCTCAAATTCTCGAAAAATCTTTCATGCATGCTCACTACAAGAAAAGAATCAATTAGAAAAGGAAAATAAAAATGCTCAATTTCATTTCTAAAATTAGGAACGAAATTAAAATGGATTAGAAATGGAAGTGACAAAACCAAAAAAAAAATAGAGACGAAAAAAATTTCTGTCACTAATTAGTGATGGATTTTTCATTGGTTTTTTAAATCCATTATTAATTAAAATGTGAATTGGGATGTGAATACATTTGCATGACATTTAGTGATGGAAACTTATGTATCAATGTATTATTAGAAATAGATTGCGTATCCATTTCTACATTTAGCAAAAAAAAAATTATTTCTGTTGCTAAATGAGAAACGAGATGCTTATTCATCACTATAACATAAAAAAGAATTTAGCAATGGAAGAACATTCAATTTCTAAATTCCACCACTAATTTATGATAAATAATTTATCGAAGAATACTTCGAAACTTCGAACATTCTTAGGATTTCAATTTTTTTTTTCAATTTGATTCTGATTTTATCCGAATCGTTTGTTGATTATCTATCCTCCATATTTGATTGACGTGCATTTAATCCATAATTAACGTATAAAATTATGATTTTTATTTTAACCCATATTTATTGTATTTTGAAATAGGTATATTTGTGCATTTTAATGTTAAGTTTAATTTCTTTTTATTCTTAACATACATATTGAGTTCTATCTTATTATTTTTTTGAATGATTATAATTTTAATTGATAAATTATATAATTTATAATTTTGTCATACTTGGATTTTCAAAAATTTTGTGTAACCTAATTAAGGTATGATTTTTTTTGTGTATTTTTTTATTGACCTTTTGTTGAGATCATAATAATTAGTTTGTATTTTGTTTCCTTACTAGGATTACATGAAATTTAATAATTTTAAAAGAATAACTCATAATAATGGTGCAACCATAACAATAAATATTTTATAATTATTATAACAAATACTAAGTTTATTTGTAATAACTATAAAAATAGAAAAAAAATTATGAGAATATGCAATTGGAATGATGAAACGTAACGAACTATTGTAAAACTAAAAAAAAATTATAAGTTCATTTACAAATTAATTTAGTTGATGGATCTATATTTCACTAAAGGTACAATAAAATAAATAACACCTGCTCTTTTGATAAATATCTAAGACATTAAAACAATCCATCTTATCTAATTTTAATCCAAAATTATCTATTAATATTTTTACTATAACTTATTTGTTAGATTTATGTAATATCATAAAAATATTACTACATCTTTATTACAAAATAGATCTCAATCTAGATTAATTACAATTAAAAAATTTTTTGTATTGTATTATAGGAATGAAAAATATTATATGACGTAATTATCAATGAATGAATATAAGAGTGAAAGATTAGTTTTTGACTGATGAATTTGTAAACGAGAGTAATGTGTTTATTGTCTTTGCTAAAAAATAGCCTGAATTTATGGTTGAATCAAAAATAAGATACCCATGAATGCTCATAAATATCAAAATCAGAGTTTCCATAATGTGGACATAATTCGATATCATCTTGAAAAAATAGATTTGTCAGAGACTATTATGTTTGGTATATATATATAAAATTAGTTATCACAAATAATTAAGTATTATGTACATATAAATTTTAATTCAAATGTTGAAATAGAACTTGTTAATCCCAATGATGCATATGAAATAATTTTGAAAAAATATTATTGGTCATTCATTATATTTAGATGTTACTAACGATATCACAATATTATTAGTAAAATAATTTTATGAAATGCTGAAGGCTTTAGAAGAAGAGGTTTGAAAAGATAATTTATATAGTCACTCGAAGTTATCTATGATGGTCAAACTAATGAATTTATAAGCAAAACATCATTTTTTTGAAAGATATTATGATGAAATATGCAAGTAGTTATCTGAATTATTACTAAAAAAATAACTTCATGACAAAAAGTTTTTACAGCACAAAGAAATTAATGCAAGGTTTCGGTTTGTTGGTTGTAAAAAAATTATATTAATGACTGTATAATATATTGGGACATAGAAAATGAAACAATTACGAGTAATTTTTATAACAATCCTCAGTACAAAAAAATACAACATGTAAAAGGTAGAAAATAAATTTTCCTCACAAGAAGATATATTATTTCTCTTTGACTCCTCGTTTACAAAGATTATTTGTATTTGATACAACTACTAATAACATGAGTTGATACAAAGAACATATTATTGAAGATGACATGATGCAGTATTGCTTATATTCTCTTTGAAAATATTTTGATGATTATCATCTATATTTTGCAATTGAAAGTCAAAATATTAGATTAAAGCTGTGAACAAATGAATTTCAGCCATTTGGACAAACATGACAATAATATTATTTATGACCAATTATTGTTACACCTTATAATTTATCACCTTGGATGTGCATGAAAAATGAATACATATTTTGGTGTGTTATCGTGCCCAATTCGAGAAATCCAAAAGACAAATTAGATATTTTCCTATAGCCCCTTATAGCAGAGCTCAAAAAATTAATGGGAGGATGGTGTTAGATATTTGATATATTTAGAAAGCAAAACTTCAAAATACAAACAATACTTATGTGGACTATAAGTGATTTTTTTTGCTAATTCAATGTTGTCAGGATGAAGTACTATAGAAAAATTAGCTAGTCTTTATTACATGATAGACTATAACTGACTTCTTGGGTTGATAATTACCATAAATTCTTACATGTGGAACATCCATTTTGGATGAATATTGATGTATTTACAAATAACTATAAAGTCATTAAAATTGCACTACCTTTGAGGTTAGGTGAAAAAATTTAACCGTGGTTGGGAGAAAAAAAGTTAAGGTTGTTGATACATATTATATTAATGCACAAATTTTAAAGAGTTAGCACATAGGTTGGAAGAAAAAAAGTATCTTTTATGATTTGCCTTATTGGAAAACAAATCTTATTAGACATAATTTATATGTGATGTATATTGAGAAAAACTTTTTTGATAATATTTTTAATACTATAATGAATATAGAATAAAATAAAAGATAATGACAAATCAAGAAAGGATTTGAAAAAGTTATGTTCATGTCTAAAGTTATACATGAATGAATCAATTAATAAATTTCTTAAGACTTGTTATAGTCATGAAAAAGATGTAAAGGAAGCATTATACAAATGACTAATAGAGTTGAGGTTCCTTGACGGATATGCATCTAACATGAGAAGATGTGTTGATATGAAGAAGCATAAGTTATTTGGGATGAAAAACTATGACCGCCATGTGTTCATGCAAAGACTAATACCCATAGCATTTCATGAATTACTTCCACAAATTATTTGGGAAGTATTGACAAAAATAAATATTTTTTAAGAGTCTCACTTGTAATATCATAAGAAAGAAAGAAATAGAGCGATTATAAAATAACATCATCATCAAACTTGAGTGTATTTTTCTTCATAGCTTCTTCGACTCCATGGAATGTCTCACGATCCACTTTCCTTATGAATCCATGATAACACACTATGTGCAATATAGATAAATATATCCATTTGAGAGGTAATATATTTTTCATTTGTTAATCTAAACATTTTAATGAGCTGAATATTATTTATTCTAATATATATCTATTTTAGATATTTTATAAAATTGAAAAAAATATTTAAAATAAAGCCAAAGTCAAAAGATCGATATGCAATGCCTACTTGGTTGAAGAGGCTTCGACACTTTGTGCGCAATACTTTCAGTCACAATTATATAATCGGCATAACAAATCATCACTAAATAATATATGTGGTATGAGTGATAGATCAGAAAAAAATGATATGTTTTCTATTTTTAGACACGTGAGTAAATCATATGATAGAGCAACATCAAGATATTTTTTGGCTGACCTAAAGTATCATGTTGTGCACACATATATTTTATTGAACTGTGAAGAAGTTACACCTTATATTAAGTAAGATTTATAATGATTTTATATTTTCATATATTTGTCATTATAATCGATATAATATTTTAATAATTTAAAATACATTTAATGTTGTTTTTGAAGAATATTTGCTTAGAAATTAAAGCAAAGAGAATCTCATATTCATGACGATTAAATTGATGTAAAGTTTGAAAAGGGTTTTGCAAATTGATTTGAAAATTTTTTCTATATATAACTTATTATTCTTACTTCTAAATAGTTACCTGCAACATTACATATGTATAAATTTATCCTTTATCATTTTGGGTATAATTTCCTTCATCAAATATATGTAACAGATAAATAAAAAATCTTACAAAATGATCATTTTGAAGCTTACAGACATATCCCATATGTTATGTAGATAAATATAAATTTTACACTTTGAAACATAATTTAAATACAGCTACAAAGAATAGTGGTAATTACTACAAGAGGTATAACTATACTGCATCTACTACTAATTTCCATCACCGACTAATTGAAATTCTACATATATAGTATCATGCTTTACCAATTAAGAGGACAATTCAATTTAAGTTTGAATGGTTTGATCCTATTCTAAATATGAGTACTAGAATTCATTATCAATACAACCTTATGTTACACAACTCACCACAAGAAGAAATTAATGTCACTGGTGAGAAATATGTAAGATAAAACCTAGATCTTTTATTAAAATTATTAAACAGGATGTTATGGTCACTCCATTATGTGTATCATTATTTTTAGAGAATAATATGAAACTTCATTCAATCATTTATGGGGCAGATGATGAGTTTTAAACTTTACTTGGTGAAAGTAGAAATTATTTGGGTATTGATGATGATAAAGCTGAAGAAGATAATGAGAAAGAATTAATTACAGAATCAGATGATGATGTATATGTAAATTGAAATGATTTTTTAGAAATTTCTGATGATGACTAGAACCTCATTGACTACCTTGTTATTTTCTCATTCTTATTTTATAATTATTAAAATGTGGATGTTAAATTAAAATATTTTAATTTCTTTTTCTAATGTCGCTATTTTTATTATTATGTTTTGTTATTATGACATTTATATAACACGTGTTTATTGTCTTTGTATATTTCGACATTTATGTAACTTGATTTAGGTATGAGAGTTAATCATTCAAGTAGCTGAGTATCTCAATGTGTGAGGAGAGGTAGAAGAAGACAACTAACAGTTCGAGTAGAAAAAAATCTACATGATTTTAGTGATGACAATACTACAAATATCTTTTTGTATTCTCCTACATGTACGAATGAAACTTTGGTATTACCTCATCATGATATTCATGGATTTACTACTATAATATTCCATCTTTGTTTTATTTTTCACTGGAAGATACTGATAATTCTATCCCACCTATCATTGTAGGCTAATACATATGTACTATAGCAGCAACACATGTAGGATATTCATAATCCTTAATTTACATACCAAGTTATGAAAAAATTTTTATTCGACTTATAATTGATAATAAATAATATGTAACTTTCTTAATTTTACTACAAGTATTCATTATCATTTTTTATTTTTTTATTTCAATTAAATATAAAATAATATGTGAAAGAAATTATAAGTATATAAAAATTTTTGAATTTTGGTATTTTAAAATAATAACAATGTATGATATAACATTATTATTTAGAATTAAAATAAATTTTATTATATGTACGTGATGATTTTACATTGCCTATAGGTTTATTCCTTCTGCTTCTCATACAATTAGAAATATATTTAAGGATAAACTAGTTACATAAGGCATAAAGTGGAGTAAAGTTCCCCCAAGTATAAAAGAATTTTATTGGAAATAATTTGATATATATTTTTTATCTATTTACTTATTTTTCAATTTGGTCTAATATAATTTATTTTTAAAATAAATACATTACAATGTATTATTTTTTTTATTTGGTTTTTCTAGAAAAAGTATAAATGAAATAACCCTTTGGTGGTTTTAGTGAAGGATGTATGAAAATATGTGACAAGTGTGAGATACAATAACAAACTTGGACAATTAGAAAAAAAGAGTATGATGAAGATGCAAAGCCTAAAAATATCTCTCTTAGTATTTGGATAAAGTGGTGAGAATACTTGAATAGTGAGGAGTTCAAGACCATTCCTAGGTGACCTCACACATTCATTGATAAAAGAAAGCTGTTGAAGGATCATGACTTTCAGAACATATTGGACATTCAAAAATGACCTATCAACATTCAATAGACTTGATATAATAATATTTTATTTTTAGTTATTATTTAAATTTTTAGAATCCAAAGGATAATATCTATGTAATAATGAATGATGTACCTTAATAGTAACTAATATTTATTTTCAGGAGGCTGAGTTGTGATATCCACATATACCATTTGAGGTATTCAAGCAAATGCACAAGAAGAATAATGGATTATTTGTGGATAAACACTCAAATAATATAAATGTAAGTTTGTCATTTTGTAATTGTAGTTTCATTTGATAATTGCATATAATAAATTTTTTAAAAAAAAATTGATTATTTGGTATTATTTGTAAATAAAATATAAACTCAAATATATTATTATTATTATAACTTATGATTTATTATTTATGAACTCATTAAATATAATGACTAACTTTATTTTTATATTATTTTTTAGTAGAGAGAGGATAGTTTCTTGTGATGAGATAAAATTTCTTTTAATATATTAATTGCTGAGGTATATTATATTTTAACAATTGTAGGAAGCTATAATAAATATGGTTGTAATTGCTTTACAATTTACATATATTTCTACAGAGGCGCGAGAGATTGATATTGTGCATATTTAAATTCATGTCGTCGGAGTTGAACCGAAAAAAATAGCGAGCATACGATCTTGGTACTCATGCATTTACATTTTATCTAGGCTCTGTTTATAGTTCTTCATCATCAACTTTTAATTATAATAATATGTTTGATGAAAGGTTGCATGGGGAGATACAAGAAATTCAAGATACATTGCAAAAGAAAAATCAGGAGATGCAACATAAGAATGAAGAAATGCAAAAAATTATAGAAGTGAAAAAAAAAAGAGGCTGAAAGATTGAAAAGAGAGGATGAAATGCAACAAATAATTTTGAAGATAAAGAAAATAATGTGCAAGTTGATAGAGACATCATCTATTTTTTATAATTCTAAAGCGGATCCATCCAAGATTTTGGAGGATAATACTAATCAGGAGAAAGATTCGTAGTTATTTGTGATGTGTTATTACATTTTTACAACTTATCTTTTTGATCCAAATTTATAGATATTAATTAGGTTATATATTGTGTTAATATTTTTTTTAATTAGGTTATATGTTTTGTATTGAAATTTATAGATATTAATGTTTTTTTTCCGACATTTTATTCTATAGTGGATGTTATTTGAATACCATATGATGAAATATATGTGGATGAGTTTATATGGTTGTAGGTCATATAGTTTATGTATGTAATTGTGTATTGTAAACAACATATAGAAATAGCACAAATAAAACTTGTTCCAGTTGTAGATAATAGAAATAGAATTTTCCATTTATAAATTCATTTCTAAATAGAAATAGATCATGTCTTTTTTTGATAATCCACTGCTAATTTAGAAACGAATAATATGTTTCTAATTTTTACGTCACAAAATTAGTGATAGAATCCAAAATTCTCATATGCATTGAGTTGATCTATTTACTGAACAATTGGGTCTTGCCTAGTTCTTGCTAGATTATCATTCTCCTCCTCCTCAACGTGTGTATCATGAGGCTCAGATTATCAGGTGGCTATTTTATTCCTCACTCTTGATATATATGATATATGGAAAGAAAATACACTAGATATGTGCAAAGCAGAATCTTCACGAGTTTGCTTATTTCCCTAATTGAATGACTTCCATACAATGTACATTTCTTATTACTCATGATAATGACTAATGAGCTCATGACTAGTTTCTATCGAACACCAACAAAAAACCCATGAATCTCATGTCATCCGACATGCTTATGAGCATCAAATTACCATTAATGTCTGTAGGCAATATACATCTTTCAATATCTACTAATTTCAATTTACATATGCAGCCAAATATCTATTATACTCAATATTTGTGATGTCCCATTATAGTCATCTTGTATCTACCATAATTATTAGATACATATATAGTAAAGAAGTCAATATGAATGATGACATGAAATAAAGTTTCTAAGTCAATAAACCAAGCACCCTCTTAAGATAATCGATTAATAGAATTATCATCATTAACAAGTATCAAATCATCTTCCAAGGCAACCTTAGCCTCTTTGTCAAGTCTATCTTTTCTTAAATGTTTTTACTATAGTTTTTTGCAAGAATAATAATCTTTTTTAACATGTCCCATTTTGTTATAGAGAAATCTTTTGACTACTTTTTTATTTTTTGAATTATCTTTGAAAGAATGTATTCTTCCTTCACTTTGTGTGTACTTATTGCTATTCCTACCATGTCTCTTGAAAAAGGATACAATGATAATTTTCTCCTTTCTCTTTTATGATTGTTTCTTCTGATAATAGATTTTTTAAGACAATATACATTAATATAAAAGCTCCTAGTGATAACATGCTACGTGAAACTATGAAAAATCACAAATGTCAATAAGTGAGCTAAGTAGCAGACAAGCAAGCAACTCATATTCTAAGAGTATCTTTATAGATGCAAGATGGTTCACTTTTCCTTGGATGAGATTGACATCTACCAATATATGATTTTTATCTATGAACATTTAGTTAACTAGATGTCTAAATCATCAGCATTTTATGTATAAATGTGTTATTTTCAAACATAAACTCTAGTTTTGTCCATAATTTGTCTGTCCTCATTTTTTCTACAATATGTTGATAAGTATTACCACTTATCTATTTTCAAATGGTGGAGGCAATCCTAAAGTTCATGCCTACTCGATCTTCTTCACTTTTTTTAGGTTTTGGTTTTTCCTTCACAAGGTCATTCAAATATTTGATGACATGATAATCACAAATTCTCGTTTTCTAAAGAGAATAATTAGTTTTGTTTAACTTTATTAACACATAGGTCTCCATGATTTTAAAAGTTAAAGTCAACTACAAATAACGACACAAACAAAAATATCATAAATCACATCTAATATCATTTTATTGATATCAGTTTAATCTGATACTAGTTTGATGATATCAAATAAATAATATATTATGTCAATATCATTGAACATCTTCCTCCACATAGGTTTTGATACCAAGTGTTGATATCAGTAGTCACCTCTATTAAAAAGTATACAAAAGATTTCTTTACATGCACTAAAAATCAATAAAGCATAGAATACCAAAAATTACATATTGAGATAAGATAAATTTTCCAAAATAGAAAACCATATAAATAATAAAATCTAGAATAATTATGTAAACATTCGGATATTATTCCATGTTATTCTTTAGGTCAGGAGTTCCATTCATTAGCTTCATAGTACAAGGTTGGCAACTATAATCTTCAAATAAATTTATTCTCTAGGTGTTTTGTAAAACATTTTAATAAAATGTTTCTGGACAGATTTGTTGAACCATTCAAGAGAGGAGCTTTTGTGTTGTTCATTTTTTTTTTTTTGATGAACAACCATAGAGGGAGGACACCAAAGTCATTTTTTATGAGCCGCATAAACCTTCTATAAAAAAATCAAAGCAACTACTTTGTGTAGTTATTAAACCACACAAGTGAAAAGCACCTTCTATATTGACTCAGCTTCTATAACAAATAATTCTTTTTCTTTATTGGACCATGTGTGAGAGAGGAGGGCACCAAAGCCATTCACAAGGTTTTTTTTTTTTTGCATCTAAAAAAAAAAAAAAAAAAAAAAAAATCTTTTGTTGTTTTTTTTTGCCTTATGTAACTTAAATAACTCCACAATTGTTTAATTTTTTTCATTTTCAGCAACACGTTGATGGGGGCACACTGCCCCTTCCAAGAAATTTTGGAAAAATAAAATATCTCCATTATTTTATATTTTTTTCAAACATGAACGTGAGAAATTATCTCATGTTTTTGATCCAATATGCTTCTCAATCTCACCTGTAAATAAAACAAAAAATAACGGCAAAATAGTAGTGACTACAAAATAAAACATTATTATTATTATTTTAAAAATTAAAAAAAGCCAAACTAGAACATAGATCAAATAAACATGGCCTACCCAACTGGAATAGACCCAACAAATCTCTGAGTTATCATAGGAAGGAGAAACATACCAACATGAATTTTAAAAAATTTAATATTGTTGATGATAAAATTTAGTTAACATATCAATGACATTTTTATTTGTATATATATTTTTTCAAATACAATTAACTTTTTATCTACTACAAATAGAATCTAATAATAGTGAACATTAATGTGCTTCGATATGCTGAGAAATATCAAATTATTAGATAAATATATTACACCATGACTATCAAACTATATATTGTATATATCATATCATACATCCAATTATCTACTAGAAAATTTTCTGTTAATAATATTTTTTTGCAAGTTTCAGTAGATGCAATGAACTTATCCTCAGTGCTTGATAATGCTACATCTATAATATAGATTGTCAGAATTCTATTCCCTCTCCTAATACTATTACAAAACACAAAGTGGATCTACAAGGATCCAAATTTCTAGCCATTTTAGAATCAATATATCCAAAATGCACATAGGTTTCCCTACCTAGGCACAAAGAAAACTGAGATATCCCTCATAGATATCTCAAGATAAATTTCACTGCATCTAATTTGCATCTACCAGGGTTGAAGAAAAAATAATTGACAATGTGTGCTATATCTAATCTAGTACATACCATAACATTCTTAATACTACCAGCTACTAAAGCCAAGAAAATACAACTCATGTTCATGATTTCATAGAAAAGATTTTTCCCAATTCTCCTTTAAGCTTGTCAATTTGTACTCTATTATAGTCAATGATTAGCATATCATTAATATATAATAAAAAAATAAATCATTTATAACATAACTAACAACTAACAAATGCATAGTGATGATATGAAGTGTATTGAAAATCACAAGACTCCATGAACATAACTAACAACTACCTAGGAGCTTGCTTAAATCCATACAAGTTAATTTTTATTTTGCATAAGAGATCTTCTTTTCCTTGTATTATGAATCTCTTAAATTAATTTATAGAGAGAGTCTTATGAAGATCACCATGAAAAAAATATACTATTTTCATATCAAGTTGACTCATTTCCAAATCCAAGCTAGTTGCTAGACTCATAACTACTTGAATGGAAGATACCATCACTATGGAAAAACATATCTTATCAAAATTGATTTTTTAAACTAAACCCTTAACTACTAACCAAGCCTTGTGTGAGTGAGTGAGTGTGTGTGTATATATACACATCAACTCTAAGTTTTAGTTCGATGAACCATTTATTTTTTAGAATCCAATTCCCATTAAGGGAACTAGATAATAGGTATCATTATTATGAAGAGATTCTATCTCTACATAGCCCAAACCTGTTCATCTATTTATTCTCTTTGGGGATGACTTCATGAATCATCTTGAGCACTCTTACTTCAATGCATAATGCATAATCAACGAATCTAATGGATACCTTATGGGGCATGGATGATCTTCTCAAATCTAACTGAAATGTACCATCAATGAATCCTATATCTCATAGTCATTTGAAATTTGCTCAATTATTTCCTTTTGAACTATATGATCTATGAAAAAAATTGACATTAGATCAGTACAAATACAAATCTTTAAGGGTTCACTCTCCTTCCTACTTGAATGACTATCTATCCTCCCAACAAGTTGTCTTGCTATCATATCTCATAGTGTATATCTGGCCTCCTCATTTCCATTATTTATGAAAATGCATGGATGTGCAATACTATCTAGTTTGGATCTTTTATCTTTTTGGATGTGAATGAAGAATTTTCATTCAAATACTCTCAGTGATTATATGAGATGTCCTTAGTTTAAATTTAGGGCAGCAACATTTCACATGCTAATTAAATCAATAATCACAAGTAAAACTTCTCTCTAAAATTCTTTTAAAAGATGTGCTTCAGAAACAAGGTACCATGCTCTCTCCTCAATGGCTTAATTGATCAACTCGGTCATGTAATTTATTAATTGAGGTATCTTTGTTGGAATCTTTTCATGTATAATGTTATGGGGTATATGATAGTTTCTTGCAAACTAACCTCTATATTTTCTCCTAATATTAAGATGTACAAAGATTAATTTTCTATTGGGTTCTCTCAACTTCAATGTAAAAATCCTTAAACGCATGAAAGACATGATCTTTCCTTTTTAATGTTAATAATCATACATTTCTAGAATGATCATCAATAAATTTCATAAAGTAAATGAACTCATTATTTGTGTTACTCTACATAGAATATTCATCATTATGTAAAAGATCAAGAATGTTCAATCACATCAAAGAAGAAATAAGGCAAAAAAGTACTCTATGACTTTTTCTTAGTCATATAGTTTATATACTCATCAAGAGAGGATAAATGGTTAATTGATAAGATATTCTTTCCAAATAGTAGTTAGAAGTCATTCTCACTCATATGATTAAGTCTTTTATACAAGAGATCATTGTCACTCTTTTAATACATAATTATCTGATCTCATGGTACTCTTGTTAAGGCGGGGTGTAATATACTCTCCGTATTAATGAGACTTTGGTTAGTTTCTACCAGCCACTAGTGAAATGACTCATGTATCACATGTCATCCAAAATACTTATTGCCATCAAGTTCACGTGAATGTTTGATATGTAACAAACATCTTTTAGCATTAGTTGATCTATAATCTACATCTATAAACAAATATCACTCATGCACAATGTCCATGATGTCTCATTATTTTTTACTTTTTCTATTTCATAATTCTTACGTGTGTATATTGTAAAATAGTCAATACGTGGGATGATATGATATCAAACTCCAAAGTTAAAAACCAATCAATTTCATGAGATACTTGATTAATGAAATTATCATTGCTAACTAATATAAAATCACCTTCCAAGGTAATATTAGTCTCTCTCTCTCTCTCTCTCTCATGTCTATCTATATTCACATGTTATTATAGTTTTTTTCAAGAGTAACAATCCTTTTAACACCTCTCATTTTGTTATAGCAGTGATATTTGACTACTTTTTTATTTATTGTTTTTTACAAAGAATGTATTTTTCCTTCATTATGTGTGTGCCTATAATGCTCCCACCATATCTCTCACAAAGTTGTCTTAGGTGTGTGGAAGCGAACTAAGTAGTAGAAAAATAAATAATTCAACTTCCAAGAGCATGTTCATAGATGCAAAGTAGTTCACCGACCATTGGGCGAGTTTAATGTGTGTAAGCATTTGATTTGCATCTTTAAACTTCAAGTTAACTAGATATCTAATAATTAATATTTTATTTATGAAAATGTTCTTTTCAAATATACATGTCTACATATCATTTTATTTTATTCCACAACTTATCTATCCAGATTTTATTGGTAATATGTTGATACATATCATTACTTATTTATTATCGAATGATGAAATCAAACAAAATGTACATGTCTACACAATCTTCATTACTTATTTTTTCAAAATGAATAATTATTACAGATTGAATAGTTATCACAAATTGAATAGTTAATTATATTAATCTTGTTGGTCCGCTATGATATCAAAAATCTATTTTTTGACAAAATAATCATGAATTCTATTTTTTGAAATTGAATAGTTAATTACATTTTATTTTATTATCACAAATTGGTCTCTATGATATCAAAAGTCAAGGTCAATGACATGTAAACCACATAAACAAAATTATCCTAAATAATGTCTATGTTGATATTACTGAATGGCCTCTTCAACAAAGGTTCTAATATGAAGTGTTGATATCTGTAACCAATTTTGATACCACTTGTTTGTGATACCAGTATCTGAAACCAAACATTAATATTAGTTGCTAGATAGTAGTAATCTTGCTCTCATACTAGTTGTTGGGTAAGTTAGTTAGGATAGTGGTTATTTCAAAACTATAAAACTATTGGGAATTAAAATTATCTATTTGGCACAACAGAACCTTTTAAGTAAAAATTCAAATAAAATTAAAATTTTCCTTATGAAAATGTCAACTTTTTTAAATAAAATAAAACCCAGTCCAGAATTTATTTTATTAAACAATACAATCAATTATTCCATTCCACAATTGAAGAAAAAAAAATTTCAGAATCAATTATAATGCTCAAAGTCAAATTTATAATATGCCTATATGAACACCATATATTAAATACTTTTTCAAATGTGCTAAAAATCCGTAAAGCATAAAACACCAAAAATTACATAGAGGTGGGATAAATTTTTCAGATTGTATTATCCTAGAAATCATAAAATTTAAAATAATTATGTAAATAATAAATTTTAGGAAGAATGTTTCAAATATTATTCCACATCATCCTTTACTTTAAAAGTTCATTTTGTTGGCTTCATGGTAATGAATCAACAACTTTCATGAATTTCTTTGTCTACATATTTTTACAAAATATGTAGATAAGAAATTAAATACCATGATATTGAATAAACATTCCTAGATATATATTTGAACAACACAAGAGAGGAGTCTTCATGCTCTTCCTTTATTGTTGAACCACTCAAGCAGGAGGCATAAACCTTCTATAAAAAAATGGTTTATAGAAGAACCTTCTATATTGATTTTGACTTTTATAACAAAAAAAAAAAAAAAAACTATTTCTATTTGTTGGACCATGCATGGAGGTATCAACTAGGTGAGCACGACCCATGGCATGGCACGGTTCAACCATGCTCAACACATCATGGCACAATTCATATCCGTGCCTGGACATGCCACATATTAGACTATGCCAAGCAAAACATTTTGTCATAGAAGGTGCAATATGGCACAAGCCAGCACAACTGCCCAAATGGGTTAGGTTCAGCCAGCTGGCCAAACTGGCTAGCTAGACCCTGACCCAAGTTAGCTTGGACTAAGCTAGCCTGAACTAAACACAGGCCAGCTTGTGTTGAACCTAAGCTAACCTAGACCAAACCCAGTGTAGCCTGGAACAAATTAGGTTAGCTTGGATAGACATGACCTAACTTGATATGATTCGACATGACCCAACATGACCCAACACGACGTACCCAAAAGTCATGTCAAAGGCCAGACGAGCCTATATCAGCATGACACGACTTATGATAAATACTATTACATGCTCGGCATGACAAGACCCATAATAAATACCATATTTTGTCAGGTATGATATGGTGGTCCAGACGAGCCTAAAAAATGAGTCGAACCAGCACCATGAGTGAGATAGAAAGGCACCAAAGCCTTAAGTAAGGGTTTTTCTACTTCTTGAACAATAAAAAAACATTCTCTTGTTTCCTCTTCATTTTATTTAACTCATAAAAAAGCCCCCACTGTGTTTTCATTTTGTTTTATATTTAGCCACAAATTGGTGGGTGTACTACCTCATGCAAAAGATTTAGGAAAATATGAATTTCATTGTTTTATTATAATTTTTTTTCAAACTTTATGGTAAATTGTCACACGTTCTTTTGAAATTTAAAATAAAATTCAAGTAAAACATAAATGAATATCAAATAAACCCGGTCTACCCAACTCGATTATACTAGCACAAAGAAGATACATGCTTTTTGAAAAAGAATATAGAGTATAATATATCTTCTCTTCTATAACATATTTTTTTTCCTATTCTTTTTAATTTGCTTTTATCATGATCATATCATTAGTTTTCACGAAATATTCAATATGAATATTAGGATTTGAATTTGACAATATAATTTTTTTTAAAAAAAGTAATGGAATATAATTAGGGTTGGTAATTAAATGATTGAACAAATATATAATTGGAACATCAAATCAAGCAAAATTATATTAGTTATATAATTTCCAATTTTCTAGTGAAGTGAGAGAGAAAGGGTAAAAATTTAATTAACATAGGTACGAAGGTTCTGATTTAAAATTTTTTTTTTGTTTCAAAAGAAAAATATTTCATTAAATTGCAAACTTTTATAGAAACTCATCAAAATTTTTAAGATCAATAAATTCCTAAGTCTGATGACCGACATGATAGACATGTTTAATGGAGAATTGTGATTAGGTGTACTACTCAGAAAATATTTGAATTTTTTTTTAAAATTCTAACATTTAATAAAAACATACCTAACTCTTAAATAATTAATTTTTAGTACACTTATTTGTTATAAAAACATACCAAAATAGCATCACATCTCTCCCATCGCCACACTCTTGTCACCCCTATCCCCTCGCTCCTCTCTCGTCGCCACTCTCCTATCGCCCATCTCCCCTCTCCCCTCGCTCTTGACCTTTCTCACCTCGCTGGAGCTCCATAAGCTTCATCGTGAGGACTGCTAGGGCTTCTCGTAATAGCTCGTGGAGCTCAATCATGCTCCTCTGATGGAGCTCCATTGTGGAGCTGCACAAGCTCCTCCATGATGGAGCTCCACGAGCTCCAACGATGAAATCTAGGAAGCTCGTGGAGCTTCATCAGAGGAGCTCATTTGTGGAGTTCATGGAACTTTATTGAGCTCTAGTGAGCATCACGATGGAGCTCCAACTTGGTGAGAAGGGAGAGGGGCAAGGACGAGAGGTTAGGGGCAAGTGGAGAGGGGCAAGGACGAGAGGTTAGGGGCAAGTGGAGAGGGGCGGTGGGAGAGGGGTGAGGAAAGAGGGGAAACATGAAAGGGGAAGAGGGCAAGAGAAGAAGGGCGACACAAGAGGGATAAGAGTATTTTGATATTATACCAATTCAGTGCATAAAATATCAATTATTTAAGAATTTAGTGTATTTTTTTTTAATATTAAAATTCTACTTTACTTTTTTCAAATATTTTATTGGGAGTGAACATATCAAGTAATTAATATTTTCATATAATTTTAATTGATAAACAATCTACTAATTTAATGTGATAAAAAATCCACGTTGGGTTGATTGGTGAGACTAGTTTGACCATTAGTTGGTCTCAAAATTGGTTCAACTCAATCAAAAAAAATTTATACTTTAATTGTTGAATTGATTTTACATCAACTGAATTGCTCAGTTCCAATAGAACCATACAATTGACAAAATTATTTTGAACCCTTAAAATGATGTTGTAGTGAAGATGTATTTAAATCCTCAAAATCTACACTCCCTTCTACTAACTCACCATCACTCCACTTTTTAACACGCATCTCACCTTCCTTCCCCTACTCTCCCCTCTCTAGTGTTGAGTGTATAAAGGTGGACAGGCCAATTTATTCTCTATTTGTTAGTCTGGCTTGAAGTCAATTAAAAAAATAAAAATATTTTTTACATATTTTTCATTAGTTTTGGGTTTTGTTTGTCTTTGTATTTTTTGCAGGCTAGCTAGACGTTATAGAAAAACTTTGTTTGGGAAACTGCTTAAAGCTTCTTGGTGTTGGGGTGACTTGAAAAAAAGAGAGGATATGATGAATGTTGAACCAAAAAAAAGAGTAGAAAACGAGGACAAGAATTAGGGCTTTTTTTTCGGTGAGATAAAATGGTTTTATTTTTTCGATGCTCTCTGTGACAATCCAAAACAACGACAAACACAGACGCTCAATTTTATCTCAAACATGCTCTCTGTTGAATTCAAAATTATGATACTTTTCCTAACTTTGTCAAATTTTTTTCTTAATATATTTAGATACAAACGAATTAGCATTTTTGCATCATACTCTATTTCTAATCTCCTACAAAATAATTTCATATCCAAAAAGTTCTCAATTACATGTAATGGCTTATGAAACCTAGTTAATCACCTCAGCTTGACGATTTTGTTCATGTCTCTATATTTTCATCTATTCCATTGAAAATCCTTACTATTAACTCCTTTTTTAAAAGTTAAAGTACTCATGATTTTATAAATGCACCACAACGCATTATTTTTATCATCAACATGGAAAAATACATGAACAAGGAGAGAGGATATATTTAAGAAAAGTACTATGATGGCCTAGAAAGATGACATTAAAATAGTGATATTCACATTTCATAAGGGGATTGGACACCCAAAAAGACTATCAAATTATAATTAATAAACATTTTTCTCAAATATCTTTGATTGTATAAACAATTCAACGTGAGTAATATGGTCACAAGCTACATATTTGATGACCAAAACTAATTCCCCCCAACACAAAGTTTCAACATGTTGAGCAATCTCTTCTAATTATATATATATAATCATTAAGTATAATAACACACTTGAACATCACGATGTTAAAAATATTTCCAAAATCATCTAGCAATTATAAATTAATAAATTAATATGCATAAAAAAAATTTAAAAGTAGAAATTGCTTACATATCATCACATAGATTGAATTGAATGATTATCTCTAAGAAATTTAATTATGATTTTCTTGCTATTTGATCCACCCTATGATCAAGCAACAATGGTTTTCTTTGTTCATTATTTATCACCAATATGACATCAATAGAGCGCGTAAATATCCTTTTGTTGGAGTACTTTGTCAGAAAAAGAGGTAGCAATTGTAGTATCTCCAACTAGTCCATCCATCAACCTATAGGAATATTTATCCTTTTCCTTCAACTAAATGGTCACTTATCAAATATTTAATTTATAATTATCTTATTTTAATCTCCTCACTAAAACTCGAGTAGATGATTGAGGCCATTCATATTCATCTCATATTGCCCAATATTCTAAAACATAAACTAAAACTAGAACATATAATATCATTAAATGGAATTGCAATGCCTATTATTCACATACTAATTAATATGCATGCTCAATCACTGATTTTTTTACGTGAATCATGTACAACCACCCCCCAAACCCCCTCTTTACAATAACTTCTAGATCATACATGATAAAAAGATTTATAGGGTCTTTCTCACTTTGTATATTGTATCATATTAATAATCTCTCATTGACTACTAACTACATACATTTTTTCAATTGTACCCATTTCACAATAAGTTTCCTTTGAAGATTCATCATGATACCTAATGTGAATGAAATTTGAAAAATTAAATTCATGTCTAATTCTCTCATCTAAGTGTTAGATCTCTATTAGAAATGTTTTCATAGATCATGTACAATATTAAATTGCAGAGATATGCGCTCAACAATTGAATATATTTCTACCCATAATCCCTTGCCAACTAGTTAAAAAACAATCTATCTATACACATGATCTTAAATCCATACTACTAACTACTAGAATCCAAAATTTTATACTTGGAAAAATAGAATAAATTTATATGATTTTTTCTCCATAACAATTGAGTTGCTCTGATTTTCTAAAAAATTTTTAAAATGTCACAAAGATGAAGGTGATGATAAAAATTGAAAGAAAAATATGATTTAAAATAATTGGTTAAATTTATATTTTATAAGCAAAAGAAGTCTTATTTTTTAAAATGTTATTTAAAAAAGACTTGGAAATTTTTTTAACATTAAAATGTGTGTTTAACATTAGAACATGCAAAATGTGAGGCATGCCTCTGTCCCCAGAGATCCTTATTGAAGGCACCTCATCACCATGGGGTGGTGGATGAGGCAAGGTAGTGCACCTGCAAGGCATGTCTTTAACAGCTATGGAAGAACATTTGTTTATATCAAAGCTGAGAGAAATACTATAATCTGCTTCTAGAAAAGATTTAGAAAAACTAAAAAAAAAAATGAAGCATATTTGAAAGCTAGTCAAATGATAGATCAATGAAAAATTTTCTTCAATTCTAAAACAAAATCAAAAGAATCTTCTCAAGTATCACAATAGGAGGGCAATGTTTATCTTCAATTTGTTTTTCATCCTAACCAACAAAATAATGGTTTAGTTCTCATGCTTAAATTCAAGTTGAATCAAGTGACACTAAATCTTAGGAGAAGCAATTTATTTCAACATGATAAATCACCTCATTGTGGATCAATAATATCATGTCATCCAAAAAAAAACATCAATTATCATCTACTTCAATGACATCAATTATCATCATTCTCAAAAACATCAATCATCATCTACTTCAATGACATCAATCATCATCATGCTCAAAAACATCAATCATCATCATGCTCAAAAACATCAATCATCATCTACTTCAATGACAAAATTTCTCAAATAGTCTATTACAATAATTAGGATATGCTCTATCAAGAAAAAAAAATCTATACACATCAAAGTATTCCTTGATAGGAATGTCAAATTAATCAAGGATTTTTTTGAGATTGATCCCTTGATGATGAAGAAGCTAATTGGTGGGTAGTTGAAAAGACGAGTCAGATAGATATAAGGAACTTCAAATCATGAGTAATAACATCATGTGGTGATCCAAAGAAGAAAACCCAATGTTTGTTTCATTGATTGAAGAAAAGTGATAATTACAATAGAATGAACCTTCGACTAGTAGCAAATTACTCATCAATTTCATATTTTTCAAGATTTTTCTATTATAAGATCAGTTGATAATTAAAAGTGAGACTAGCAATTCTGACTTGAAACCCAGGAAAACCACAATCTAGTTACCAAAGGAGCATCGAGCTAGGCTACCCGACCAAGCCCAGCAGCACACAATGCTTCAGTGTCCTTCCTTCCCCATTGGAGTTAAGTTTGTGGTGTGATTACTGTCCTAATCGCAACGATGCCATAACACTGCTAGAATTTTCCCTACCATTTACCACTTCATAAAAGTACCCAAAGGATAGTTGGTGGTGTGGGTTGACTATACCTGATTATTATTCGAGCTAAGTAATGGATGATCGAGCCATGTCTGTTCACCTAGTTTAAAACCACGATTGGCCAATCCTAATCATGTTGGCCCTCCCAGTCTAGCTTGGTCATAATAATTTGGAAATCTAAAATTGCAAGAACAGATTTTAGGATTAGATTGAAAACTAATTAATTTGGGCAATCATATGACTCATTATTCTTGATGTTAGTAACCCAAGAATCCCAATTAGAGTCGATTTGCTAGAATCATCAAAAATAATTCTTTTTTCTTATCTTTCTTCATAATTATTTAGGAATAATTACAAAATCTTCGAATTATTGGTAGTTGTTGACATGCTTCCATAAAAAGGTAAAAATATCAGATTTGTCATGACTCATGAGCAGCAGGTTTAAAATGTTTTTTTCCAAAGTTCTAAATTTTTGTTAAAAGAAAAAACATAATTGAGTATAATAGAAACTGCTATATGCTAAGTATAGAGAATGAGGAGCTAAGTAAAAAAGAAAAGAAAAAAAATTAATTGGCACACTCATTTTTCGATTTCAAAAGTTATGTAAATTCATTGATACAATACAACCTACACATAAATTAATTACATTGTCAAATACATAAACCTAAATACATGATATTAATAACAATTTCCCAAACCAAACAAGAAACTAAACATTTAAATTATGCTTTAATATAGTTTTCTTAAGCAAATTAATCAATCTCATAACTAAGTCAATTAATCTCAATTAATTTTTATATTTATGCATAAAATAAACTCATGTTTTATTTGGCTAATTGCTCACAATAATTCAAGCATAATGATGTTTTCGATATTGCATGATTAGAAGCTTACATTTTTCTTTCTTTAGATTGGGCAATTTAGTGGCAATTTAGTGATAGAAATTTTAACATTTAATTATTTGAGTATAACATATTCTGCTCTTTACTTATAATGTGTTATTTTTTTTTTGAACAACAAGTGTTTGGGTTATCCTATGTGTTCGTCAACTAAATGACATAAATTTGTGATAAATAAATAGGTTGTAGCATGTAGCACTAATGTTGCTTCATCATGAATCAAATATTTAATATAGCCTATCGATTGAAGTTACCTTCAAATCTTAAGGCCCACACAATTTTTCACATGAGTAAATTAAAACCATTTCAAGAAGATTTGGATAATTCCACTCAAAATAAGCCTTTCCAAGGACCCATTAGAACAAAACATCATATGAGAAATATATTAAAAATATTTTGACATATCACATTGTTAGACAAAAAAACTTCATTCCAAAATAAGAATACTTAGAAAAATAAAAAAGGCAATTCATTAACAAAGTAACTTGGGAATCAACTGAGTTATTATGATGATTTCAATAAGAGAAATAAATTTTATAATGAAAATGCAATGAGGGCATCAACAAATTATATGAGGGAGTATTGTCATGGTCTGACTAGTTTTATTGATCATGACCTAAATAAAGACATGATTGACCTCTCATTTACGAAGATCTTGAAATATTCCAGAACAACATAGTAACAAAGATAAACCTAAAAATATCATGAGACTCAAATTCAAGAGAAAGTTATAGAATATTCAAGAATTTCTTCTTGTTTCCTAAGATATAAGACCATGATATTAAGCATAATCATGCCCATCAATGAAGTGAGCTCTCTCTCTATATAAAGCAACCACTCTCATTTATATTTATTCAAAAATTTCATTTTCTCTCTAAAATTTGTCTTGTATAATTTGTGAGTGTGATTCTTTTGTGTGAGACAATAATAGATTGACTTAGACACATAAAAGAACATAAATTCTTACCAAAGATAAACTAATGATCACACAAAATTGGTACCCTATGACAATTATGTGAGCCATCATCTTGTAGAAAGATTCAAATATGATTTTAAAGCAATAACCATTGCTCTTTGTGTTATTTTAAAGACCTCATCCATCATGACACACAGAAAATATGTATCACCCTCAAAATTAAATTGAAGGTTTCATCATATAGCTTCACTTTAACCTTCCCACAATCAACTATCTTTACCATTAAACTATTTCTTATAGTCACATCTCCTCCATCGAATAACTCATACTGATTAAATCAAACACGATAAGGAGTCAAGTGATATGACATACCAATATTAATAAATAAAGTGTCCTTATTACCATCAGTGATACAAGCCTCAATAAAATGTATATCATGACTAGCGAATGACTTCTCGTCTAATGAAATAATACTTGCTTGAGTTATGCCTCTAAAATTTCCTATCACGATATGATATCTTTTTTGATAGTTTTTCTAAATCCTCAGCAAAACCACATTTCCACCACCTTAATTTTAACTTATCAACACTCATGTATCATTTGACAAACAAACTACATTTATTGTCTCATATAATACTTTTTTTATGTCACTATTAATGAAAATAATCAAAGAATCATAAGAATCAGGTAATACACAAAAAAAATGATAGCTTTATTATTATAATTAATCTCACAACTAACAAATGACATCTAACTGATCAATTTTAAAATTCATGTAGATGTGAGATAAAAATGTCCATCCCTTTTAAGTGTAAATTACATAATTTCTTTCCAAAGAAAAACTTATTTACCAAACAATTACTTTGATAAAACATTTAGGTTATTCCAGAAATTCTTGGTGAACTTTTCACAACAAACTGTGAAGAGAGAAGAAAAGAATATTTTTCTTTCTTATTAAATAAATAAAATACATCATAAGTATTACCTATTTATATAGCTTAGGAAGACAAAAAAAAAGAAAAAATACATTCAGTATAAATAAAAAAATAATAATATACAAGAAAGATAAAAAATAAACAAGAGGATATCCAGGAATATCCTATGATTCTCAACACTCTCCCTCAAGCAATGACATATAGAATATGTACACCAAGCTTATAATAAATGAACTGAATCATTGGACCTCAAAAAGACTCGATAAAAATATCTGCTAGTTAGTCACCTGAGTTGATAAAATTAGAAGTCATGCATTAAGAGATAATATTCTCTTAAATGAAGTGATAGTCCACTTCAATAAGTTTGATACTTTTATGAAAGACTTTTGAAAATAATGTGTAGAATCATTTGATTATTACATAAGCTTCATTTGGCCATCATTTCTAAATCTTAGCTCATGAAAAAACTATTTGAACCATATAAGTTCACAAGTTGCCAAAGTCATATCATAATACTCAATTTCAGCACTAGACTTGATCCCTACATGTTTTTTACTTTTCAAAGATATAAAGTTACCTCAAATAAATATATAATATCATGAAGTGGAACATTTATCTACAAGCAAGTCTACCCAATCTGCATCATAATATCCAACAATTTAGATGTAACTTTTGTTTTCATATAACACACTTTGACATGGTGTTACTTTGATAAAGCAAAGAATATAAATCATAGCATCCCAGTGGTGTTACTTTGACATGGTGTTACTTTGACATGGTGTTACATAGGGACTACAAGAAACGACTAACTACACTCACAAATAAGTAGTCTAGTCTTACCACTAGTCATCGATATCTCTTTGGATTTCGTAGAGATATCCCCTACCCAAATACAAGCTGAAATGAGAGAGGACCTCATAGACAATGTAAGAAATAAAAATAAATAATATGAAAAAAAAAATAGAATATAAAAAAAGACAAATGATAAAAAGATAAAAATATATATATAAAATAAGAATTACGAGATTAATAAGTACCTTTCCAAATGAGGATTAGAAAATCAATGAGAGACAACAAGAATGACGTTGGGGAAGAGGGTGTCATAGGGGATGAGTCATCAGGAGTACTATCGATGACACATGGATGATGAGTATAAACCTATAAAGAACACGATGGAGTAGCTAGAGAATTAGAGGATAAGGACGAAAGGAAAATGATGAAGTTATATATAATACCTTAGAATCGAAAGGTAGCGAGATAGAGAAAATAAAAGTATGTTCAAAAAATATGATATCAACAAATAAAAAGTATCAATGTTAATCAAGAGAATAGTAAGGATACCCGCTATGAAGCTGAGAATAAACAAGAAAAATATATTTTGTTGCCTTAGAAGAAAGTTTATCATAGCATAGAGTAAAAATGTGGACAAAACAAGTGAATTGGAAAACACACAGCGAGAGACAAAATAGAGGTTGATAAGGAAAGAGAAAAGAATGAGAAACTTGATCACTCAAAATAAAAAAGAATATGCAATTGATCAAATAGTAGGCAATTAAGATAACATTCCCCAAAAAATATTAAAAACTTTATGATAGTTGAGAAGAGTACGAGCTGTTACAACTAAATGATAATTCTAGCTCTAGGCCACCCTATTTTATTGTGGAGTGTAAGCACAAGAAAATTAATAAAGAATCTCATAAGAAGATAAAAAATTAGAAAAATTAACAGAAAAGTATTCCAAGATATTATTATTACGTAAGATACGAATAGAAATATAAAATTAATTATGAATCTCAGCATAAAAATTTTGAAACACAAAATAACCTAGCTTGATTTTTTAATAAAAAATAATCAGGTACAATGAGAAAAATCATCAATAAATATAACAAAAAAATGAAACATGAGTATCATGGACTCCAAACATTAGTGTGGACGACTTCAAAAAGTGACCTGGTCCAATACTCAAAGTACTTGGGGAACGAAACATGATTATATTTCTCAAGTTGACATGACTCACACTCTAGTGAAAGTAAGCTAGAAAAGTGAGAAATCATCTTTCAAAGCTTAAAAATATTGGGATGACCAAGACGACGATAGATGAAAAAAGGGTCAATGGTCATCAATTGAAGTATAGATGATATAAGATAAGATCGAACTGAGATGATAAAGTCCCCGAGACTCATGTAATATCCCAATCATCCTCCAAGTACTCTGGTCCTACAAAATGATAGAAGAGAAAAAAAAAATCAAACAATGAATATCCTGAAAAATCTATTAACAGATATAATATTAAATGGAGAAGCAAAAACATAAAGAATAGAAATAAGAGGTAAAGATGACAAGAAACAAGTGAACCCAATACCTATAACCATGGTTGGAATACTATTAGTCAAGGTAATCATAAATAAGGATAAAGTGAAAGTAAGAAAATTTTTTTTTTATTATCAGATAGATGATCAGATGCACCATAATCAAAAATCTATTGGCTAAAATAATATGCAAGATAGGCAGAAGAATTATAAGTCTGGACAACAAAAATAATAGAGGTTGATTTGACATCATGAGTGAGATAGAAAACTCAACATATTCCCAAAGTATAAAAGTTACACCTTGAGATGAAGAAAGAGACTGATCCTCAACTTGAAGTGGAGGTTGTTAAAAAGAATGAACCACATTTGTAGTGTGAGGTGGGCGACCATTCAACTAATAATATCGATCTCAAAGGTGACTCAGCCTATTACAATAAGTACAATAAGGCCACTAGCCTCTACCTTGGTGTCCACCATGAGAACTTCGAGAATCATTGTGAGGATTAAATGAAAAAAATATTATTGAGGGGTCTGGGGAAGCCTCAAGGTGTCGAGACCGAGTTGTAGTGAGAAGCCGGTGAAAGATAGTGGACCATAAAAAAATGAGAAAAAATACAAATGGTCTAGAGAACCAACCTTGCCGAAGAGATACTCGGCAAAAACACACAGTTGGAGGTGTTGGACCAAAGATGCAAGGTACTAGAAAGCTTTGCTGGAGGGAGACAAGCCTTGTGATGAAGTTCGATCGCTAGAAGGTGATTGTCAAAGTTTTATTCCTCCGATGGGTAGATCAGTAGCCGATGAGTCTAATAGTGGTGATATATCACCCATAAAGGTAGTCGAAGAAGACGCCAAAATAATACACTTGCAACGATAAAGATATGATGACGATGAAGAGCCTTGATACTCTTTGTAATGAAGGTAGAGATGCCGGAAAGGAATTAGACTATCAGATAGGTTGTCATAATTAAATATATGATAAACCCCGAACCTAAACCTTCTATCCCTTTGATACCATGTGAAGTGAAAAGATAATAATATTTTACTTTCTTATTGAATAAATCAAATATATCATAGGTCCTACTAATTTATAGAGATTAAGAATACAAAATAAATTTAGTACAAATAAAATAAAAATAATATATAAGAAAAATAAAAAATAAATCAGATAATATTCAAAAATATCATAAGATTCTTAACAAAAACATTCACCAACACCTCATTTGCAAACCACAATTGGTTCAAACCTAGAGCTTTACAATCCAACTTGTCCCAATTGACCACAAAAAAGATTTTTGATTACTAACCACCGACTTAGGTTCTTCAATTACAAATCAAAAATCTCAATCAACAAGTAAGTCTTTCATCTTAATTTTTACAATTCAAAATATTTTCTCTAGATATCACCATACTAGTCATTTTCAGATTTACCTTTTAACATAAGTAATAAATCATAGCATTGGGCATCAAGCCAGACTCTATGAACAAACCTTGCCTCTAAAATCAAATATTAGAACTTGGATATCCAAATTTGATTCCCTTAGATACTCAATGATGAGCTTCAAAGAGCAAATCACACTACAATACAACAATATCTCTGATATAAAGAAAAAATTTTAGATTAATTATTTTTTAGGGTTTAAAAAAATTAATACAAGAATTTCATGATATCAGCTTAGGATTTCAAAAAGGTGGAGAATTAATATCTCATAGAAAAAATACACCCTTACAAAAGAAAAAAAAAGAAACACAAAATAAAAAGAAAACATTTTCATTTTTTTTTTCGAGCTTTATGGTAGAGAACAAAAATAACAAAGTATCAACTTATAACTCTCTCCATATTTCATTTACAAGCTTTTATATTTTCAAGTAAAAAACATGTTAACTTTAAATCCTCAATCACAATAACACAGTACAATGTTGTGACTTCATTCAAATCACGATATCAAAGACATGGTCAAGACTTAAACCTTTACGAAACTTCTTCATTCACATTACAATACCAAGATATTTGATTGCAATTTGAATCTCTTTATACTTCATTCACAACAACAAAAAATATGTTGTGATTCCATTCATACTATGAAGCCGAGAAGCATAATCACGACAACAAAGAACATGTTGCAACTTCTTTCATGTAATGATACCAAGGTACATGATTATGACTTGAATTCCTCTATACTCCAATCTCAACAATATAAACATGAGATTTCATTCAAGTCATGTCATGACACTAAAGCATAGATCATGACTTGAATCCTTTATAATTTCAATGCAATAACAAAGAACATGTTGTAACAAAGTTCATATCACGACTTCATATTAGTCAACCCTAACACCTAATTATTTTTATTTTTATCAATATAAATCATGAGATCAAAATATAATATTAGTGATATAAATTAATAATATTCTAATTATATCACAATCGTAACTATTTATATAGATTAAGTTTTAGAAGAATGATTTAAGTAATCTTACATATTACGGAGTATTAAGGTTGGATACTCAACATGTATTATATTTATTATTTAGGAGATATGCTTCATATAATTTGTTAAATCTCTACATGTATATATATATATATATATATATATATATATATATATATATCAATTCTTTAGTCGATCATACAAAATATAGGAGAATCATAAAAAAGTTCAACTTTATGACAATGATCAAGATAAACATTAAATATGTGATTAAAATAGCTAAGCGCTTCTTAGATTCTTTCATATAGACTTATATAAACATAATTGTTAAAATTATCACGTATGTGAATAGAATTCAAGTAGTTGAGTAGAAATGTATTTAAATTTTAGTTGTACTCCAATGATTACATAGTTGATATCATTACACAATTTTATATTTTTCTAATAAATAATATAATTTCATGAAAAAATAAGAGTATACTTGTGAGCTTTAATGAATAAATTACTTCTTAAATAATCTATATTTACTAATTCAAAGAGCAAAGATATTTTATCGTAACTAGATAACTCTACATATCGTTAGTGACCAAGTATTTCATGAGTAAATAAAACATATTAAGATTAATTATTATTTTATATGAGAAAAAATTCAAGATGATTCAATAATCATTACTTATGTGCAAATCAACAAATAGATTACAAATATCTTCATGTATACTTTCTTTAGACCACATTTTTATTTCATCTCTTCTAATTTAGAAATTTATAACATATATGCACTAATTTGATGGAGGGAAAGGGAGGCGGTGTTGATGTTTAATTTATTTTTTTTTCTTTCCTTGATTTCATTAATTGGAAAAATTTGACATGTAAACTATCCCAAATAATATATATAGGTATAATTGTATTTTATATTTCTTTGAAATTATAATAAAAAGATTCATGTTTTCCTATTCACATTTTTACTTTTCTCTCTCTCGAACTACCTAGTGTAAAAAATCCTATAAGCTAGCTGAACACATGTAATCTTAACAATGCTCCAATACTTCTAATATGGAAATATGATATTAACCTCTTTGAAATTACACTTATATTTGATGCTATAATACCATGAAGAAACATCATCATACTCAATCTCTATTAAAATGGATAAAACTTCACAATCAAACTAATGTTGCCATACTTTTAGAATAACATTGTCCGAATTGAAATTAACAATACAGTCATCCCATCTCGACTTGATTTGAACAATCACACAAGATATCCAAGTCAAAGTAGGTGGGGCTCAAGTAAAAGTAGTCCAAAATGCATGCTCAGTGTGATGCTACCACTTTGTAACACCTTGTTGGAATAATCCGCATTATCATTCTAGTTCATTACTATTACACAAAGCCAAGATTTAGTAGTTTGGATCAGTAAAATTAAAGTTATTTTAAAGTTAGGTTGGATGCTAAAGAAAAAGATGTTTCAAAGTTCTAAAAAATCCTAGATAGATCCAAGACAAGCCAAATTTTTAAATTAATTTAGTGAATCCGAAATGTATTTGACATCTAACAACATGACATGTGTTACAATGTTAGCTATTCATATCTTAGAGTTCATCCTATACAAGAGGTCCTCTCAAGCATAGTCATCAAGGAGTTGTGGTTTCATTTGTAATATAATTTTTTATCTTCAAAGATCTCTTTTTTTTTGTGCATAAATTGAGTAAGACAATGAGAGACAATAAACAAGCCAATTGGGACTGGACTTGACAACACTAAGTTGTCAAACTTTGCTAAATACAATTAGTGACAACCTTATCTCATATTTCTTAAATGATTATTTTTATTTTAGTCAAGTGGGTTTTCACATACAAATGTTACTAATACCTTAGCTTTTTCGTCTAACAACCCCATTCATGAAGTTCATGATGCAAAAGGGAAAACAAGAACTTATTCAAAAGATATCTTGCTTCCACAAAGATCCACCTGACTAAAATAAAAATAAGCATTAAAGAAATGAGATAAGGCTTAGGATGTTAAAAATAACTTTGATGGGCTGATTTCCATAGAAGAAACGATGAGAGAGATTCATGATACTCGCAATATTATCATGAACATGCTCACCAAAAACACTCTTTCTTGGATGTCCATAGTTATGAAAGGCGCGCCTGAGGCGTGCCTAAAGCTCAGGCGCCACCACTCCCGGGAAAAATGCCTTGCTTCAGGCGAGGCACTCGCAGGTGAGGCGCAACAGGCGTCGACTTCCAGTTTCGACGGCGGCAGGCGTCGAGCCAGGCACGCCATTCTTCTCTTTTTTCCTCTTCTTCTCCTCTTCATTTTTTTTTGCCAGATTCACAGTCTGAAATAGGAAAATTTTGTAGGAGAAGAAGGACAAAGTAACGACGGGAGAAACGGCGAGAGACAGAACCATGCGAAACGCAGGAGGAGCACGTTGGGGAAGATGACGTATTCGGCTGATCCAACCCAATACGACATCGTTTTGGGTTGATTTTGATTTAAAAAAAAAACAAAACTCTCAAAATGACATCGTTTTGAGGTTCTAATTTAAAATAAAAAAACACTACCTCCAAAACGATGTCGTTTTGGTTTTCCAGGAATCAAAATGATGCCATTTTAAAGTTTTATGATTTAAAGCCCTATAAAACCCCATATTTCTCGGGTTAGACCCTAAAACTCTCAAAACAATCCTCCCAAAACACTTTTAAGGTTGGATTCAAGATGAGAGAAGAAGAAGAAGAGGCTCAAAAGATATTTTTTTTATTTTATATATTTTTGTTGTGAAAAAATTCTTCATTTGGTAAAAAAACATTTTCAAAAAATACTTAAAAACTAGGGAAAATTTTTTTGAATAATACTTTGAAAAAAATATGTAATTTTCAAAAAACTAATGCAGAAAAAAGAAAAAAAAATTCTGAAAATTAATGAAAAATAAAAAAAAATTATGATAAAAATTATGAAAATTATGAAACAATTAGAACATAAATTATAAATAGTCTTAGTTGTTTGGCAAAAATTGAGTATGTTTATAATTTATAGATTTATAATATATAATATATTATGTATATGTTTTCATTTTTTTCTTAATATATTTGTCATTTTATTATAGATTTATTGTAAAGATACATAAAAATGGACAAAGGGATTGAAGTTGAAGTAGATGCCTCAAGTGGAAGAAAAGATCCGAGATGAAAATATTCTCGTTTATTAAATGAGAAAGATACATGTACACTTATTTATATTTTTTGTGATAAAGTAACTAAAGGAGACATTTATAAACAAAAGCAACACATTGTTGGAGGGTTTAGAAATTCGAAAAAGTGTACAAGATGTCCAGAACATGTCAGAAAATAAATAGAAAATTATATGCTAGCCAAAAAAACTCAAAAAAATCAAATAAGTTTTGGAAGTCATAATGTGAATGAGAATATGTTTGAGTTCCAAGATGAAGATGATGAAGACCCGGAAGTTACTAGCAAAAGGAGAAGAAATGATGTTTCTAGTGGTAGTAGCAATGGAGGGGGAAGTGATGGTAGTATTAGTGGTAGTTACATAAAAAGAATGAGGCAGAAAGGTTATATGGATCGTTTCTTTACTCCTAATCCAGAAATGATTATTCAAATTTAGAAAAAATACTCAAACTACCATCAATAATGCATACAAGAAAGAAGCCAAGGAGAGAGCTGATATACTATTTTGTAGATGGATGTATGATGCTGCGATTTCATTTAATACAGTGAACTATGCTAGTATCTAACCAATGCTTGAGGTAATTGGGCAATATGGTGTGGGTTACAAGGGACCAAGTTTTCATGATATAAGGGTTACTAACCTCAAGAAAGAATTGACTCTCACAAAGGCTTCAATGGAGGTTCATTTCACAGAATGGAAACAAAATGAATGTTCAATTATGTTAGATGAATGGACTGATAGGAAGGAATAGTTATTGGTGAATTTCTTGGTGAATTCTTCAAGTAAGACCATGTTTATAAAATCTATTGATACTTCTTCTATGGTCAAGACGGGAGAGAAATTATTTGAATTACTTGACAGTTGAGTCGAGGAAATTGGTGAAACCAATGTTGTTCAAGTGATAACAGATAATACTTCAAATTATTTGGTGGCAGGTACTTATAATTTAATTTCAAATTTTTATTTACTTATTTATGTAAGTGATTACATCTATTATCTATTTATTATGTATTTAAATTATGTAGGGAGATTGTTAGAAATGAAAAAATCACATTTGTATTGGATACCATGTGCCACACATTGTCTTGACTTGATACTAAAAGATATTGAAAAACTATCACACATCAAGAAGACAATAAAGAGGGTCACATACATAAGCGACTACATCTATAATAGAACGGGTTTGTTCAACATGATGAGACGATTTACTAAGTAAAGAGAGTTGTTAAGACCTGCTAAGACTCAGTTTGCAACAACCTTTATCACCTTATCCTGTATCAATGAACAAAGAAACAACTTAAGGAAGATGTTTACTAGTTCAGATTAGACGAAAAGTAAATGGACAAATGAACAAAAGGGAATAAATGTAGCCAATATAATTTTTATGTCTTCTTTTTGGAATACTGTAGTGTTTTGTTTGAAGTTGTCAGACCCTCTTGTACATGTGCTTCGTTTGGTGGATGGTGAAAAGAGACTTCATATGAGTTACATTTATGCAGCCATGAAAAAGGCAAAGGAAATCATCATCAAAAACTTTAATGGGAATGAAGAGAAGTATAGGAAAATCATGAAAATCATTAAAAGGAGGTGATAGGTTCAACTTTATCGGCCATTGCATTCAGCTGTATATTTTTTGAACCCACAATTCTATTATGATACAGAATAATTAAGAATTGACCTAGATTCAAAAATCTTTGAAGATGTATTTAGTTGCATTACGAGATTGATGAAAAACAGAGATGAACAAGATGCAATTATATCACAACACGACTTGTACATGCATGCTAGAGACCTTTTTGATAATGAATTTGCCATTAGAACAAGGAAGACTAAATCTCTAGGTTAGTCCTTTAGTTTTGTTAATTAGTTCATTGAAATTATTATATATGTTTGGTTAAAATAGGTGAAATGTTCAACTAATAATTTATTTATATTAATTTTAGCTAAATGGTGGGGTATGTTTGGATCAAGTGCTAGAAGTTTGCAAAAATTTGCATTGCAGGTTCTCAACCTAACATGTAGTACATCAGGTAGTGAAAGGAACTGAAGTATCTTTGAGAATGCAAGTTACTAAAACAATTACATGCAATTAAATTTGTCTTTAAGTTACAACATTATTTAATGTAACTTAGATTCTTTAAAATGAAAATATTGAGATATAATCATGAAAACTTAGATTATTTACAACATTATTTAAGTTACAACACTATTTGTTTTTTCAGATTCATAGCAAGAGGAGAAATAAGTTAGACCATCAATGCTTGAATGATTTGGTGTACATTAAGTACAACCGAACCTTGATGAAAAGATACACTGAGCGTCATACCATTGATCCCATTATCTTGAAAGAAATAGATGATAGCAACGAATGGTTGATGGGAAAAATAGAAGATGAATATGTTGCAAAAGATGATTTGATGTTTGAAAGTGATGATTTAACATGGGGTGATGTTGCAAGAGCTTGTGGAGCTGAGAAGATGAGGAGCTTAGGGGTTATACAAGAGCTAAACCAAGCAAAACACAAACACTAACACCAAAACCAAAGTCAAGACCATCTAGCTCTAAACATACTCCTACTCTTGCTTGATTGATGAAGATGAAGAGATGATCTATTCATCGGGAGAGAAAGATGAAGAAGAAGGAGAGTGAAAGATTGATGATGGGGATGATATTGATGAATACTTTCTTGATTTAGATTTAGATGTAGATACATGAGTGTTTATTTTATTTTAGAACTTTGAACGTTTGTTATTTTGTTTTGAAACTTTGAATGTTTGAATGATGAGAGCACTATTAATATTTGATTTTTATCTTTGATGTTCTTTAGTTTATTATTAGATAAAAATTAAAGACTATATTTAGTAAAATATATAATTTTTATGTGTATTAAGCTGGGTGCACCTCAAATAAAAAAGTCTGCACCTCAAGTGCGCCTTGCGCCTTAAGGCCCCAAAAAGCTTTTGCATCTCAGTGTGCCTTGCGCCTTAAATAACTATGTGGATGTCATGATGATAATTATACAAAAAGAGTGCAAGAAACTAAAAAGAAAGTAAACACCATATAGAACTATAGAAAACATATTATTTTCCGTAACACTCTCACCTTGAATACATGTAATTAAGCCAAGGAAATTCAATGTTGCAGGCTTAATGAAATATATAAATAACTTATTTTGAAAGAAGAAATAATATTTTCAAGAATGATCATCATAGCTAATGCAACCAAGGATAGCATAATGTCCATGCTACTATTGATACCGAGAGAAGTTTCAAAGAGATTCATACCAACTTTATTCATAATATGCAAAATATAAAATAAGCTAAATTACAAAGATACACAATGTGGAGAAGTGCAAGAACACATACGTGAATTCTCGAAACTCATGTTCCAAACTTTTAACATTGTAAAAAAATGAGATTTTTTTTCTAGGAAAAATAAGATGACTAAAAAAATACTCAATGTCTAACCATCATCTAAGGCCCATATTATACGATACCAACAAAACATGATGACTTGAAGAAACAACCCAAAGAATAGATATATACAAGATTTATTCAACAATAAAAAAAAAAACTCTATAGTGCTTCAATATTGTTCCAGCAAAAGCATGATGAGCCTATACAACTATGTATTAATTATTGACTCAACAAATAATAAATAACAAGCACCACATTTCCCTCATTACAGACTTGTTTGATCAACTTGAAGAAATAAAATATTTTCCTAAGATAAACTTAAGCTTATAATACTATCAAGGCAAATAATAAAAAAGAATTCACCATTACAACATGATGAGTCATACCAAGGATCTTCAAACTTTAGATGTGTGAGTTATGTTTGGATTGTTGATCTCAATCCTAGATAAAAGGGGAGGATATGTAAGTGTGGGTGTATTGGTGTGTATGAGTATGTATGAGTGTGTGTGGGTGGATGGGTGTGTGTGTGTGTGTATAAGCAACATCTACATTGTCGGTCCCAAGTTTGGATAAAAAAGAAAGTTGACCTAAGGTAAACTTGTAATAATTTTTTTTATGAATCATGAATTACCAATACAGGCTGATGTTAAGAAGTTATTCACTCTAAGCAATGTGGTACGTAATTCAAATGTAATGGCTTGGCAAAAAACATTGCAATGCCACCCAATTGTAGTAGAAAAAAAAAGCAAGGATTTTCACACTTTCTTGAACCAGAATGAGTGAAAAAATTATCCTAGATTAATAGGTTAAAGACATATTTTTGAAATACTAAATCATTAAATGATAATTACTTAGAATTAGTAAATAATTGATGATAAATAAAAATAACATTAAGATAATTTTAAATAAATATTTAAAAGATAAAATAGGTAAAGATAAAAAAAATAATGATAGATATAAATGTTAAATATAATTAGTAAATATGCTCTACAAGTAAGACTCAGTGACAAAATAAATATAATTTTTTTTTAATATTTAAATATATTAGAACAAGATTTATCAAGAAAAGAAATAATCATAATTATAAGAGACTTAAATATGTATGTAGTAGTAACTATTAATAGTTATGAGAGGTACAATGAAGAAAAAATAATGTAAGTTAAAAAAAATGAACTAAGAAAAATAAAGTTAAATTTTACTTTAACTTATTACCTTTCTATATCTAATATTTACTTTTAGAAGAGAGTAGATTACGAACACTTGGAGATCTTCTAAAATAATTCTAATAAGAGTAAAATAGATTATTTTTTTCATTTGGAGAGATAATAAAATATTATAAAAATATCATAAAATGATATCCAATAAGAGCAAAACCACTTAACATAAACTAGTCGTAATTAATAAACTTATTATAGAATCCCAATAAACTTAATTTGATGAGTATTAAATAATAATAAAAATCAAATGTGTTAATTAAATTAATCAAAAATATGTATGAGAAACTAATGTCCAGAATTATATTTATTCAAAATATCACATGATTTTTCAATAACTATTAAATTACACCAAGAATTAGATAAATTCATTATTTATATTAATTATTGATGATTTGATAATAGACCTCCAAAAAAATAAGTAATGTATCACATGTGACTAAATTTGGATACATCAAATTGAAAGTTGTGTCAAGATTATTAGTCAATGAGATTAATAAATGATTAAGTAGAAAACTATAAATTTAGAATATTAGACTTAAGTCTAAAAAATTTAGGATTAATCATAGCATAACAAATTACTTAAAATATGAATTTTATCATATTAAAAATAACATTAATATGATATCAAAATGAGAAAATAAGAAATATCAAATATCAATAATTTCAAGAATCTAACTTATATTATAAGTAAAAATAAAAAGATTGACAAATATATAACATATAAAACTAAAATTGGATTCATTAGACAGATTGTTGTGTTAAGATTTTTTATGATAGTAGAATACCAAATAAATTAATTAAAAATTTTACTATGTGACTAACCATGCAATATGAAAATAAATATCGGGCGCACAATAAATAATATATTCAAAGAATAATTCTAACAAAAATAAATATAATAAAATAGATATATGGTAAGACTAAGAATAATAAAATAAAAAATAAAAAATAAAATAATTAGAAAAAACTAAATTATCTCATAAATATGATAAAATAATGAAGAATTATCTTAATAAATTTTATCATATCCAATAAAGATCTCCGAGTATACTGGTTAAAGAGTGAGAAACTACTCAAGTAAATAGAGAAAGGAACAAGACATAAAAAGCTTATGAAGTATTGAATAAAAATTATAAATAAAAACTTAATAACTAAATAATTAAAAGTAAACATACTTTTTAACAAAATTTATTAGAAAATAAAATTAATACAATTAATCCCAAATAATTTAGAATATGATTTGATTGATAATAATAAATATCTTCTTGCATAATCTCGCAGTTTATAGTCAATAATTAGAAGAAAATAAATAATACTTAAGATGTGCGCTCAATGAACCATATGCTAAGCAGTAGAAGTACTCATTTTCCAAAGACAGTTTTATTTCTAGACCATCATATAGGGGACAAAAGGGTTTAAGTGAATAAGAATAAGACAAACTATTTTTGATTAAGAGCTACAAACCAAAATTATAAATTTTTTTTTGATAATATTCTCACATCAACACCTTAATGACAAATATGCCATTCTAATAAAAAATAGAGTAATAAAATTCAGCATGCCAATAAACTTCAGATCATTTGAAAGAAACTCATAGAGGAATAGATTTTCACCTTGAAAAACCTTGTAAGGTCCCTGTGAATACATTATACTTTTCTATTGAAGGGGTACTCATCTAATAACATTATCAAGTTGAATTTGAAAATTGAGCATTCAAGGATATAACAATATATAAACCAAGAGAAAGAAAAGAATATAACTGTTCATTGTTTGTAGGAGTGGATGATTTATTTCTTGGGGTTTCAATTTGTTGTGAAAACGTTAAGGCAGCTAAAAATTATTTTAAAACTTTAAAATAACTTTTGCTCATTAAAGTTCAAATCAGGAGTTTTTTATGAATTTTGATGGTGTTAGAATATAAGTTAGAAAAAACCAACATAATAACAGGTATGCTATGCCAAAAAAATAAAATTTGTTACAATCAATCAATGATAATATTCCTTCAAGAAACATATTACAAAGAAATTATCTGAAGATCTAATTAATAAATCTTTAATGAAGTAAGCCACTAAAAATAAGAGTTGCTTGTCACCAAGAAACATAACTTTTATGACTCAATTCAATATGTTATAAAGAGAAATCATACAAGAATAATATAATTCTAAATAGGTTTTCCATTTGGGAATGCACCAAATACTAGCCTCTGTAGAGAAACAATATTAACAGTCACCCATAAAAAAAGTACAGATCTATATGAAGACTTATTTGAAGGACTAACAAGGTAAGGTGTAGCAAAAGATGCCTACAACTCCTTAATAATCATTACTGATATCAAAATATCCATGAAAGAGTGTCTCCATTCATTTTATGTGAGACTATTTCCTGTCTAAAACTGATAAAGTTGAAAGTATTATGATCAAAATATACCAAATTTCTATGTATAAAACTTTCAGACAAGCAACCATAAAATATTTAGAATAAAAAACAACAAAATTATACTAGAAAATATGAAAAAGTAGTTACACACAATAAATTATTAGTAATCACGATGAATGACTCAAAACATTTATAAATCAAATGATTTCGCATGATGAGCAAATTGAAAGCACAAATTCGTGTTAGAGATATACATTTGATACCATGTATGTTCTTTATAGTGAGTCTAACCAATAATTACTAGATGCAACTTTAGTTTTTTATAATCTACAATGCACAAGTCAAAGTTATTTGAAAATTGCAATGAGCTAATAATCATATATGCTCAATACTATTTCAATGAGTTGTATGTAAGATCAATCCATCAATAAACTAATTTATTAGGCAGTGACAAGAACAAGTAGAATGAACCGAGCTTGCCTACACAAAATAGCCAAATGATCTAAAAGTTTAGGTTGACAGTAATAAATGAGATATATGGTAATAAGTGGGAGACAGTTCTTGTGAAGCTGCATTTGGTGTTGTACCATGAAAAAAAAAAAGATCTAAAGATATTAGTACGATGATATGCAAGGTTTTTTACAAATTCTTATGAGAGCGAACAAAATTTATTACTACCAATGTTCAAGGACAGATCAAAATTCTCATGGACCAAGTATACTAACTCATTTATGAAGATCTCTATGTGCCACCAATAGACGAGTCGCATAGAGCACTTAAAAAAATAAAGGCAACCTATGAGAAAATTGTGAAACATATAAATGGTAGAATGAGTAGTCTAATGAAAAAATTATATACCAAGACAAAAATAATTATCGAAGTAGAAAGGACTACTCAATAGCGAAACCGAAACCTATATAGTCACATAATCTTGGTAATAATTTCAAAAGGAAAAGTTTAATTTCATATTAAAAAGTGATGATTCTAGAATGTGCATGGAGCCCTAAAGTCTAAGAATTCTATAAGATTTTATATGGATCTAGGACAAGTAATAATTCTAGAATAATATAAAAAATACTAAAATATATTTAATAAGTAGGATAATGAGATATAACATGATCTTAATCATCCATGTATGAAAGCTTTTCCCATATAAGAGGGGCACTCATCACAATCATAGCCATCAAAGAACAACGGAATTATTTAAATATATTTATTCTCACTAATTATTTTTTCTGCACTGCAGTTCAGGTGCCCATTTCCAAAGGGCTTGCTGAACTGAGTGCCATCTCTAAGTGCAGCATGGTCATCTATAAAGTACTGCACAATATAATACACTTATCTCCAATCACTTGTTGTAGCTCAAGACTTTCTTGAGCATGTGTCACCACTGAGACCAATTCTTCATATGGAAAACAGAAAATGCAACAATGTAGGTTGGGCATTGCACAGCTTGCGATATTGTGCTTGCAAATAGGAATTGTTTTGGATTTTAAATTATCATCCAATGTCAATCTATTACAAAAACAGTGACAACAAAATAATAGTGTCCAATGAACAAATCCAACTAGTGCTCTAAATAACATTTTCATATTTGTTGTTTCAATGTTGAATCTCCCCTTCCAGCACCACTCACTCAACCTTCCAAAAAAAAAAAGAACAGACAAAGATAATTACATTTGAGAGGTTTGAATACTAGATAGTAAGTAGTAAGGCATTGCCAAAATAAGTTATGAAATACCAATGTCATGGGAAAATGAATCACAACAGCAGGAATTGATTAAAACTCACTATAGCAATATGATGTAAGGATGATTTTGAGGATAATAGCAATTGAATCTATTCATCAGAAAACAAATTCACTGGCAACATTTTATAAACTAGTTAGTAATTAAATAAAAAAATAAAAAACAGATGGATGACAATATATCTGTGCTTGGGGAGATATACACCAGTTAAAAAAAATGGCCCCGTTTGACAGAATAAAGTGAAAAAATTAGAAAAAAAAATAGAATTTTACATACAAATAAAATAGAAAAACTGGGACCTCAAATCTAAATGAATCACCATTGCTATTCTGAGGCGTCAAAACTCGAGTGCTAGATGTCTTTGCCATGAGAAAATTGTCTAAAATGCACACCAAAAGCTTACCTTCAATTATCAGCAACCCATTAGCTTGTAGATAAAGATGCAACTGGAAAGACCAATATAAAAAAATAACTGGCAACTATTGTTAAATATATTTATTACCTATTGGGATAGTTATTATTGATATTTTTCATAGGAGCACGAAGACCACTAGCACGAGAACCTAATGCAGCATGCCGTAATGAGGAAACCATTGAGGCAAACTTTTCCATGGATTTCCCAGCAATGTCAGAATAATGACTTAAATGCAAAACATTTGTTCCGAATTCTTCAGATTTTGTTCCCGCGCCTGTTTCATCATTGCAAGAACCTGATCTTGGGAAACAAGCAGAAACCAAATATCAAATGATTTTACCTCGTCTTCCTGAAAATAGCCATTAACACAAACAAAAAAATTAATGATAAAAATGAACATGATTGTATTGATGCTATCCATTTGAAACCATGAGCACCCTCAATGGCAGGTTCAATGTCATAAAGTAAATCACTTTCTATCCACCACCGCTGATGCAAAAATCAAGAAACATTTGGGTTTCTGGAATTTTTAAAGCATATGATAGTGAAATATACTTCTTGAAACATATTGATACAGCACCTGAAACTAGAGGTTGAAAAAAAAACATATGTTTGTTTATATCTTAATTCAATATGCAAAAACACAACTAACTACATGAAAAAAAAAATAGATGACATAAATACATTTAAAACAAACCATTCAGAATTAAAAACCCCATACGACAATGATGATTCGCCTACCTAAACATCTAACTCCAATATGCATCAGAAATAAGCTGGTACAACATGTGAATCACAGAAAGCTCAATACTTCCTTGCATAATGATGCTTGAATTTCCTATGCAAAAATGATATAAAATAACAAATAAAGAATAAAAAGTGCTTATTGTAATGTGTTCGTGTATCTGTATCTTTTATTTTATTCTTTATTTTACTTGATTACATTATGAACGAAAGCACACATTTCATACTGAGCTCTAATACTTCATTTTTCATTTTTAGCCTGCATTTCAACATGATATCAGAGCCAAAACTGTCAGAATGCAAACCATATGATTTGTAGAGAAATGGAACGTGCACTATATTATCACAATGCACATGAGACTATGTGCAACAGTGTATGGACATGCTCAACAATCCAATAAGAGAGGAGGCATAGCAATGTTGTGTTCCATCGCCAGAAGCCTATTATGTGTGGAAGTCATCAACGGCAACTACATTGATGCTATGTGTGTGGTGTAATGCTGAAATTTTGGCTACTCAATTGTGACATTGTAGTTTTGATTGTGTTGAAATGGAGGCATTTTTTTTTTCGGGCAATGTGTGATGTGCAATGTTTTTTTTTCAGCAATGTGCAGTTTCAGGTAGCTATTTCATATGAAGAAGCTTCCCCAAATTGGGTTTGGAGGAGGAGGAAAGGGCAAAATTATTACTTTGGTTGGAACTATTTTCTCTTTAGAGTTAGTATAGAAGAAATTTCAATTTCAATTCTTACATTACGAAAATTAAAAATTAAAATTACCCACAATGAATAACATGAGTCATAATACAATTTTTGGTTAGATATTATTAGATTCATACTTCTTCTGAAACTACTGTATGAACTAAGGAATCATGATCTTGTTCTATTATAGTATCATGACTAGACTAAAATTGGAATATCAGTTGATAAGTCAATCTTATTTTATGCTGTCACAATTGAAATAAAGGTAGAAAATCTACTGAATAGTCATGCACTATTCTATGTAATTATAATTATACTAAAGCTAAAACAACTATTTTAATTTAGTGTGGCGATTTGGATCTCAAAGTTACAACATGAACATAGTGGCAACTTCTTTTGGGTAGCCATGACTATACATTATACTTTGGAATCGCAACATATACTATGAAATTATATCTCATCTTAAACTATGATATATATTTTAGAGTCAACCTAAATTGTGTAATTGCAAGTCAATTTAAGTTGTAACATATATTATGATATGACAACCATTATCTTTAGTGTAACAACATATACTCTATGATCACGATATTAATGACGCTACGATATATTATGTATTATTATGACTGATGACAAAGTGTAAAATTTTTTTACATTACTATATAAATACTTGTTAATGAAATGCAAAAAACATAATGCTCAATTCATGAGAACAGTTGAATGTTGTTCTACCACAAAATACGAATAATATATAAAATTTTCCTTTTTATTTTGCACCTCTCTTTTCCCTTTCCTCCCATTCACTTCTATTAGGTATGTTTTTTCTATGAGGTCTCTTGCTATACGATGTGTATTTCATCTATGAGAGAAATCTTGCATCAAAGCTTAGTTTAGTATTGGAGTGAAGTTATGCCAAGAAACATCGAATTATATTTGACATCCCGAGTTTTGCTTAGAGATTGCATGATCTGGTATCAAAGGTGAATGACTTGGATATCCTTAGATTAAAAATTTGGCATCAAAGCTTATCTTTGATAATCTAAATTATAACAATTGATTTAAAAGCTAAAAATTTGAGATTATTGAATTTATCATTGATATCATTATAATAATTGTTGGGTAATTCTGCTCCCAATATTTATGATTTCTCAGATTCAGAAGAAAAAGAAAATAAAAAAAAATGGTATATCCACAATCTAACAAACCACGACAAAAAAACAAAACCATAGCGAGAAACATAGAAAAATATTGTGGACCACTAGTCGTTCAGCACGACTAGCTATATCTACCAGAAAAATACTTATGTATTAATAGATTATAACCAAAAATATCATATCGCATAAAAAAGAGAAAAACAAGGAGATAAACAGTTACACAAGAAAAATTACAGCAGTAAAAAAATAAAAAATAAAAATTAATTTATATTAAACAATTTCTCGATATCAATAACGGAACGGGTTGGATTACTTGGGAGAATCTCCATTATTGTGTTATTGTTGCATTCCTAATTTTTAATATTTTTTTTCATGCAGTAATATTAAAATTATTGAAACAGAAAATAATTTTGGTTATACAAAATAATTTATCAAAACAAACTATTTACTACAATAATATTAGGATTTGTTATATGTGGTATCAAAGTCTAACTTCTATCACATAGCTTGGTTTGGCATTGGGGGCTAAAATTAACTAAATATATGAGAAGATGAATTTGAGAATAATGATTAAGGTGATATCTATGATTGAAATTAAGAAATTCACAAGAAAAAAACTTTAATTATAAAAATTGAAGATAAAAAATTTACTTATTGATTATCTAGGTTATAACAATTGATTTCAAAGCTAAAAGTTTGAGATTGTTGAATTTATCATTGATATCATTATAATAATATTTGGATTTGTAATATTTAGTATCAAAGTCTATCTTATCAATTAAGGTGACAACTATGAAATTAAGAAATTCCAAAAGAAAAAATCTTTAATTATAAAAATTGAAAATAAAAAATTTATTAAATTGATTAAGATTAAAGTCTATAATCAAAAAACCAAAACCAAAAATGAGCGATCAGAAATAAAAAAATACTTCTAAAGTCAATTATGACAAGTTAGATCTAAGAGCAAAAGACTTGATGAAATAATGTTTGACAGACGATGTCTTTATAAATATTTCTAATAAGAAATCTATGAAAATTTAATGAAAGAAAAAATTACTTTATCAAAACAAATTGTTGGTAAAAAAGTTATTACTAAAAAAGAAACTATATAAATTATGCATAAAGAAGACATATTTTTATCATATTGACTTAAATTTCATACACTAATCAAATAGTTATCCTCTATTAGCTATGAGACCACTGAAGATAATAAAGTGATCATCCTCCTTATTTTACTATTTATTTCTCATAATAATTTGATTATCACCTTTGCTAGTGATATAACAGACATATCCCATGAGACAGTTGTTGAAGCTTTACTATTGAAAGATACAATGAAGAAAAGTATCAAGAAATACTTGATATATCATATGTGATAGTGTAGATAGGAGAAAAAAATATGCAATCTGAAAGCACATCAAAGTCAAGAGAAAGATAAAAGAATCTAGATGTCTTGAATTTGAAGTGTTGAAAATATTGTTTAACTAAGAAATTAAAGAGGTATTGATATTGCCAGAGAACCCAACAGGTCGATCAAATTCATTTGATGAAACATGTGTTAATTTTATAGATGAGGACAGAAATTATATTGACATACATATGATATATCACATGAGTCCTCATTAAAGTTGATCTAGTTAAGATGAGTTATTCGATGACGAAAATGTGACTATTAGAAATTACTAAACAATAAGATAATTGGCAATGAGAATGTAAAAATGATGATATATAATAAGATAATCAAATTTCTTTAGAGTAATACACATTTAAATTTTTTTTTTCATAACTATAAATATACTCATCTCATTCTCTAATCTAAATCCTATTTCAATAGACATCTCTCTCTCTCACTCTCATATTGTCTCTCTTGCTTTCTCCTTTTGGGACTCGAGTTCAGAATGTGGTACGAACATTGAATTCGAACATCGGATATCGCACATAGTCAAACAAACAAAGTTTTACGCTTTACAAATATATTTTTTTAAATTTTGTTTAGTTTTTTATTTTTTATTTTAATTAATAATTTAATATAAACTAATATTTAATTTTTTTAAAAATAATTTAGAATATAATTAATAAACTAATAAAAATTAAAAATAATAAATAATAATTATAATGATGATAACAAAATTAATGTTAACATAAATATAAATAATTTTAATATGAATAACAAAAATTCTACGGAAAGACCTAAAGCCACCAAAAAATCTAAAAAAGAAAAAACTAAAAAAAAGTCAATAATTTTGACTCAATTTAATATTATACAAAATAAAAATAATAAGTATATCAATAAAGAATCAACATAATACTAATTATGTAAGATAATATATACTTATAGGAGTAAATGTGAGACTAAGCACCTAAAGAAATATGCCAAAAATTGCACCAAAAAAATAGTATAATAGATCCTAAGCAAGCCTAACTAAGTTGTGGAATCTTTAAAGTTATATCAAGTTCAACTTCTATGTTGACTTCCTTAATATACCACGAGTTAGAGAGGGTAGACATGACAAAATTGATCATCACAATATGTCTTCCGATTAAATATTAAGAAGATCCAAGGATAGTCCATATCATGCAAACATATTTTCAACCAGGATATTATAGGACTCCTAGATCAATATCTAAGAATAACATACTAAAATACTATAAGTTGAAAAAGAAATAATAATATATAAATTTATATAATATAATAACGTGGTATCCGTGACATCCGATATCTGGACTAATCGTGACGTTATATCTTATGCATGTCTCATTGCCCATTATGTAAATTCTAAATAAACACAATAAAATAATATTAGAATTTTCAGAGATTTTCCATTCTCATGATGACTCAATTATTTATGAATGCATGATAAAAATCTTTAGATAATATAATATTCAAAATAAAATATATAATATCACATTAATAACAGATATTAATAATATAATCATTAACATATTTATTAGAATCATTAGAGATAAACCATTAGAAGAGATTTTTTATGTTAGATGCATGTGTCATGATATTAACGTCATAGTACAATCTAGGATGAAAGTTATTTTTCCTGCTTTAAAAAATATACATAATTCACTAAAATTTTTTCGTATGCCTCATAGACAACAGATTTTTGAAAGTCTCTATTTATCTGGAAGTCTAAAAAAGAAAAAATTTCAATCGGATATGAAATACCATTAGATTTACACATACATTATATTAGAGTCATTTGTTGGATACGAAAATATGACATTTGAATGTCAATAATAAAAGTTATGAACTTATTATTAATGACACTGATTGGACTACTAAATTTTTATTTATTAAATTTCTAAAAATTTTTTATGATATGATAAACATGTGTTTGTCAATTTATACTCCCACGACTAGCATTATACTTAAGTATATATGCAAAATTAGTAACATGTTTAAAAAATTTAGAGATGATCTGACATTTAGTAACATGACTATTGAGTTAAAAACTATGTACTTAAAGTACCAATATATCATTCAATCTCTTTATTATTTGGCTACCATGGGGAAGCCTAGAATTGATGAGAAAAGATAAAAATATTTGAACATATATATCTTCATACATGAACTAAGAACAATTAACATGAAGGATACATTCAAAAAAATTAACTAAGCTATTTTCATACTACGATACTAGGTATAGTAGTAGTAGTCAGACTCCGAGTACGAAAATGGATACCATATTCAAAGATGATGAATTCTTCATTCAGTTAGCTAGGAGAAAACAACAGGATGAACCATCGAATAGGAATAAATTGTCTCGGTACTTAGATACCAATTATTACTCAATTCCATCACATACCAAAAATAAGAACCTTAATATTTTACAATAGTAAAAATCATATGAGTCTGCCTATCATGTACTACCTAAAATAACAAGAGATCTACTGATTCATTCAGTGTTGAGCATAGTATCAAAGTCTACTTTTATTGTTGTAGTTAATTTGATTTCATATAGTAGATCGAGATTAAAATCAGATATTATTGAAGCATTAGCATGTATGAAAGATTAAAAAAATTTAAACTTGAGCATCTAGGATTATGCTGCAACTACACCAAGAGCAAGAATTTGATGAGAAATGATAATTCGTGAGACTTTGATTAGAATTGAAATAGTGCCTAACACTAGTGATACCATCAAATACTTATGAGATTGAATTTTGATGTATTAATTTTTATCTTTTAAACTTACTATATTATTTTCCACTTGTATTATGTTATGAAAATAAAACAATTGAAATTTATAATAGTTATGTTATGTTATTTTTGTGAGTTAAAACTTGTGATTGTAATTTTATTTTTTGTGTATTTATTTATAATTGGTTAACCTTATATTAAAATTTTGAATATTTAGAATTAAAGATGACCAGATTCCAAATAGGCCGAAATGACACATCCCGACATGAAATCCCCAAGGCCCAATACGAACTAACCCAATTCCAGCAAACTCAATCTAGGTCTGCCCTTTTTGAGACGTGTCGTGCAAAGCAAGACACGACTCCTGTACCAGGCCTTACCTAGCAAGGCATGGTGGCCCGAGCAGACCACCAAAAAATGGGTCGTGCCAGCCTGGCATGACCCGTTTGACACCTCTAGCAGGTATCCAACATCATTATTCTAAGTAAAGGGTTCCTAAATTAAGAATGCCATGAGAAACTTAGAGTTACAACAAGGAGATTTAGAGTCACAACTGTTAATCAAGCATATCAAGGAAAGCTTGGAGTTAAGACAGAGAGATACAAAATCATGACAAAAGAACAAGCTAGTCATAAGGGGTTTAAAGTCATAACATACAAATCTAAGGAAGTGACAAAAAAATAAACAACTCATGGCAAATTCGAGATTGTGACAAACAAATTTGAGATAACAACAAGAGAACAAATATTCCATGTAAAATTTGGAGTCGTGACATAAAAATATGAAATCACAACACAAGAACACAATATCACGACAAAAAAACATGTTATAATATTAGTGAATTAGGCATATCGATGAGAAAAATTTAAGGACTATATCATTGAAAAAAATTATCTATATGAAAAGAAAAAACATGAGAAATTAAAAGCTATAATCAAAAGATGAACAATAATATTATATTTGATACAATGTGATATATTCTAAAAAATTATCAAAAAATATTATTTGGAAGATGATTCAATATTTCTTTTGTTAATTATTTCCCCACATATGTGTATATTTTCTTAATCCAAAAGAAAATTGAAGTGCTAGAAAAATTCATGAAATTCAAATTACTAGTGAAAAATCAATTAAACATAAAAATAGAAATTCTACGGAGAGACAATGATACAAAATACTTCTTAATTGATTAATTTTGTGTAAAGTAGGATATTACTTAGCAGAACATGATCAAGATGAGACTATAATAGAATATAAAAAAGAAATGTCTAAATCAAACAATGATGAAAAAAATGAATTACATGAAAAATTGGCAGACTTGAAGTCAAAATATTAAGCAAAAGTAATTATCACAACAAGCTATCTAAAGAACCACACTCTCATGTCAACAGTGAAGAATTAAACAATCTTTGAGGTGTTGTATGAGGAAAGCCATGTGTAGCCTATCTTCAAATATTTAGATGTGATGCATACACACATATGCCGAATAAAATTTGAAACAAGCTAAACTTCAAATTAGTAAAATATAAGTTTACTTGTCTATAAGAAAGACGTCAAAAGGTAAAAGCTTTGAAACTCAAAAATGAGAAGGCCAATCTACCGTCGAGATGCGCTCAAAGAGTTTAAAAATAAAAAAAAAATCCTGAAAATTATGACAAGGTTGATCATTATAAAGCAATAGAGTCACGATATGAAAATGATGAGTCATAATTTATTTCACCGATGGTACAAAACTAGTGGCACAACCATTCAGATCATGACCTATTTTAATACTTATCAAAGAAAAAAAAATCAAATCATAACGTATTATAAAAGTTGTAAATGAAACGTAAAAACATGATTTTCATATGATGAAAAAAGTTGAATGTTGCACTACCACAAAGCATAAATAGTGTGATGGTTTTCCTCTTCATTTTGCCTAATCCTCTCTCTCCAATTCTATTTTATTGAGAATGGGTTCTTTTTCTATGAAATTTACAAATTGTTTGATATTTACTTTATCTTTATAAAATAACATTAATCCCCTTACAACAACCTTAAACAAACACTAAGAAATCGTGCATTGATTCCTACTTTTGTATCGTATGGTGGTTATGATGAAAAACCTCAAATTACATTTGACCTCCTAATTTTTACTCATAGGTCATATCATTTAGTATCAAAAATAATTGTCACAAATACCTATATATTCAACATTTGGTATCAAAGTTTGTATTTGAGACTATTGAATTTATCATTGGTATCATTGTAGTGGTACTTTGAGTTATAAAACATAATTTTAGACTAACAGATAAATAAACCACTTAACAATGAGACAAATGAAAAGTGAATATAAACATAATCATATCTTGTAATTGTGATATAGTAGTCCATCAATATAAGATTGATATTACTTTTTTCTTCTTATGAGAATTTGTCGCATTGTTATATTTGTTTCAAATAAAAAATATATATAATATAGTAGTTTAGCTTATATGACTAAGATTGTAAAGTATCAGCAAACTCAACAATTCAATTGGTTGGTGATATTTTGAAGATTTTTCAAGCATAGATTGAGACCATAGAGTATTAAACTGCCTAACAAATAAAGTGACTACAAACATGGCATCAACTTTTAATTACGATGTGATAATGCATCAAAATAAAATTGATTTCAATTTTTTAATCTTGCACAATATGCAAGATCTTATGAGTGTTTTCGCATCATTATACCCATCTATAACTACACACACACACACACACACATAATATTATTGTTTAGCTTCTTCGACTAAGACCATTGAGTATCAACAAGTACAAACATTCTACTATTCATTTTTAACAATTCACTTGATTAGTGGTAATTTATGAATATTTTTTTAGTTAAGATTGAGATTACAAAAAGAGAAACTATTAGAGAGACTTTATGGTGTATTATTCTTATATTCATTGCAGAATGAGTTTTCAAAATTTCAAAACAAAAATTTAGGAGATAGGAAATTTCCTACCAAAAAGTAATTGTATTACTGAACTATTCAACTTATTTATGAAGAAAAATCTCACTTTATACTTGATAGCAGTTGAGAAGATACCAATCATAATAGAGTCAAAAGAGTAGCAATTTCAATATATACAATACAAGAGTATAAATCACACCAAAGATAATTATTAAAAATCATTTCGAGTTAGAAAACCAATAACACTATAAACAATTGAAAGAAATAAAATTACTATTAAATATATCCAGAGATGCTCACAAAGTCTTCATATCATAACTCTTACTTAAAAAAAGATTTAGAATTCCTACCTAATAAGGCACCAACAAGTTTTTCTCTGCCCCCAGACATTACAACTATTTTGACTCATGCATCTATTTCATATTCATGGATAGTTGACTGAAAAGCCAACACACATTTTACTTGATCATTCTTATTGTTTATGTGTATGATTACATAAATACTAAAACATTGGATCTAATAATAATTCGAAAATTAAATATATATGAGTGAAAATAATATTAAAATAAATAATTATCTATAAAGTTTTTGTATTGTATGCAAACGTTGGAGGTCATATATTGGGACGATGACAATATATTTTATCCAAGAGTATTAGGTATCGAGTTTTAAATTCATTAGACATAATTTCTCAAACAGTTGATAGTAAAATTATTGAGGGTCTTGTATACTCACTACAACATATTCATTGAATATTCATGAAATAATATGGTAGTCACTAGAAATTTTTCAAAAAACTCTTATATATTAAAATATTTAAATTTACTCCATGTTTCTTTCCATGAGTTGCCTTTCTAGGCAGCTTAAATTTTACTTAATTTTTTTATTTAAAATATATATGTTGGATTAAGGGTTTTTGAAGTATGCTTCTAATTTAAGTAAGCATGGTAGCCTATATGCCTTCACTTATATAGTATGATTTCTTGATAGGTATTAAAGTGTGTTGAACCTTTGGCTGTAAATTTTCAACTTTGTTATTTATCAATGTCTAAGTTGAAAATACTTTATCTTAATTTTATTCATGAAGTATGAGAGATGATAGTTAAGAAATTATACTAAAACATGATAACTTATTTGTGAGACTAGTCTGGATAAGTATCTATTTGATCTAATATACTAAAATATATAAGGAGCTAAAAAAGATGAGACCTGAAAGATTTTGTAAGTATTTAATTACTTTTATTGATAATTATTCAGGATTTATAATTATTCATTAATGTTAGATCATATGTTTTTTTTTATTTTAACCATTTAATAAAATAAAAAGAAAATAATTTGATAAAAATATTAAAAAAATAAAAAATAATAATATATTAGAATATATATCAGATAACTTTAATATTTACTTCACAAATCAAAAAATTATATACAAGATATTATATGCCAACACACCCTAAAATAATGTGGTAGTTAAATGAAATAATAAATATCTAATTTATACAACTCATAGTAAAATTATTCCATATATTTTTTGGAAAGATATGATGTTCACCACAAACTTCCTTATTAATCATATGCTTGATTATATATTTTTTAAAGATAGTCTAATCATGTATCCTAAAAATATATTTAGTTTGGCTTCTACAAATTTTGGAAATATTTATGTTTTTATTACATTTTCCTGATTTGAACTAGTTGATATTATTTTATTACTCAAAGTCTTGAGATGTGGATTTCTTAAATATTTTATTACTCAAAAAAAATACAAGTATTATTTTATCATAATCTAATAAGATTTAAAAGAGTATTGATATTATTTTTTTGAGTATAACTCATTTGTTAATGAGCCTAAGAAGAGTGAAAATCTAGAAAATGCACTTGTACATATTACTTTTTCTTACTCTTCTATAATCTCACTTGGATCAATAGTTAGGAAAGAAAATTACCTTTGGCTACATATGAACTTATTGATCCACATTATAATTAAATTTGTATAGAATAATCATATGTACTAACAAGTACTGATAATTTTGCCTCAATAGAAAACAAGATTTCCTAGGAGATGAAATTATTTTTGAGTCTAGATGACACAATAATTCATGATTTTACTCTAATTCAAGTTCATGATGATCCAGAGATTGAGAGAATTAACCACCTAGTACTTATAGTTACTAGAAGAAGAAGACATCCTTAATATGTTCAACCAAAAACAAATCTAATGATCCAGCAAGCATCCCCGCTAATCTAAACATTTCGATCATTCTCTAAAAAAAATAGCTATACCCAACACTTAATCTCATATATTTTGTCATATTTATGTCTTCGCTCATTCTTTATATATTTTTTACTTTTTTTAATGATTCTAGAATACTCAAGTCTATTATTGAGATATTATTTTATAAAATAATATCAAGTCATATTAGAAGAGACAACTGTAATCCATATGAATGGAAATTGCGAACTAATAGTTACTAGAAGAGACATTACAATATGCTCAACCAGAGACAAGTCTATCAATGAGTTAAATGATCTAGGAACCATCCCCTCTAATCTTAACATTCCGATCATTCTCTAAAAAAACAAAATAACTATGCTCAACATTAAATCTCATATATTTTGTTGTGCTAATATCTTCTATCATTCTTCACATATTTTTAAAATTTTTCTTAATGGTAATAAATTATTTAGGTATCTTATTGAGATATTATTTTACAAAATAATATCATGTCAAGTAAGAACCAAAAAATATAATCCATTTGAATGAGATTTAAGAACTAATATAACAATATATGAGAAAATAGATTATTAGTTGCAAGCAAATATTTATTTTATAGACATACTCACATGAGAACATAAATCACTTTAAGACAAGGCTTGTGAGAAGTGAGTTCACTCAAATATTTTGGTATGAATTACCAACATACTCTCTCTAGTGGTAAAGATAGTTTCATTGCCATAGTTATTTAAGGTACAAGGCGCACCGAGTTGCAAAAGCCTATTATGGCCTAGAAGGGTAAGGCAGACTTGAGGCATGGGCTTTTTTATTTGAGACACATACAAACTAATACAAATAAAAATTATACATCTTATTAAATATTGTCTATAATTTTCATCTAATAATAAAATATAATAAAATAAAAAACATGAAACATAAAAATTAAACATTAATAATGTTCATATTATCCAAATATTCAAAGTTCTAAAACAAAATAATAAACATCATTAGTGATTCCTATCATCCCAAAAAACTCAAAATTCTAAAAAAAAAATAAACACGTATGAATTTACATCTAAATCTAAATCAAGAAAATCTTCATCAATATCAATCTCATCATCAATCTTTAACTTCCCATCTTCTTCATTTTCCTATCCCGATGAATAGATCATCTCTCCATCTTCAACAATCAAAACAAGAATAAAAGTAAATTTAGAACTAGATGGTGTTGACTTTGATTTTGGTGCTGGTGATTTGCTTCGTTTAGCTCTTGTATAAACCCTAAACATCTCAGCTCCACTAGCTCTTGCAAAATCATTTCATGTTAAATCATTACCTTCAAACACTGAATCATCTTCTGCAGCACTTTTATCTTCTAATCTTTCTATCAACCATTTGTTGTTATCATCTATATCTTTCAAAGAATAGGATCAACGGTATAATGCTCAGTATATTTTTTCATCAATGTTCAATTTTATTTAATTTACACCAAATTATTCAAGAATTGATGATCCAACCTAATTCTCCTCTTGCTATGAATTTAAAAAATAAATAATTTTCATAATTATATCTCAATATTTTAGTTTCGAGGAATCCAAGTAACTTTAAAGAATATTGTGAAGAGTCTAAAGACACAAATTAAATTACATGTAATTACTTTAGTAACTTACATTCTCGAAGATATTCCAATTCCTTTCACAACCCGATTCAATACATGTTGGGTTGAGAACTCTCAATGCAAACTTTTGCAAATCTCTAGTATTTGATCCAAACATATCCCACCATTCAGTAATAATTAATATAAATAAATTATTAGTTGAATATTTCACCTAGTTTAACCAAACATATATTTTAATTTCAATGCACTAATTAACAAAACTAAAGTACTAACCTAGTAGTATAGTCTTCTTTGTTCTAATGAAAAACTCATTACCAAAAAAATCTATAGCATGCATTTACAAGTCTAATTGTGATATAATTATATTTTGTTCATATCTGTTTTTCACCAATCTCGACATGCAACTACATACATCTTAAAGATTTTTAAATCTAAAACCATTCCTAATTCTTTTGTAACATAATAGAACCGTGGGTTTAAAAAATATCCTACTGAATACAGAGACTAGTAAAGATGAACCTCTCACCACCTATCAATTATTTCCATGATTTTCATATACTTCTCTTTATTCCTATTAAAACTTTTAGTAATGATTTTCTTCGCTTTTTTCATGACTGCGTACATCTAGCCCATAGGAGGCCTCTTTTCACCATCCACCAAATGAAGCACATGTACAAAAGGGTCCGACACTTTCAAACAAAATACTCGAGTGTTCTAAAAAAAAGACATGAAAATTATATTGACTACATTTTTTCTCTTTTGCCCATTTCCCATTTACTTTCTGTCCAATGTGAACTAGTAAACACCTTTCTCAAATTGTTTCTTTGTTCATTGATACGGGATAAGATGATAAAGGCCATTGCAAACCGAGTCTTAGCAGGCCTTAACAACTCCTTTTGCTCAGTAAATCACCTCATCATGTTTAGCAAACTCATTCAATTATAGATAGAACAACTTATGGATATAACCTTCTGTATTGTCTTCTTGATATGTGATAGTTTCCTAATATCTTCTAATATAAAGTCAAGATAATATGTGATACACTGTGTCCAATACAAATGTAATCCTTTCTTTTTTAATAACCTCTCTACATAATTTAAATACATAATAATTAGATAATAGATTTAATCACTAACTTACACAAGTAAATGAAATTTTCAAATTAAATTATAAATATATGCTACCACATAATTTGAAGCATTATCTATTATCACTTGAATAATATTAGTTTCACCAACTTCATCCGCCCAACTGTAAAGTAATTCAATAATTTATCTCTCATCTTGACCATAAAAGAAGCATCAATTGATTTCATAAACATAGTCCCCTTTGAAGAATCCACCAAGAAATTCATTAATGACATTTCTTTCCTATCAGTCAATTCATCTGAAATATTTGAATATCCATTTTCTTACATTCTGTGAAATGGTCATTCATTGAATCCTTTGAAAGAGTCAATTCTTTCTAAAGGTTATTAACTCTAATATCATGAAAACTTACTCCTTTGTAGCCCACACCAAATTGTCCAATTACCTCAAACATTGGTTAGAAACTAGCATAATTCACTGTATTAAATGAAATCATGACATCTTACATCCATCACCAAAATAGTATATCAGCTCTCTCATTGGCCTCTTTCTTATATGTATTGCTGATAGTAGTATGAGTATTTTTCTATTTTGAAGAATCATTTCTAGATTAGGAGTAAAGGAATGATCTATATGACCTTTTTGCCTTATTCTTTTTATGCAACTACCAGTACCAATACCACTACAACCATTTCCCCCTCTAGTGCTACCACCACTAGAAACATCCATTCTGCTTATTTTGTTAGTAATCTCTGGGTCCTCATCATCTTTATCTTAGAACTCAAACTTATCCTAATTCACATGATACCTCACAATATTTATTTGATTTGAGCTTTTTTTTGCAAGGATATAATCTTCTATTTCTTTTGTAACATATTTAGGATATCTTGTATATTTTTTAAAATTTCTAAATCCTCTAACAAAATATTGTTTTTTGTCTATAAATTCATCATTTAGTTATTTTATTACAAAAAAAAATGAGCATATTTATATCTTTCTCATTCAATAAACAAGCATATTTTTATCCTGAATCTTTTCTTCCACTTGCGACCTCTACTTCAACCTTATTTTTTTTGTCTATTTTGTATATCTTTAGCTTTACAACAAATCTATAATAAAATAACAAATTATATTGAAAAAAAAAGTAAAAAAATATACATAATATATTTTATATTATAAATGTATAAATTATAAAAATACTCAAAGTTTTCCAAACAACTAAAATTATTCTAATTTTTTCTTAATTATTTCATAATTTTTTATAATTTTCAGATTTTTTCTTGTTTTTTACTTTAGATTTCTGAAATATTCGTATTTTTTTTTTAATTTTTTTTGGAAAAATTCTCTATTTTAAAGAATTTTTTGAAAATATTTCTCTACATTTTAAAAATTATTTTCACAACAAAAATAAGAAAAACAATCATTTTTCATAATTTTCATATTTTTTATGATTTTTCACATTAGATTTATAATATTTTTGTATTTTTTTCAAAGTTTTTTGGAAATTTTTTTCCTTTATTTTAAAGAATTTTTGGACAATATTTCTCTACCTTAAAAAAAAACTTTCACAACAAAAATATGAAAAATAAAAAAAAATACCTTTTTGAGTGTTATTCTTATTTCCTCTTCAATCCAACTTTAAAAGTATTTTTGAAGAATTTTTTGATATTTGTAGGGTGTAATCGAAGAAAAAGAAGAGTTTTTATAGGATTAAATTTGAGACACACAAAACGGCATCATTTTGGAGTTGTTTTTTTAAACAAAAATCAAACACTCCAGAATGACTTCGTTATGGGGTGTTCTAAATTTTTAAAAAAATAATTAGTCTTAAAACAATGATGCATAGGAGTGTTTTTTTTAATAAAAACCAACCTAAAATGATGTCGTTTTGGGTTAGGTCTCAGCAAAAAATAAAAATCAACCCAAAAAATAAAAACCAACCCAAAACCAATCAATAAAATAAAAATCAACCAACCCAAAATCAACCTAAAAAAATAAAAACCAACCCAAAAATTAAAATCAACCCAATTTCGACGCTCTTCCTCTCCTGACAACCGATGCCATTCTCTCTCTCCCGACAACCGATGCCTGTGCTCTTCCTCTCTCAACAGTCGATGTCTGCGCTCTTCCTCTCTCGACAACTGACACTTGCGCTCTTCCTCTACCAACATTGCAGGGCAGCCTTTCCCCGAAGAATTTCGGCACTACAACATCAAGCAATTTTTGTGCTGCAATGTCGACTAATTTTGGCACCTCACACCCCTGTGCCTCACCTAAAACAAGACATTTTCATGGGGAGTGGTGGTGCCTGAGCTTTAGGCACGCCTTTCATATCTATGCTCCTCACATATTCTTATTTCACCGACGATATCTCATAGATGAAAGAAATACTAGTTAGTCATGAAAGATATATTTCTTCATAGTTATATTGTGAAAATAGATGTATATGAAGTAACCACCTTGATTTTGAGTTGTATATTAATATAATTTATAAATTATGAAAGATATTACATGACTTAAAATAATCACAAAGAAACTAATTTATGAGATTTTTATCGTAAACTATCTCATTTGATTTACATATGTATATCATAAATTTTTTTTTTATTTTTTTAAAAAATCTCGAGGAGATGATAATTTTACTTATTGTGTATATAAATAATATTTTGATCAAGAAAAATGACAAGTTGAGCATCACTCAACTCACATAATAATTTTTGTCATTGTTCCAAACAAAAAATCTTAAAAAACTCATGCTTTCTTGTGATACAAATATCTTATTTAATGAGAGAAATCATTTTGTCATTAAGAAGATATATAATTGATACTCATATAGAGGTTGTTTATTTGTATTTTACTATCATAGATACCTATTGATTCAAATACTAATTTCTTTTCGAATGTGACTCATCTGGTTCACACTTTAATCTACAAGATAATCATATGAAATATTAATTATATTACTATTATTAAACTATATATAACTTATACAATTAGTATACTTAATTATTTCCTAAATTCTTCTATATAAATTCACTAAAATACAACTCTTCACAAATTGAGATATATGAAGTATCAAAGATATTAGATCTCTAACTATCGCAAGCATTTGCAGTTAACCAGTTATTCAAATTTTCTTTAAGCATCACCTTGTACTGAGAAGAGGCTTACGATAAATTTTTATATTAGATATAATGATGCCTCTTAAAACATAAAGATATGCAATTGATACCTACTCAAGGAGATCTAGTATATACTTTTTCTTCCACTACTTTTACAATGATAGTTAGGTAACAAGGTATAACCTCACATATGATGTTTCACAATCAGATAAATTATATAAAAATAAATTATTTTTTTTTTCATGATAAAAATACAAGATGCAATAATTGCTACAACTCATATTCAAAAAATATAGCAACCAACATATATGTTCATGAATGACTTGAAAATGTATCAACAAAACTTTTTATTATAGTTTACTTTATATTAAATTTTATTTTTGATAGGGACACTCAACTTGTGGGCTACCACAGTCCGTTCTACATATTTTATAAGGTATACTTAAAGATGTCAACCGGGCCGGCGCGGCACGAGGCCCGGCACGGTTCGGCCGTGCCTGGGCCGGCGCGGCACATTAAAAAACCGTGCCCGGGTTAGGTACGAGCCGTGCCGTGCCGTGCCCGTGCCCGTGCCGTGCCGTGCCCGTGCCCGTGCCGTGCCGTGCCCGTGCCGTGCCGTGCCCGTGCCCGTGCCGTGCCCGTGCCGTGCCTGACCTGGCACGGCTCGGCCCGTGGCACGCACCGGCACGGGTTCTTCCCATGTCGGTTTCACGCGGCCACACGGCACCCGGCCCATCTCGAAAAAAAGACTGCGGGTCGGGTCTAATTGGACCCGACCCTCGGTCCCAACTAGAGGTGTCAACAGAACCGGGCCGGCCCTGCCCGGCAAGAGGAACGGCACGGTTCAGCCGTGCCTGGGCCAGCCTGACACATTAAAAAACCGTGCCCGGGCCCGTGCCTTGCCTGGGTTAGGCACGAGCCGTGCCATGCCTGACCAAGCACGGCTCGGCCCGTGGCACGACACACCGGCATGGGTTCTTCTCGTGCCGATTTCACGCGGTCACGTGGCGTCCGGCCGTCCCGAAAAAAAGACCGCGGGTCGGGTCTGATTGGACCCGACCCTCGGTCCCAACTGGCCAACTCCCAACCCACACCCACTTCCTTCCACTTCCACGAGGCCCACTGCCCCGATTCCCGAACCGACCCAAGTCCCCAACCCATACCCAACGAGAAAAAAATCAAAAAGGACTTATAATATTAATTTTCAGCCGTTGGTTTCGCCTCCAACGGCTAGGGGGCAGAATCCAACGGTCTTCATGATTCTGCCCCCTAAATAATTATTAAAAATTCAAAAAAATATAAAAAAAATATCTTTTTATATAAAAAATTAATATCTTTAATCTATAAATTCTACCCCCCTCCCTTTAACATTTATGTTTTTCAAAAACATATATTCTCTCAAATCTTTGTCTCTCTCACAAAAACCGTGCTTCTCTCTCTCAGGCCTCGGGATTTTACTTTCGACTTAGATTTTCGTGAAACTCGACTTGAGTTTTGAACATTAGAGTTTGACTGCGGTGCACCGTACACGTGACCGACCTCACTGCTTTTACCGGGTAATTTATTTTATGATTTTTTTTTACTTTCTCTCTCTATAGTTTCTCTCTCTAGAAAAAAATTAGGAAAAAAAAAATCATAAAAAATGACAAATACACCTGACACATATTTAAATTTAGAAAATAAAAATATTACACAGAGGTCTGAGGCTGCTGAAACTTTGATTTTTCCAGTCGTCTCAACCCAAAGTTCTAAAAAACAAAAAATTAGTAGAACTTCTATAATTTGGACTCATTTTAAAATCATAATACAAAAAAATATTAGGGGTGAGGAACAAGAAATGGTACAGTGCAAATATTATATGAGACTATTTACATGTAAGAGTTCATTTGGGACTGACACATTAAGAGACATGCCGAATTATGCACCAAAAAATATGGACCATTAGATCCTAGGCAAACTCAACTTAGCACTGCATTTTTTGAGACTAGATTGAGTTCAATCTCAAAGTTTACTCCATTCATATACTCCAGCGTGTTGGGTAGGGACGGCATGGGCAAGCTCATCACATTGATGGGTCTTCCGATTAGATTTTCGGAAGATCCAAGGGTAGTGCGCATCATGCAGACTTATTTTCAGCCTTCCTATCGTAGGATTCCTATGTCCACATCTAGGAATGACATACTAAAGATATATAAGTTAGAAAAATAAAAAAAAATTAAGAAATTTATGGCATATAGTGGAGTGGTGTCTGTGACGTCCGATATATGGACAAGTCACGATGATTCTTCTTATGCATGTCTCACGAGCTACTATGTAGATTCTAACTGGACAATCAATAAAAAAATTTTAGGATTCTCTGAGATTCTTCATCCTCATGATGACCTGGCCATTTTTGAGTGTATAATGAAAATCTTTAGAAAATATAAAATTCAAAATAAAATTTTTAGTGTCACATTCGATAACGCTTCTAATAATGGAGTATCGATCAATATGTTTGTTAGGAATATTAGAGACGCACCATTAGGAAAGATCTTTCATGTCAGATGCATATGTCACGTGATTAACCTGATTGTTCAAGCAGGTATGAAGGTGTGTTCCCCCACGTTGGATAATATACGCAATGTACTAAAATATATTCGTACTCATCGCAGACAATAAGAGTTTAGTAGTCTCTGTTTGTCTGCGAATCTTAAGAAGAAGAAATTCCAATCGGATGTGAGACATCGTTGGAATTACACGTACCTGATGTTGGAATCATGTGTTGGATACGAACACGTGATATCCGATTACGTCAATAGTAAGAGTAACGAACTTATTATTGACGACACTGACTGGGCTTCAGGAATTTCATTTATGAAAAATTTGAAGATATTTTATGACACGACAAACATGTGTTCGTCGGTTTATACGCCCACCACTTGCATTGCACTCCGGTGCATATGCAACATTAATAACATGTTTAGGAAGTATCGAGCTGACCCGACACTTAGCCATATGGTTGCAGAGATGAAAACCAAGTACTTGAAGTACTGGTCCACCGTTCCATCTCTTTATTGCCTCGCTGCATGCATGGACCCTAGGGTTAAGGTGGAAGGGGTAGAAAATACCCTGACTTTCATTTCCTCGTGCATGAACCTGGAAGAGCCACCTGAAGGGTTCATTCATGAGAAGTTGACTGACCTGTTCACATATTACGATACTAGGTATGGTGGTGGTAGTAGTGAGACTGTGATTACGGACATTGATACCTTGTTCGGAGATGATAATTTCTCCATCCAGCTAGCGAGGGAGAAACGTAGGGGTGGACCATCACATAGGAGCGAGCTGTCTCGGTACTTAGATACCGATTACTGCTCAATCCTATCACATTCTGATACTAAGAATCTTGATTTATTACAGCGGTGGAAATCATATGAGTCCACCTTTCCCGTATCATCTAGGATGGCACGGGATCTACTGACTCCTCCGGTGTCGAGCGTAGCATCGGAGTTTGCTTTTTCTGTTGCAGTGAACGTGATTTCGGATAGGAGATCGAGATTACGTCCATATATGATTGAGGCCTTGGCTTGTTTGAAGGATTGGGAGGAATCAAAATTTAGCATCCATGATCGTGCTGGAGCTGACACTGGGACAGACACTGCAGTCGCATCCACATCCACTATAATGGCGGAGGAGTTGATTGCCGATGATGATGATCCATATGATACTGATCTTAATGTTGCGGCTGATGATTCTCATGATATGCCGATTGACGATTGATGATGATCTACTGTTTTTTGTTTTCGATGTTTTTTTTTATTGATTGTATTTGTACGCTTTGTTTGTACGTTGTGTTGAAACTGATATTTATTTTGTTCGGACATTCGGTTTTAAATGGATGATTGGTAATTTTTCATTTGTGTTGTTTATGTTTTTTTTAATTTTTATTTTTACTAACATAACGTATTGATTTATTTTTTTTATAATTTAAATTTTCTTTTAAAAATTAATAACTTTAATATATAATTAATAATTATAATAAAAGTTAAACTAATTTGATTTTGATAAAAAAAAAATTTTTAAACTTTGTTTTTTTAATTAATTTTTACTTTTAATATTTTTAAAAATATTAATATTTAATACTATACAATTACAGAATTACAATATCTACAATTTAAAAAAAAAAAATTTCTACCTCTAGGGCCCGGCCTGGCCCTGCCCGGCCCGGAACGGTAGCACGGTCGTGCTCTAACTTGTTGGTTTCCCGAGTTCATTTGACCTCTTATATAAGGGCTTTCTTTGTTTATATTTAATATTGAATATTTTCATATTTTTTTTATTAATTTGACTTGCAATTAAATATTTATGAAGACCTTAAAGATGCATAAACATATTTGTTTTTATTTTAAGCTAAATATTCTAGACATTTATGCATTGGTTTGATGTGATGTATTTTGATCTACAACTTTTTTTTGTTTAATTGTATTTATCTGCATTATGAAAAAGAATATCCAACTAGTGAATTGCCAAAATCTATCTAGCCCCTTATATAAGGGCTCGCCTAGAAAACATATTATATTGTATATTTTGACATTTCATTTTATTATTTTGGCTTGCAATTTAATACCTACAAAGATTTTGAAGAAGTTTCAACTTATATTTTTTTCCTTTAAAATTATTATATTTTTTTCTTTTAGGAGAGTGTCGCAGTTTCAACAATTGTTTATAATTTAACGTTTATTTATTTTTATTTCATTATGAATAGAAATATCTGACATGTGAGCTATCCCAACCCATTTTATCCTTATACAAGGTCATCTAATTGTACTAATTTATTACAATGTTTACTAATAACTTATTCATAATATTAGGCTTTAATACATCCACAATAAATCACATTGCCATGTAGTGTAGCAAGAAAGTAACACAATAACACAAATACGAAGCCTACACGTGTTGTCATACATGCACTTCTTCCACACAACACCAGTTGCAAAGCACCATGTCTGCACAACTGCACACACTTCGACAGTGTACCATGCCTGTCCATGCTCACCACACCACACAATGTTTTGCACCTTCACATAGCACACACATCTTCATTGTCGCACAACATACATCTACTTCATCACGTCCTACTATTGCATGCCTGCCCACCACACACACACCAGCATCACTAAAATGCACACACATAAACACTAGGGTATAAAAAATCCCACCTCTGATAACATGAAAGACAGTAACATACAAAAATAATAATGTTCAATGAGAAAAATGAATGACACAAAAATTCCTAAATATACAAATATATAAAGATGAGTAACAATTGAAGAAGCCATCAAATTGGGTACTCCCATCATAAGCATAAAATAAATAAATAAATATATAATAATAGTTGTAACATATCTAAGTATATGAAAAGATATATGAAGGTGAATCTATCATGGAAAATCTAAAAAATGATAAATTATACCGACTACATAAACTATATCTTCTAAATTGAAAAACATATAGTCAGTTTTTTTTTAAATTCACATTATATGTAATCAAGTCAATATGACCATCTATATTAGAAAAAAAAAGTATTATCCCGAGATCAATCGGAATAACTATTTAAGAACAACATAAAAGAACAATCTCTAATAGAGTATACAACACATATCTCCTCCATTATAACTCATTACATCTAATATCAAAAGTCATCTCAATTTTAAAAAAATATATGAATATCTCAAAATTATTTATTTGAAATTATGACTAAAGATACTTTTCAACTTAAATGATTTTCAACTTGCCAACTCCTATAATAAGAATATAATCCAGATATGCAATCAACAACTGAAACCTATAGGTATCAAATTTAAGAAAATCAGAGATACGACACGGAAAAACATGAGTATACGACAAATTTAAGAAAATCGGGATAAGGATACAAAAAGGACATGATATAATAAAATAAAATAAAAATAATTATCCGTATACATATTATCCTTAAATATAATTTAGATAAATAATACAAGTATATATATATATATATATATATATATATATAAACATTAGATAATATATAAAAATTAATAGGGTTAAGATTGATTAAAGTATTAATATCAATATCAATCAAGCAATCAAATATATTTTCTACTCTGTCTACCTTAACCCTTTGATTCATACAACAATCAAGCAATATAGAATTTATCATATTATTATACATGTTTCAATTGATAAATGCATATAATGCAGTGTTTAGCTTATATGACTAAGATTGTAGAGTATCAACATGCTCAAATATTTTACTACTCATTTTAGACAATTCAATTGGTTGGCAAAAAATTTTGGAGATTTTTAAAGCTAAGATTTAGATTTAAAAAAGAGAAAAGATACATGTGATGAAGTATATATAGGAAGAAGTGAGAATAAAATTTAAAAAATTTCTATTCTCTATTTATATAAATTCTTTATATTAAAAAAATATATTTTTTTATTCTTTTAAATTCTTTAAAATGAGAAATGGCATAAACCCAGACTCTAGAAAAAATGAGTAATGTTTAAAAAAAATAATATCATTATTTATTAATTCACTATCACTGTCAAATGAGTAACACATATACCTTTTTAGATACTAGAATAATCAAAAAATATATACTTTATTACTCTTAATATTATGATGTCATGTCATAGAGAGAGATCTTAAATAAAACAAATACTCTCAAATAATTAGAAAGATAAGCTAAATAATCACGATCCTAAATACCAAACTAAAAAAGACAATGAAAAAAATATTCAATTAATTATGTAATTAGTAGCTAAAATAATATATCATTAAGAAATGTCATGGAACACTTCCACAAATAAGAAATATTCTAGCCAAACCAACTAAAATTATAATATTCCTTTTTGTAACCTCAGTTTATGAAGGCATATTAACACGTGAAGACAATAGATGACCTCATAGTTAGTAAAATAAATGCTACATGTATCAGACATATATTTAAAAAGAAATATTACTTCTTGTTATTAAAAATTAATTAAAAAAATATATACTAATGCACAATAAAAAAATGTCATACAAGCATATTCTTATAAAAATAAAAAAAAAAATAATTAGAGCAACCCACATATTGAGTGCTTCCAACAAAAAATAAAAAATGAAAAAAAAAAGCAAACTACAATATTATTTGCCAATCTAGTACTTATAAGTCCACAACAAGAACCTTATAAGAAAGAAAAAAATACACCTCTTTAAAGCCTTTTGTAAATATGTATGTTAATTACTCTATTGTTTGAATATATGCGATAAAAATAGCGTCATACTAGATCTCTCTAAAAAAAACAATCAACCTCAATATATTTTATCTACTTGTAAAATATTAGATTCGAAACTATATGTCTCACTACCTAATGAGAGAGAAAATTTAATACTTAATCTTCTAGAGTATATGACAGATCTAAAATATCTCATAAATAATTATCTGATCGCTCTAAACTCTAACTACATACTAGATCATTGAAAAATTATTTGTTATTTACATTTTTAGAAAATAAGATTATCTTCAAAAAAAGTACAAAACTTTATCATAGACGTCCTCTTAATACATTATAAAGTTCAACTCAAATCTAAATATCCAGCAACTATAAGTGTCCATGATCCATGACAAATAATTCTAAGTTCTAATTTTTTTTGTATCCCTCAGTATTTGTAGAACTACGTCAAGATGCATCTTTCAGAAAAAATCTAAAAACTACAAATAATACTAATTACATATATTATATATAATATGATCATAATCAGATAATTAATCTTCCTTAAAATTCTCATAAAAATAATAAAATAAACTAATAGGATTGCATCAAGGATTAAGTCAGCATATGAATCAATAATAATATCTATAAAAGTATAATCTAAGATACTAATCTCTATAAGTATATCAAATAAATATCTTCTCTAAGATAGAATAATACCCCTCCTAATATAGGCAAACTCAATGCCAAGAAAATATCTTAGTCTACTAAGATTCTACATCTGAATGAAATTTTGAGTTGAGTGATCTCAACTCAAACAAGGTGATTGTTTATGAAATCTCAAAAATAAAGCTTTTGATTACCACTTAAGAACCATGTAATATTTTCTATAGTTTGCATAATGTATTTGCCTATGCTGCTCTAAACTCAAGTAGTCGTTTCATATATATCTCTTCAATATCATAGTAAAAAAAAATATTATTCATATCTAACTAACATATTTTCCAACCATGAGATCCAATAAGAAACAAGAATTCATAATGAGACAATCTTTGCCACTATATATAGAGTGTCTTGATAGACTATACCAAATGTCTGAGTAAATGTCCAATTATAAGTCTTTCCTTAAGGCAATAAACCTTTTCACTTGAACTTTTCTTCACAGTGGACATCCACCGATGGCAAACAACACACCCTCCCTGAATGTGGTGATACTCATTCCCAAATCCCATTATAATGGAGGGCATGCCTCTCTTCTAACATGATCTAATACCATCAATGATTAAATAACTTCTTAGAATATGACCTAGGTATATTAGTATCGTGAAAAAAAATAATAAAAATAATATATAAAAAAAAAGACAGAAATACAAAAAAAATCTATAAAATTAGACACCAAATAATGATCTCTTGAGGCTTCCTGAGAATGATTGAAAAGTGAAATTTAAAAAAATTGACTGCAAAATTATTTAACTGTTCAATAATCTCATTTCTGATTTGAAAAATCTCACTGACTATTATATCATTTGGGTATAAAGAATCTCTACTCAAGAAATTTCATTTTTCTCAAACTTAACATTATATAAATTTGTTATTAAATATTATGATTCCATATAAATAACATCATAATAAATATCAACATGTTCAAATTTATTCAATTGATGACTTTCTTTACTAATTGATAGTTTAAGCAAAACTATAGGCAAGGAGGAATATTAATTGAATCAGATGTAATATTTAAAATTATACTCTTCCCAGGCTTACTAAAAAATAAATGATACTTAAAAAAAAATAATATTGTACTTACTAACAAAATAAAATCCAACCAACGACTAGTAAAAAAATACTCGAACTCATTTTGAGTATTTGAATATCCAAGAAAAATATATTTCAATACCCAATATACCAATTTGTACTATGTTAAAGAATGATTTAGAGAGAAACAAAAAAATATAAAAATTATAGAAGGCAAACTAAATAATATTTCTTCAAGATATTAGATTTAGAAAGATGTATATGAAGAAATGATAGAAAAGAATATTCGATTAATGAAATAAATTATGAATTAAAAAATAAATTCCCAAAATTATTTTAAAATAATTTTTTTGAGATTAATTGTTCTAATTATCTCAATTATATATCTATTAATACTTTCACTAACTTCTATTATGATGTTTCAATAATAAAAATCTAAAGTATAATCTCATGATAAATACAATAATTATTAAAATGCTATGAAATATAATATATTGCATTATTCTTTGTTAATTTTTTAATATTTTTTTAAAATTTATTTTTGATCATTTTAAGAAAAATTTGAATTAAAAACCTACGGCCTACAATATATTCATAGATATTTTAAGTAATTATCAATAAAACCGATTACATACCTAAACCTCTTTCTAGTTTCATCTCTACTAGGTCCCCTACACCTAAATGTATAATATCAGTTGCACATAAAAAAGTGAAAAATAAATAAAATACTCAATATCTCAAAACTAATTCCCTTATATAATGGTAAAACTATTAAACAAAAGGGTAGACTAAGATAATATCTCAATACCAAGCAATCATCAAAAGGGCAACAATAAAGAGGCAACCCGAGGGTTGGGTGTATCCATCAAACACAATAAAAATAAATAATAAACAAAAATAAACTATAATATCTCCATTTTGGTGCATACAAGTCTAATTTTATTCTGAAATTTCTAAATGAAAAAAGAATAGTCCGTCTTAATGTCCTTCATCTGCTCATGAAACACTACTTTAGAGATTATATGCCTTAATGATATCCTATCACAATAAATGATACTTATGGTGTTTTACAAATAATTATTACCATCACTTGAAATTCTACTTATATACCAGATCTCAAAGTAACTAAATACACGACTAACTTTAAGTCTTGATGGTCCCTAAAAAAGATTACAAGTGGCATAATCTTCTTCATATACCCCACTAAAGTGATTTATAAGTAGTTAAGTTAACTAAAAGTATCATATCAAAAAAAAAAGTCAATACTTAGATCAATATGCATCTACAACCAACAACAAACATTCTTTAAATAGATCTACCTTTCCATTTGAACATGTCTTCACAATGAACATCCATCTACAACCAACAACAGGTATTCTTGGAGGTCATACTAATTCCCAAATACTATCAGAGTTAAAGGCATACATTATTTTATAATTATCTAGTAATATCCATAAATGAGATAATACCTCATAAAAAAAATTTGGTATATTAGTACAATTAAAAAATAATAATAAAAGAAATATAACAAAAATATAACAAACCATGTGAAATCATATGTTAAGTATTGCTCATCTACACTTTTCGGAGAGCAGTAAAAAATGTCAGAATCAGAAGAACTATCTGCAAGATTATATAGTTCCTCATTATGCTCATCACTGATTTGAAAAGACTGAATATGTCTCTCTCTCCATATATAGACTAAGACATAGGTGGTGAAATCTCCTAGTGGTTGCCTTAATATGAGATTGTAGAAGTGCATATTCATATACTACTACATCATCTAGGTTTTACTGAGATTCCCTACTCAAGAAATCTAACTTTCTGTAGATTCAATATGATTTGAATTTATTAATATATATAATGTCTTAATGGGAACATCATATTGAGTATCAACATGATCAAATATAGTTGATGAGTGAGTCTTTATAGTAATGAGTGATGGAAATAAGAATATAGGTAAGAAATAAAAGATAATGAATCAAGATGCAATATTTAAAAATCACTCTTCCTAAGTTTGTTAAAGAATGAGTCATGATCAAAAAAATAACATTAACACACAATAAAATCAAAATAGTTGCTGGTAAAAAATATTTATCTCATCTTTTAGTACTAAATTATTCAAAAAAAATATACGTCTAAATCATAGGTGTCAATTTACCTTATCATAGATAGCGATTAACAACAAAACAAATATACCCAAAATTTTGAAAAGAAAACTAAATAGTCTCTCTTCAAGATGTAGGATATGGAAAGGTATTATCATGAACCTTAATTACTCTGACTCATGAGCAGTGATGAGCTAGGTTTGATTAATAAAAATTAAAAAAACTTAAAATACTTAAAAAATCGAATGTGAGGAAATCTTAACTTACACAAATTTAATAATCTACTCATAAAGTACATATAAATATAATGAGAAGATATTTATTAATGTATGAGTCCAAAATAAATAAATTTATATTAAAAAATCAAGAAAAACTTGTGCTAAAAATAGCACCAACTATGATTGACCACTAATCTATAAAAAACTATAGACAAGTCAACAACAATTTCTTTCCTTTTCATTTTTTTGTCTATATTATTTTAAAATGCTCACAATCTCAAATTCAGTTGAAACAAGTTAAAACAAAAAACAAATATCAATCTCTCACATTCAATCATTTAAAATATATTAAATTTAATAAAATATCATGAATATATATATATATATATATTATTAAGTAAAAGTATTCACATACAGATTACACAAAATAACTCTTATGGATACTTACGTAATAAAGTTTCAAATAAAATTCAATCAAAACTTCAAACCATGCATGCTTCAAACTTCAAAATCAAGATTGACCAGCAACATTTCATACACCTTGGAAAGATAGGAGTGAATATTTAGTACCTAATAAAAAAAACTTAAAAAAATATTAATAAGATTCATGTTATACATCTATTGCCATGCATAATATATAATATATAATTTAAAAGTTCTGAAACATTTACAAATATACTTATACAAAATTCATGAAATCATAATGTGTGTATATATTTTCAAAATATTTATTTTTTATCTCAACATTTGTCAAAAAAATATATAATCTATGCATATCAAGACACCACCATGTAATATTAAAGAAAAAGATCCATTAGAGAAAGCATACGAGGATTTATAGTCATTCTCCTAAGAACAAGTCTAATCTTTGTCTCCATAAATATTCTTGCAATTTTAACTCATAATGTCTCGACCAAGACTAATAATCATCTGAAAACACTATCTAAAATTTTGTTTTTTTTTTTCAAAATTATTTAAACTTTATTCAAAATATCATATATCTCATTTAACTTCAAAATATTTCTCATAAGATTTACCATGTGTTTTAGTGTATTCTCAATTTAAAATCAATAATACAATCTATCAACCATAACTTGGCATCATTTACACATATCTAAACAACATTTTTCATTTTTAGAAAAAATATTTTTTTCTTAAAAATACAAGCGTAAATAAAATACTAAATTAATCAAAAAATTAATTTCAGTGTCAAGATATTAGATCATGAGTTTTTATCAAATTTTGACATATCTAAATTTAATCACGCAAAATTCATTAAATTTATTACAAGAAACAAAAAAAAAAGTCTATAACACACATACATAACATATCAAAAAAATATGTATTTGTAATAAATAATGCAAACACAAAATTTTCATATAAATTTTTAAAGATCTTTTATCTTAACCAAAATTTTTCAAGCCTTAAAAACTCATACGCCAGCTCTAATATGTCAAACAATGTTCTATAACTTTAATTTAATCTCAAATTAAAAGAATATAAATATAGAGGTGATAGTATAGATAATTTCAAGCCTAATTTAATAAATTAAGTATGAAAATTAAAATATAATAACTCTCCTCAACAACTAATCTTCATCATCAATATTACAATCTTTCATGAGTTGTGTTTGATAAAAAAAGATTTTTTTAGTTTGATAATTTCATAGAAAATTTTTTTATCAAAAATCATGAATTTTAAAATTATATTTCAAAGATTTTATTAAAAAAATGAGAACAAACATAAGAAAACATATAGAAAATGAGAGAAACAAAAGATTAAAAAAGAGAGAGATAAAAGAAATAAAATTGTATTTTTCATTTTAAGTGTAAAAATAACAATTTACCTCTAAGATTCAAATTGAGAAAACTCTCTTTTAAAATATCATAATTAACAAAATTAATGCCATTCTTCATCATTTTTTATCATTGATTAATTTTTGAACATAAAATTTTTTTTACCATTTATAGCCTACCCTAATTAGCCAACTTGATCAATTTGAATCAATGATTCTCAAACTAATGTGATTCTAGTAACCTAAACATCTTAAATGAATCTAATTAATTAATAAATATTAATATACACAAATTAAAACTTAGTATTGTAGTTTTCAATAGTTGATGTTAGACAATTGTGGTTAACTTTCCATCAACATGGGGCAATGCTTGTGAGGATTTTACTAAAGAATAATTTCCCAAATTCTTTACTCAAAATTTGGGAATCAACAATAATTGCAGATTAGGAACTTTTAAGGAATTCAATTCCAGAGTTTAGGGAGGTAATTTTCCCAAAATGGGAAGACAAATTAAAGGCCTTTTAATAAATATAATAGGAAAACTCAATCTAGAATATAAGTCCAAATTAAAGTTTCAGAAATATAAGATTTTGTTTTGGTTTTAGTATGAAAATGCTATAATAACTCTGAAGTGGATCAAATTAAGGGTATCCAGAAATATAAGTTTTTGAATTGAATTCGAAAATTCAATTCCCACTTATGTTTTCAGATTATCGCAAAATGAGTAGATTTTTTTTTTTACCAAATTAAGAGTTTATGGGAAAGCATTGGATGGAAGTAGAAGGGAATGACGTAATTCATGTTTGGAAGGGAAGGAGAAGGGCTGTCACACCCCCCACCATGACATCTTTCGTAATGGATATCCACTTCTCGCTGGAGAGCTTCAGAAGAACAAAAAACAAGAGGGCGAGAATTCACACACCTACCAAATTGCTTACCAATGCTTCCAAGAGTAAATTTTGGTGCACACTAACAAACAAGAAAATGATTCTTCAATTTTGATTTTCTTCATCAATTAGGGCACTGGTTATTTTATACTAACCAAATAAAAATGGAAAATAAAAAAAGGGGGAGAAATAAAATGGTCAGTGAACTGAATAGTAAAATTGGGTTGATCCAATTAAATACACAAAGAAAGCATAAAAATTAGAAAAAAAAAAGGCTTACACACTATGTGGACTTTTCTCATACGATTCTTAGAGATTTTATCCTTGGCTTCGGAATTCAATGCCAAGGGTTGGATGGTATCACCATCTATATTCATGACAAAAATAGATGTTCTCATCAGTGATGTATCCCATTTTATCAATATATGGAGTGCCCATAAAGCACACAGCTCAAGTCAATAATGACTAACAAAAATATATGAGAGTTCAATATTTACACGAGTGCAATACTAGATGTACTCCTCAAAGCAAAGCACATAATGCAGTAGGCTGATAGTAGCAAAAACACATATTATCCCAAGACATCAAATCAGTACATATTCAAAATATATTATCTTGCAATAATACATACCATTATTGTGAAGGGACATGTCAGTAGTAATGCATTTAAGCCTAGTATTTTCCTAAAAAGGTTAATTAAATAACAGTTAAACATTAGAACATCTTGAACAGAAAAACCAAACAAAAGCAAAAATTGCATACCCCCTGAGAAATGTCCTTATTGGATGCTTTCCTTTTCATTGTCATGCCTTTAACATGGCTATACTTGGAAAACATGGTATCAAGATTGATTTCGTTGTGTGTGCCACAGTTTACATCATCAACTATTCCTTCTTTCTTATTTTGATGAACATTCCTGTTGTGCAACTCTGGCAGGAAATAAGGGCTCCTTGCAGTTGTCTTGTTCACAATTTCTGTTTTGCAGGAACTTTCCAAAACAGTATCATTATCCCCATTAGCTGTGATATTGCCTACAACATAGAGATTTACATGTCTACTTTTAGTGTAATACATCTTAAACTCCAACTTGTTACAGAAAAATCTCTGAAAATTGGACTGTTCATTGTCAGTTTTTGTATTAATCTGAGCTGTTTTCAATTGCTTAAAATTATGCTTATAAGAAAATTATACTAGAACAATTTGATGCATGTTCAAATTGTTGATGTAGCTTAAGCACCAAGCATTCCTTTCTATTGCTTAAAATTATGCTTATAAGAAAATTACACTGGAAGTCTGGAACAATGTGATGCATGTTCAAACTGTTGATGTAGCTTAAGCACCGGGCATTTATTTTCACGTGTAAAGAACTAAACTAAACCATAATCATCTAATAACTTCATGCAAATATCATACAAGTAGTGTCCTTATATAATAATCCAAAGAATTAGGACAATCTATATATTGAGCATTTTCATCAATAATATACACGAATTGGCAGATAATATCACTACTCACTTTATCCATTTAACTTAGCTACCTATACAATTCTTTCCAATGAAGCAGCTTTTTGACATTATCTTCATATTCATTACCAAATCATTTTTCATCTTTAAGCAATCATAAATTGGGTGACTATGATTTTTCAACCAGACCAAAATTACATCATTGAGTAGTTAAATTTATAAAAGATAGATGTAGAGGTACTAGAAAGACTTCTAATTCTATAAGTACTAACAATTAATAAGATACTATTCATAGTAAAGACAAACAAAATGACCTCAATTTAATGCACAAGCTACAAGAGAATGAATCAAATTAAGGATAGTTAAAAATTATTTCGAGAGAATAAGTCATTTGCATTATGGACATAGAATGGGACAAGCTTACTACTAGATCTATACAGGAGTCCTCACATGATTGTCCATCCCTGATCCTTGTTGAATGTGAATATTTTGGATTTATCTCCAATAAAACATCAATAGACTCTTTCGAATGTTTATATACTATAACTCTTATAATTCATCATTTCATTTCAAATTTGTTGTTGTTGATCCATAGTTATGAAAGGTGCGCCTAAGGCGCGGCTAAAGCTCAGGCGCCACTACTCTCGAAAAAAATGCCTCGCTTCGGGCGAGGCGCAGGCGGGCGAGGCACAGCAGGCGGCGGCAGGCGTCGAGCCAGGTACGTCATTCTTCTCATTCTTCCTATTCTTCTCCTCTCTTTTTTTTACCAGATTCACCGTCGGAAATGGGAAAATTTCGTCGGAGAAGAAGGGCAAAGCAACGGCGGGAAAAGCGGCGAGAGGCGGAACCAGACGAAACACAGGATGAGCACGTCGGGGAAGACGATGTATTCGGCTGATCCAACCCAAAATGACGTCATTTTGGGTTGGGTTATATTTTTTTTTTTAAATCAAAACAACCCAAAACGAAGTTGTTTTGGGTTGGTTTTGATTATTTTAAAAAAACAAAACCCTCAAAACGACGTCGTTTTGAAGTTCTGATTTAAAATAAAAAAATGTCACGTCCAAAACGATGTCGTTTTGGTCTTTCAGGAATCAAAATGACGACGTTATGAAGTTTTGTGATTTTAAGCCCTATAAAACTCCATCTTTCTCGGGTTATACCCTAAAACCCTCAAAACAACCCTCCCAAAACACTCTTAAGGCTGAATTGAAGATGAAAGAAGAAGAAGAAGAGACTCAAAAGATATTTTTTTTATTTTACCTATTTTTGTTGTGAAAAAATTCTTCAAAAGGTAAAAAAACATTTTCAAAAAATACTTAAAAACTAGAGAAATTTTTTTGAATTATACATTGAAAAAAATATGTCATTTTCAAAAAACTAATACAAAAAAAAGGGAAAAAAAATTCTGAAAATTAACAAAAAATAGAAAAAAATCATGAAAAAAATTATAAAAATTATGAAACAATTAGAACAAAAATTATAAATAATTTTAGTTGTTTGGCAAAGATTGAGTATGTTTATAATTTATAGATTTATAATATATAATATATTATGTATATGTTTTCATTTTTTTCTTAATATATTTGTCATTTTATTGTAGATTTATTGTAAAAATACATAAAAATGTACAAAGAGATTGAAGTTGAAGTAGATGCCTCAAGTGAAAGAAAAGATCCGGGATGGAAATATGCCCGTTTATTAAATAAGAAAGATACATGTACACTTATTTGTATTTTTTTGTGATAAAGTAACGAAAGAAAACATTTATAAACAAAAGCAACACCTTGTTGGAGGATTTAGAAATTCAAAATAGTGTACAAGATGTCCCAAACATGTTAGAAAAGAAATATAAGATTATATGCTAGCCAAAAAAACTCAAAAAAATCAAATAAGTTTTGGAAGTCATAATGTGAATGAAGATATGTTTGGGTTCCTAGATAAAGATGATGAAGACCCGGAGGTTACTAGCAAAAGGGGAAGAAATAATGTTTCTAGCGGTGGTAGCAATGGAGGGGAAAGTGGTGGCAGTGTTAGTAGTAGTTACATAAAGAGAATGAGGCAGAAAGGTCCTATGGATCATTTCTTTACTCCTAATCCAGAAATGATTATTCAAAATAGAAAAAATACTCAAACTACTATCAACAATGCATACAAAAAAGAGGCCAATGAGAGAGTTGATATACTATTTTGTAGATTGATATATGATGCTGGAATTCCATTTAATACAGTGAACTATGCTAGTTTCCAACCAATGCTTGAGGCAATTGAGCAATATGGTGTGGGTTACAAGGGACCAAGTTTTCATGATGTAAGGGTTACTAACCTCAAGAAAGAATTGACTCTCACAAAGGCTTCAATAGAGGTTCATTTCACAGAATAGAAACAAAATGAATGTTCAATTATGTCAAATGGATGGACTGATAAGAAGGAAAGGTCATTTGTGAATTTCTTGGTGGATTCTTCAAGAGGGACCATGTTTATTAAATCTATTGATGCTTCTTCTATGGTCAAAATGTGAAAGAAATTATTTGATTTACTTGACAGTTGGGTCGAGGAAGTTGGTGAAACTAATGTTGTTCAAGTGATAACAGATAATGCTTCAAATTATGTGGCGGCAGGTGCTTATAATTTAATTTCAAATTTTCATTTACTTATTTATGCAAGTGATTACATCTATTATCTATTTATTATGTGTTTAAATTATATAGGGAGGTTATTAGAAATGAAAATACCACATTTGTATTGGACACCATGTGCCACACATTGTCTTGACTTGATACTAGAAGATATTGGAAAACTACCACACATCAAGAAGACAATAGAGAGGGTCATATCCATAAGCGGCTACATCTATAATAGAACGGGTTTACTCAACATGATGAGACGATTTACTGAGCAAAGAGAGTTGTTAAGTCCTGCTAAGACTCAGTTTGCAACAACCTTTATCACCTTATCTCGTATCAATGAACAAAGAAACAACTTAAGGAAGATGTTTACTAGTTCAGATTGGACGAAAAGTAAATGAACAAATGAACAAAAAGGAAGAATTGTAGCCAATATAATTTTTATGTCTTCTTTTTGGAATACCATAGTATTTTGTTTGAAGGTGTCAGACCCTCTTGTACGTGTGCTTCATTTGGTGGATGGTGAAAAGAGACCTCCTATGAGTTACATTTATGCAACCATGAAAAAGATAAAGGAAATTATCATCAAAAGTTTTAATGGGAATGAAGAGAAGTATAGGGAAATCATGGAAATCATTGATAGGAGGTGAGATGTTCAACTTTATCGGCCATTGCATTCAGCTGAGTATTTTTTGAACCCACAATTCTATTATGATACAGAAGAATTAAGAATTGACCTAGATTCAAAAATCTTTGAAGATGTATGTAGTTGTATTTCGAGATTGGTGAAAAACAGAGATGAACAAGATGCAATTATATCACAACTCGGCTTATACATGCATGCTAGAGACCTTTTTGGTAATGAGTTTGCCATTAGAACAAGGAAGACTAAATATCCAGGTTAGTCCCTTAGTTTTGTTAATTAGTGCATTGAAATTATTATATATGTTTGGTTAAAATATGTGAAATGTTCAACTAATAATTTATTTATATTAATTGTAGCTGAATGGTGGGGTATGTTTGGATCAAGTGCTAGAAATTTGCAAAAGTTTGCATTGAGGGTTCTCAACCTAACATGTAGTGCATCAGGTTGTGAAAGGAATTGAAGTATCTTTGAGAATGTAAGTTACTAAAGCAATTACATGCAATTGAATTTGTGAGTTTAAGTTACAACATTATTTAATGTAACTTAGATTCTTCAAAACTAAAACATTGAGATATAATCATGAAAACTATTTATTTTTTCAGATTCATAGCAAGATTAGAAATAGGTTGGACCATCAACGCTTGAATGATTTGGTGTACATTAAATACAACCGAACCTTGATGAAATGATACACTGAGCGTCATATCATTGATCCCATTATCTTGAAAGAAATAGATGATAGCAACGAATAGTTGATGGGAAGAATAGAAGATGAATGTATTATAGAAGATGATTTGGTATTTGAATGTGATGATTTAATATGGAGTGATGTTGCAAGAGCTAGTGGAGCTAGGGAGCTTAGAGTTTATACAAGAGCTAAACCAAGCAAAACACAAACACCAACACCAAAACCAAAGTCAAGACCATCTAGCTCTAAATATACTCATATTCTTGCTTTGATTGATGAAGATGAAGAGATGATCTATTAATCGGGAGAGAAAGATAAAGAAGACGGAGAGTGGAAGAATAATGATGGGGATGATATTGATGAATATTTTCTTGATTTAGATTTAGATGTAGATACATGAGTATTTATTTTGTTTTAGAACTTTAAATGTTTATTATTTTGTTTTGAAACTTTGAATGTTTGGATGATGAGAGTACTATTAATATTTAATTTTTATCTTTGATATTTTTTAGTTTATTATTAGATTAAAATTAAAGACAATATTTAGTAAAATGTATAATTTTTATGTGTATTAGGCTGGGTATGCCTCAAATAAAAAAGCTTACGCCTCAAGTGCGCCTTGCGCCTTGCGCCTTAAGGCCTCAAAAGGCTTTTGCGCCTCAGTGTGCCTTGCACTTAAATAACTATGTGTTGACCACATGAATAAATAGTAATATTATAAATAATTAAAATTTTCAGTCTATTTTATTTTTTCATTGAATATTATGATAGTCGATGACGAATTCTCAAAGATCATTACTTATACTAATATTTAATTTGACCATTAATTTCTTTCACATATTTTATTTATTAAGGATTATGCTTATATGCTCATTTTAATAAATCATCCTTAAAAAAACTCAATTAAAATTTTATTCACTTTTACTATTTTTTAATTACAAAATCAAAACATTTCAAGAAAGACTTAATTTACGATTGAGTTATATTTTATTATATGAGAAAATATTTTACATGATAACATTCAACTTATTCAATGCAAAATATATGAAAAGCCCTAAAAATCGAGAGCAAACTAATTAGGGCAGCACACAAGTTGAGTAATCCCAGCAAAACATAAAGTAAAGTAAATTAAAAAAAAGAGAAATTTATATTTTGATAAACTAAATCATAAGTAATTAAAAAGAATGAATGTTATTTTTCAAAATTAAAAAAAAACATCAAACTCACAAATAATTAAGTTTTGATGCACTAAAAAAATACCAATCCGATTTTGCCCCTCGAATATTTTTTTTTAAAAAAAATCATTATTCAAATTCGAAAGCCAAAATTTAATACTTGAAAATTAGTTTTCCAATTTAAAAATTATTCTTTATACACAAATTATTAAATCACGCTTGACAAGTCTGAGGTTCAAACTCATGTCATTCCACACGTAAAATAACCCTTAGTCATCCAAAAATGCACAACAAATCATTTATTTCAAAATAAATAAATATATATAGCAATTTAGATTAATATACTTATATAAATTACATGTGTGTGCGTGTCTCTGTGTGTGTGTGTGTAAATAAATATATAAAAATACATATAGATAGATATATGAAAATAGATATTTATACACATACATATATATATATATATATATATATCTACATATACTTATATATAATTATATTAATATATATCGCTATATATATGCATTTATCCCGGAGTAAATGATTTGTTTCATGTATTTAATTGGTTAAGGGTTATTTTATGTGTTGAAAGACCTAGCTTTGAACTCCAAACTTGTCAAGTGCAGTTCATTAAATTTTGTGTAAAAAAATGGTTTCCAAATTGGAAAACCAATTTTAACCTATTAAACAAAAATTTTTGAATTCAAAAACCAAAATTTATTTTTTTTTAAAATATTCGAGGGACAAAATCAAATTGAAGCATTTTAGTACTCCAATACTTAATTATTTTAAAGTTAGGTGTATTTTTTTTAATTTTGAGAAATAAATTTTTTTTTATTAGTTTCGTTTTGATGTTCAAAAGCATATAATGACCTATATGATGACCTATTAGAGTTGAGAGTTTAGAGTGATTTAGATAATTTAATATTTTTATTAATAATTATATATAATTTACATGATTAGTTTTTTTAGCTTCATAATCATATATATTTTTATTTTTTAATAATAAAAATATAAAATCAATTTTAAAAAAAAAAGATAATGAAATAAAGTATAAGAATGCATTTGATTAAGAGTCGGACAACATCAATAATTACAATAGTGATCATGATTATATATTAGGTTTCATGTACTAGTATACTATAGAAGTATCGAATGGGTCGTAGTGAGCCGGCACCATTTGACATTTATATAGTTTACTAGTATATGAAGTCTAAGATATAATCATGATCAATATTATAAATATTGATGTTGTCTAACACTTAATCAAATGTATTCTTACTCTTTATTTCATTATTTTATTTTTAAATTGATTTTATATTTTTTTATCAACTTTATTTTCTTTTTATGTTTTTGTTGAGAATACATAATTTGTAGACAACCTCAATCACTTTTATTTATTATATAAATGACAAATACTAACTACTATACAGTTCAAGTATAATTATAAACAAAAATAATAAAATATCTCAAATAATTATTTGTGATCATCATACAAGATCTCAATGATTTTAATGAAATAGATGAAATTAGGTATCCAAATAGGTCATCAACCAATGATACGACACATACCACAAAAATAAGCTCATGGATTGGCCCAAATTGGTTGGAACAATGCCCAAAATAATGTCATGACAGCCTCATAGCACGGCTCATATCATGTCAGACTAGGATTTCTAGTTCACATTCCACAATAGCATCACGACGCAATATGTTAGATCATGTAAGCAAATTTCAACCTAGCTAATCAAACCAAGCTAGCTTGAACCTAACCTAAGCTAGCCTAGAATAAACAAAGTTTGTCAGAATGTGATCCTAGCTAACCAGGAATGAATCCAAGCTAACTTAGGATAGCCTATGTTTTAGCCGTGTTTGGTGTTCGACATGGTTGGCATGACCCATCCTGAGCCAGCAGGCCAAAGGGCCATGTTGGGCTGAAATTTTTTGGAACTATGTAGTATGGTACGACTCGTGCTACAAACCATATCACACCTAGCATGACACAATGACATGCCTAAGTCTGAAAAAAAAAAGGTTGTGCCAGCCAGGCATAACTCGTATGAGACCTCTTGATAGAATGAATCTTTCTTAACATCTTCCTGGCATGCCATATGGTTTCAATTTTGATAGCTCGAACGAGCTTGAACTGCTCGTTCTTGGAAAAAGTTAATCAAGATCGTTCTTGGAAAGAGCTATCCAAGATCATTCTTGTAATGAGTTATCCAATGCTATTTTATTATACTTTATATATTTTAAAATATTAATTAATTATATAATATAAGACTCAAAAAACTTATGTTTTCCTAACTAATTTATCTCATAATTAATAAATATCACTTCACTAATACTTTTATATAAGATTGAATGAGTCTCTAATTAAGTCAAATTAATAAGTAGAATATGAAATTCTGATAATTTTTCCAAAATTACTTTCCTCACCAATAAATATAATTGTCTCAAACATTCGACTCTTATATCAAATAATAAGAACTAGAGTACCAGGGTCAAGCTTTGATATCAAATATTGAATCAATGGGTATCCGAAACAATTGCTTCTGATACCAAATGAAATAACCACCGACAATAAACTAGAAATCAGCGCGGGAATTTTTTAGTGTTGGTTTAAGAATTAAGACTTTAAGCAAGGAAAAAAAATATTCTTTCATAGATAAAACATATATCACAACGAGGAATATTATAGAAGAAGCAAACATACTCACTAGAGGACAAAAAAGGAAAATGAAGACAGACAAATGGAATAAAGAAGAAAACTTTTTATATTATTCTTGCTTTGGAGCAAAGTAACATTCACCTTCTCATAACTTTTATTTAGATTATATTTAATACATTTATATAGTAAAATAAAAAAATATTTTACACTTAAATCCCAAGGCACAATAACACATAACATGTTGCAGTTGCATTCATGTTGCGATCCCAAAGAACAAGTCATAATATGAATTCTTAAGTTACAAGTCACAAAATAAAAAATATGTTATGATAACAATGATGTCGTGATACCACAGAACATGATCACGACATCATAGCACATATTACAGTTTGGGTTGGGTCATTACTTCATAATTTAGGCTGCGACTCCAAAACACAAGTTACATCTTAAGAAAATTGTAATTATATAATATAAGTCATAACTCCAAAACATAGTCTTTAATCATAACCACCTAAAACATGTTGTAACTTTGTTCAGGTCATGATTTCAAGATTCGAGCCACTACTCCAAACTCTAGTAGCTATTCTAGTATTAATCCAATCACGACTCCACATAACAAGATGAGACTCCAAACTCTAGTAGCTATTCTAGTCGCATCTTATTTTGTGATACAAAACAAGATACGACTTCTCGAAAGATCTTTCAGCTTTAGTCCACTCGTGAGACCCTATAGAATAGGGCCACAATCGTATAGCACATGCAACAGCTTCAAAAGAAGTATGAAACAATCTTAATTCCAAACATTCTCTCACTGTGAAAATACTTCTTCATTTCAATCTTATGTCTGCACTACTAGAATTTCTCCATACCCACAACTTTTGTCAAGTATTCAATAATATTCTTCCTTAAGCCAATTTTCTCCAACCAAAATAATTTTTGATCAACTTGCCCCAAGATAAAATAATACTAAAAATCAATGTAATTTATCCTGGTATGAAAGACTAGGTTCCTTAATAAATAAATGATGCTTTAACTATGGCATTTGAGTCTCAGGTCCTTCTACTCAAAGGCAAGCTCTGTACAAAGTATTTACATCCAAATAGCTTTCTAACTCATGAAAAAGAACCATATATTTTTGCTTTCATGGGTGAAAGGAAAAATAAAATTTGTCATTTGACTATCCAACTCACAGAATCATTATACAATTGAAAAACATACTCACTTGTAGACCTTTAAATATCTACATCTTCATTCCAGTCATCTTTAACAGATCCACTAACATCAAACATTTCATTATTGTTGTTCCCACCTACAATACATGATGAAGAATATCATGAAGATACTTAAGTAATCTTTTGATGATATTACAAAATTTTTTTCTTGAATTTAACATAAATTTGCTTAACAATCCCATAATACGTGAAATGATCAATCTAGTACATACTATAATATACATCAAACTCTCAACTACAATGTCATACAGAATGAGTCATCTTTTTTATCTCAAACTGAGTAGAGAAACACTACTTGATTGACATTTTCATATCAATCGCTATAGAAGTCCCACTGGCTTAGAATTAGTCATATTATACATTCGAATTACATCTTTCACATACCTATATTTCCTAAACACATAATATTTTCCCCCCAAACTCTCTAGATCTCCATGCCAAGTATAAGAGCATCTCCAAGAGGCTCGCTTAACGCCTCCGTTTAGCTATTTTAGCGATGATTTTTACAAAAACGATCTCCAACAGCCTCGCCACCCAACTTGCTATTTTGAATATTGGCTAAATCACTCGCTAGAAATAGCGAGTCTTCATTCCTCGCCAAACGCATCAATCGAGGAGAATATTTTTTAAAGAGAAACCAAAATACAGGTATTGTTCATATTTTTAACGCTTCAATTCAACAGAACATGTTTTCGATGCACGAAAACATGATTTCGTGCAGCGAGGTGGGGTAAGAGAGCGAAAGAGAATGAAAAACCGTTGTGCAGGACAGAAACAGTAGTGTAGCAGCAGTTTTGCAGGTTTCTCTACAAATTTTGAGGCGTCTGATGATGCAATGCCGCTAGCAAAAAAAATCACAAAAAAACAGCCCAATGAGTGATGAGCCTGATTCTTGCCCAATTCCTCGCTCCTGGCTTGCGATTCGCATGGCCATGGCTCGGTTTCCATTTCCCTGCCCTAGCAGCTTTACATACTTGACATTTACATATTTGACTTTTAATTATTATTTTTTATAATTAAAAAAAAATCGATACTTTGTGAGATGGATAACTAAAATAGATAGTATTGTTGGAATTAACTTTAAAAAGTGAATAGCTAAAATAGATAATATAATATTTTAATAATTTTTTAGTAGCTAAAATAGAGAGCATTGTTGGAGATGCTCTAAGAGTTATTGTCCTTGAATCAGTCATATCAAACTTCTCAATTAACTATTTCTTTCCCGAACTAATCATATCAATGATATTGCCAACCAATAGTATGTAAACCATATGAAAGGTTAATATAATGAAATTTATGCCTATTCCTTTAGTATATATGTAATGGTCAATCTTATATTTAATGAAATCAAACTACAAGACAATCAAATTTTAATACCACATCTGAAAAGGCTACTTCAATATGTACAAAAGGCTTCTCTAAATTGCACACCAAGTCTAGTTTATCATTCATTTAAAAAAAAGATTGACTACAAACAAATTTTTTTCTCCATGTTACCATAAAAAAATATTATCTTTACATCAAACTACTCAACTTCTGAATCAAATCTTGTTGTAGTAACTAACACAACCTGAATAAAGGACAATTTTGCTATGGGTGAGAAAATTTTAACATAGTTTATGCCCTCCACGCGAGAGGATCTCATGGCAACTATTTGTGCCTTGTACTTCTCAATCTCGCAACCAGCCATCAATTTTTGACTGAACATTCAGTTGCATTCAATTATCTTTTAGTTTGAGAGCAACTTCACAAGTTTTCGAGTATAATTTTACTTCAATAATCACGGCTTCTTCATGGCGTGCTCTTATTAAATTAATTCCTCAAAATTCCATGCCTCCACCACAAAATTATGGTAACATGTGCCTACAGTGGGATGAAATCATGACTTCATAATTATTTGTCAAAACTCTCAATCTCTCGTGACATGTTTGAAATCCTAGAGCGACATTCAGTTTGCCTGCCATAACCTCGAAGTCCTTATGGGTTGTTTGCTCTCTTATCATGACATCATATCTGCCTATCACAACTCCAAATACCGCATGGCTAGCTTATTCTCCTGTCACTACTTCAAATATCAGGCATGTTATCACGACATCATATCTACATAGTATAGAGTGGAGTCTCCTGCCATAACACCATAGGAGCATAACCAGCTTTTAACTTCATCCACTAATTTCTTCGTTTGGTTGCATATCATGGCATGTTTCCATGTCATAACTTCATGTTTTCAAGACCACTCTATACTTTGTAGTGACACCGTACTTACAATGGACTTGTTCTACATGGATAGGCATTATTGCATATCTTGCATATTTTTCATGTATTACTTATCCTCGGAACTAAAGAACCCACTATTTGGAATCATGATTATAATTACTCACAACTTATACAAGATTCCACACCTCATTCCTTGAGCAATTATCATTGTTCTACATATCATCTTATCACTCTTATAATCAAAAGAAACTTGACGTTATTATCTATCATATTACATACCAAAATTAGATTTCTACTCAAATCATGAATGTGCATCATCGACAAAAGATATTTGTTGTCACATCATGCATCATCTTCACTTTCTTACGGTTAACTATCTTTGCTAATAATGTTGTTCCCCATATTCACATCTCCTCCAATGAAAGTTAATATAAAAACTCTACCCAAAAAATCCAAAGAAGAGTCATGTAATATGATATGCATATAATATGATATGCATGTGTTTGAACATATTCACATTTCCCCAATATTCATCATTATATGTATGTGTCAACTATCATGTAATATGATAGTTGATATATATGTTTAGCAAAGAAAGTTGATATAACCAAACTCCAATGAAGAGTCAAGTAATATGATATGCATGTGTCAATATACCAAGTATCCCCGTCCACATGAGCGTACAGGCTTTAGCAAAATGAATCTCACCTTCAATGGGAGACTCATCATTTGTCAAGCTAAGACTTGCTTGAGTCACCTACCAAGTATGTTGTCAAGACCTATTGACTTTACTGACACTCCATATTGAAATATCTAGCTAAACCACATTCTTAGCACATCAACTTCAACTTATCTGCACTCTTCAATCTTCCATTTGCCTTTAATCTGCTTTCAGATCACACACTTAATTTTTCAATCATCCCTCTCCCAAAAAATGAATCTTTAGAATATATTTCCTTTAATCCATATTAAAATATTTCCTTACTCTTCCTCTTTGTATCATCTAACAAAAAAACAATAACAACTATCTCATAGAAAATGTATATGGTAATACTACCGATAACAATATTAAATTACCCAAAGAATTGGATAGTAAACATAGAAAGATAATTATTTTGTCATTCTCATTGATCTCACAATAATAGAATATATCAACCTCAATGATCTCACTACAAAAGATAATAATCAAATTATCCCTAGAATTAGCAGATCAATATATGAAATTCATGCAAATATGAAAAAAAAATATTAACTCTTCAATCACAACTTTATAATTTCTACCTCAAAGATAACTTGTTCATCAACAATTTACTTTGATAAAATAACTCCAATTTCTTCCACATATCTTTAGAAATTAATCACCTAAAGTAATCATCAAGACTGTGTATGCATGCTGCAATTTTATATCAAGTTACATATTCTTTGATCCAACTTGTTACAATTGATCACATATGAGGTCTATAACTTTTTATTGCTTATAGTCGACTATAATTTTTTGATTACAGATCAATAATCTCTATCAACAAGTAAATCCTACATTAATTTTCAAAATTCAAACTTATCCTAGTGAAATTCTCACTATTTTTAAATTCAAACTCATCCTAATGAAATTCTCACTATTCTTAAATTCAACTATACACAGATCTAATAAATCCAAGTTATGAACATCAAACAAAACTTTATGACCGAATCTTGCTTTGATATCAAATGTTAAATCCAACAGTCCTAAACACTTAATCTGATACTAAATAATACAACCCACAGTACTAGGACCAAGATTTGATACCAAATGTTAAATATGAGTATCCAAAACAATTACCTCCAATACCAAATGATGGGACCTCTGCGCGAAAATCAAAAGATCAAATGTAATCTGCGGTTTCCTAACATATCATCCATTTGATACCAAAGTAGGAATTGATATAGAGATTCCTCAACATTTGTTTAGGATTTCGAGTGAGGAGAAATATTCTCTCATTGATAAAACATAATAAAAGATCTTATATAAGTATATTTGCTCGCCAAAAAAAAGGAAGAGAACTGAGACATATAGAATATAAAGGAAAATTTATTATACTATTCATATTTTGCAGTAGAACAACATTCAACTTCTCATAACTATAATTTTGATTACATTTACAAGTCTTAATATAATAAAGTAAAAAAAAACTTAAACTTGTGATTTAAATCAAGAAAATACATACCATATCGTGACTTCATTTATATTATGACTTAAATCTTTAAATCACCAATCACAACAAAACAAAATATATCATAATAATAATGATATCACGACATTCCAGAACATAATCATAACATTATAACACATGTTACCAATTAAGTTGAATTGTAACTTCACAATTAATATCATTACTCTAAAGTACATATCACAGCTTAATATGAGGCGTGGCTCGACAATATAGGTCATCATTCAAAAATAATCTTGGGTAGCAACAACCCAACATAATTGCGACTACATTCAGATCATTTTTCCAAAATTTAGGTTGTAGCTCTAAACTATAGCAGTTATTCAAATTTTAGTCCAACCATGACTCAACATAACACGATCATAACTCATCCATAGATATTCCAACTTTAATCCAGTTGCAACTTCACAGAACAATACGCGACTTTTTAGTAAATTTTTCAACTTTGATCCAATAACTCCACATAACAGAGTCGTGACTCCACAACAAGTAGTAATTTTAAAATAAGTATGTGCTAATCCTAACACTCATTCTAAGATCAAAAAGCATTTATGACAAGAGTAAAGTATCCTTAACTTGGCCAATATTAAATGATAGAACTGAGAATTCAGAAGAAAATGATTTAACATTCTTAAACATATAAAAAGATTAAAGGTATCAAGTGGGCAATATAATCTTAGAATGGTCTGATGCAAGACCTGAATTAGCCATGCATGGCTCGACAAAGCACAAACCAAAACATGCCTTGATTGAGATTGTTCTAGCTCGAGGCATGATTCATGTTATGTTGAGCCGTGGGAAACCATACCTCATGTCAGGCCATTCAAGATCCGCACGTTTGGCCCATTAGCATGGTCCATAGAAAAGTGACCCATGAGTAGGCATTGATCATTGGTCACGATCTAAGAGGTCTAGCCCAAATTTGTTTAAAAAAAAATTCATGCATCGTGGTCATGCCGGTCACGCATCATGTAATGAGCCACAATATGGAAAGCGACGAGCACGGCATGTTGCTTTCAATGTCGGCAAAAAAATAATTTTTACAAAGATGTGTAGTATAGCTATTGGATTTGTTTCCGATGCCTACAAGCATAAATCCAATGACTTTTGAATTTTTTATATTTAAAATTTAAAAAAATTAAAAAAAAATTAAAAAAAATATAAATTATTTAAATATAAAAAAAATTATATAATTATGAAATAAAAATTTGTATAATTTCATTCTCTCCCCTCTCATATTTTCTATTTCTTTTTCTTCAATTTGGTCTCCTAACTCTTAGTCTTATTGGGATTTCTAAGGATGTAAAAAATGATAAAAAGTGATTGTATGATAGATAATCAAATATAATTGTGGGGCATAGATTTTTACTCAAATAAATTAATATGCCAAATTTACAGTTATGATACATAAATTTTTTTATTAGATTTTTAAATTTTGTTATAATATAATATAAAATTCTAAATATATATTAAAAAAAATAAATTTAATAAAAATAAATTTAATAAAAATAAATTTGAAATATATTTTAATAATAAAAATAATCTAACTAAAAGGTACGAGATTAAAACTATATTCTCTATAATAGCTTCAACCCTAACTCATTTGCCTAAAAAAATTAAAATTAAACGAATTTTAATAATATAAACTTGCTTTAAAATAATATTAAAAAAATTCTAAGATTTTGAAAAAAGATTATCACAATATATATATATTATAAAAAAATATTTAATATATGATTACATGTGGCATTGGTCACCTTATAAAACAGGTCAATCAATATTTTAAAAAAACATAATGGATTAGATCATAAAAAAACTCAACAGAGCAATATAACCTTTGAAATTGAATTAAGTTCAACTTAATTGATCTTTTTTATATATTATAATTCCTTTGAGAAAGAATACATAGTCAAATTAATTACCATTATAAATCTTTTAATTAATTTTTTTGATGATCATAAAATAATTAATATTATACAACCTTACTTCTAACCTATATATCATAATATTTTTATGTCTACTAGTAGGAATCATATAATAAATATTATAAGTTAGAAAAATAATTAATAAATTTAAAAATATAACAGTATAATATTCGTAATATCTAATATCTAGACTAATCATGATAATACATCATTCACAATCCTTACTTCTTATTATGTAAATTCAAAATAAAGAATTAATAAAATTATCTTTTGATTTTATTAGATTATTCATCATTTTTTATGATCTTGTCATATATGACAAGAATTTTTATTAAATATTATATTTAAAATAAAATATTTAGTATAATTTTTAATAAATAATAATATAGTAAATAATAATATATTTGTTAAAAGTATTAGAAATAAGTTATTAGGTAAAAATTTTTATGTTGTGTATGTGTTGTATTTAGGTGTCAAACGAGCTGTGCATCCCATACCCAACCTGGGGCACAAGCCAACTCAGTCGTGGCTGACCGAGCACGACACGGTCCAGACTCGCGCTCATGCCGTGTCTAGGTCTACCGAGCCACGTACCGGGCCAGGTACGGCCCAAAACAATGGCCCATGGGCACGTGATTTCATCATAACCCGAATCATGCCTCGATCCCACATAGAGGTGTCAAACAAGCTGGCAGCCCGGGCCCGACCCAAGGCACGACCCGACTCAGCCATGCCTGGCTTGGCACTGCATGATTCAGAGTCGTGCCCATGCTCAGCCAACTCACAACATGGCTCATGTTGTGTCATGCCTAGATATACCAAGCCACGTGTCAAGCCAGGCATGGCCCAGTACGAGAGCCCATGGGCACACGATTTAGGGCTTGATTCAAACCATGCCCCGACCCCATCACACCCCGACGTTCGTTCCCGAGCCCAGTGAATCAGAATTTCTGTCAGTCACGTAACCCGACCGACCTGACTCGTTGGTCTTTTTTCCCCTGCCTCAGCTCGAGCCTGATGGTTCCTGAAGCCGAAGCTTCTAGAACCTAGCCAACAGTTTGGGTCGGTTCGATAGTTAAACCTACCTAAAGATTCTACCTGATTTTTAAACAAAATTCAAAAAAATTAAAAAAAAAATCAAAATTTCTCTCTCTCTCTCTCTCTCATATATTCTCTATATCTGTCTATTTCGACTCATATTTTTTTCTCACTATTGATTTTTAGCTTATGGGACTTAGATGTGTCAAACAGAATATGTCTAGCCGGCTCAGCCCATTTTTAGAATGCCTGACCCATTTTAGCCAGCCCGACCGCGCTTTCGTGTCGGGCCAGGCATGACACGGTACAATAACCGTGACGGGTCTGGCCCCGGCACAGTTCTGAGGAGGTCAGCCCGACACGGGCCCACGGCACAAATCTGACAGGTTCGGCCTGATCAGGCCGAACCTCTAATATAGGGTTTCGGCATGCCCGAAACCCTAATTTTTAAAAAAATTAGGATTTTGGCACCCCCGTAACCTTAATTTAAAAAAAAATCAATTTTGCGGCTCGTGCCGAGGTAGCGTACCAACAGGCCGTGGTACTGTGTCGGGCCAGGTAGAGGTGTCAAACGTGCCTGGCCGGGCCGGCCCGGCACGAGGCACGGCACGGTTCGGCCGTGCCTGGGCCGGCCCGGCACGTTCAAAAACCATGCCCGGGTGAATTTAATTTCGTGCCGTGCCCGGCACGGCACGCCGGCACGGGTAAATCCCGTGCCGGTTCACGCAGGCACGCGTGGCATGCCGCCAGTGCCACGCGTGCTGTGGCGTGAGTCGTGACTCACGAGTCACGACTCACTGAGTCGTGACCCAACCGGGCCCCGCCCCTGTTAAAAAGACCGCGGGTCGGGTCCAACAGAACCGACCCGCCCCGCCCCGCCTGCCCTGCCCCTGCCGAGCGCCCGTGCCGCCTGGCCAAGCCAAGCCGTGCCCGAGCGGGCCGGGCACGGCACGGCCTTGCCGTGCCCACGGGCCGTGCCGTGCCCGACTTTAACACACCGTGCCGTGCCGGGCACGACACGATACAATGACGCACGACACGGTAGCACGGCCGGGCACGTGAAAAATGGGCCGTGCCGTGCTGGACCGGCCCGTTTGACACCTCTAGGGCCAGGCACGGCAAGAGGCCCGGTTGGCCTCAGCACGACACGGCACAATTGTGCAGTGGTCGGGCATGAGAAATTTCCGTGCTGGGCCGGCCCAGGCACGACCGAATCGTGTCGTACCTCCTGCCGGGCCGGGCCGGGCCGGCACAGCCCCGTTGACACCTCTAACGTGGACTCGAGTGTGGAGTGTGGTGCAAGTGTAATGGGGACATCAAAAAGACAATTAAATTCACACATTATGATTTACTGGTATTTTTTTTATTGTTTAGTTGTATTTTTAAATCTTCTTAATAATAAAAAATATAATTAAAAAATATTATATAAAATAATATAATTAAAAAAATAATAAAAAATGATATAATAATTTTAATTATAAAATCAAAAAGAATTATAATATAAATAATAAAATCCCTATTAAAAGGTTCAAGGCCACCGAAATTTTGGTTTTTCCGGTTGCCTCAACCCAAATATCTAAAAAATAAAAAACTAAAATAAAATTTATAATTTAAACTCTGTTAAATATAATACAACAAAAAAACTATTAGGAATACAAAAAAAAAAATTAACACAATACAAATATTATAAAAAAATTTTAAATTATAAGAGTTCGTGTGCGACTGAAAATCTTAAGAGGCATGTCGAACTATATACCAAAAAATATAATAAAGTAGATACTAGGCAAACTCAACTCAGTGATGAGTTCATTAAAACTGAATCTAGTTCATTCTCAATATTAAACCTCATCATATACCGAAACAAATTAGCGAGGAAAGACATGACCAAATTGATCACCAAGATTAGTCTTTTGATTTAGTTTCCGGAGGATGCAAGGATAATCAATATTATGTATACTTATTTTCAACTTACATATCATAAAATTTCTAGGTTCACATATAGGAATGACATGCAAAAATACTATAACTTATAAAAAATAATGATAATTAATGAATTTAGAGATTATAGTGAAGTGGTGTTTGTGACATTCGATAACTGAACTAGTCACGACGATACATCTTATATATGTTTCACTGTCAACTATATAGATTCTAAATAGATAATAAATAAATAAAATATTAGAATTCTCATAGATTATTCATCCTCATGATGGCCCGGCTATTTATGAGTGTATGATGAGAATTTTTAAAAAATATAATATTCAAAATAAAATATTTAGTATCATATTCAATAATACATCTAATAATAAAATAACTATTTAACATATTTTTTAGGACTATTAAAGATAAATTATTAAAAAAAATTTTCCACGTTAGATACATGTGTCATATTATTAATTTCATTTTACATAGAAGATAAAGATTATTTTCCTCATTTTAGAAAACATATGTAACTCACTAAATTTTCTTTACACGCCTCATAGATAACAAAAGTTTAATAGTCTCTATTTATCTGTGGATCTAAATAAAAAATTCTAATCAAATATGAGACATCATTGAAATTATGCATACATTATGTTAGAGTCATATATTGAATATGAATACATTATATCCAACAACATCAATAATAAGAGTAAGAAATGTTTTATTAGTGATACTGACTAAGCTACATAAAATATATTTATAAAATTCCTGAAGATTTTTTATGATACGATAAATATATGTTCGGTAGTTTATACCCTCATGACTTGCATTGCACTCAGGTGCATGTGCAATATTAGTAGTATGTTTAGAACGTTTAAAAATAACCTAATACTTCACGATATGATTGTAGAGATAAAAAGTAAATACTTAATATACTAGCTCACTATTCTATCTCTATATTGTCTGACTACCTGCATGGACCCCAGGCTTAAAATGGATGAAATATAAAATATTTTGACATACATAATCTCGTGCATAAACCAGGAAGACCAATCTAAAGGATTCATTCACGAGAAATTGACTAAGCTCTTTACATATTTTGATAGTAGTAGTGAGACTCTAGGTATGAATATAGATATTATATTCGAAAATAATAACTTTTTCATTCAAGTAGCAAGGAAAAAATGATGAAGTTGACAGTCAAATAGGAACGAGCTGTCTCGGTACTTTAATATTAATTACTACACAATTCTATCACATTCTGATAATAAGAATCTTTATATTTAATAGTGGTGGAAATCATATGAGTCCACTTATCTAATGCTATCTAAGATAGCATGAGATCTACAGTCTCCTCCGGTATCAAGCGTAGAATCAAAATCTATTTTTTCTGTTATAGTACATATGAATTAGGATAGGGGTTCCAAATTACAGTTATATATTATTGAAACATTAGCATGTAAGAAGATTTAGAAGAATTCGAGCTTGAGGATCTAAGATGGTATTAGGATTGCAATAAAAGCTGATGAGTTAGTTATTGTTGATGATCTGTGAGATATTGATAATAATTGATGATTAATGACGATTGAGACACTGATATTTATATCATCATTGATCATATGCTGTAATGCTGATGATATTTTTTATTTTCATTTATCTTTTATGGATTGATATTGTCTTTGTTTATTTTTATTGTCATTTTACTTAAAAGCATTAATCTTCATTTATGTTTTTTGTGATTTACATTGGTTTATATTAATGTTTTAGTTTTATTAATTTAGACACTATTAGTTTTAAAATTTTAATTATTTATTATACTAAACTTTATGTTTTTTTAATTTAATAAATTGAAAATTAAATAATTATTTATTTATTTTAATTTAACTATTAACTATAAAATATTTAAGTATTAATAAATTAAAATTTAAATTTTTTAATAATTTTGAATTTGGGATTAAAATAAATATAGAGGGTAGAAATATATCAAGGTACACACCCACTTATATGAATCAAACAAACAAACCAGAAAATTTCATTTACAAAAAAAAATAAGTGATATTTATATATTACAACACATAGTATGATAGTTATAACAAGACTCCAAGTATGAATATAAATAATATATCCATAGATAATAACTATTTCATTCAATTAGCCAACAAAAAATGATAGGATGATATGTCGAATAGGAGCATATTATCTTTATTTAATGATAGTAAAATTTTAAATATTTTGAATTAATAAAAATCATACAAATCTAATTAGCTCGTGTTATCTAGGATGACACATTACCTATTGACTTCTATGATATCTAACATAATATAAGAGTCTATTTTTTCTGAGATAGTCAATATTATTTCATATATGAGATTGAAACTATGATCATATATCATAAAGGTACTTGCATGTATATATGACTAAAAATTTCGAGATTTAATATTCATGATAAAATAAAAAAAGTTACTATATGGTGATAACTTATGTGACATTAAGATCAAGGATATTAAGGTCTCTACAAGTGATACCTTCATATACATACATGATGATGATGATCTATATCTGCATTCATGCTACCATACAAAATTACTAATTGATGATGATGACTCATACTATTTTGGATTGATTTTTTTTACATGACATGATATTTTGTTTGTTTTTAAATTTTTGCCAGTTATACTTCATTTTATATTATATATTATATTGATATTCTACTTATGAATTATTTTTTTAATGTGTAATTTTCATTTTCCTTTAGCATAAATATTTTAAATGCGCACATAAATATAAAATTAAAATTTCATTATATTTTCATTTGGGCCAAAACCAAAATGACCTAGCATGACCCATCACGATATCTAGATTGTGTCGTGTCTAGCACGACGTGATGGTATGATTGAGCCACACAAAAATGAGTCGTGCCGACACGACAATGGCCATTTATCACCTCTAAGAAGGCTATCATATTGTCAAAAAAATATATACAATACCTCATACTCAATCTCAAATAAGATCTAGCTCAAAATCTCTTGATCTTGCAAATAAATAGCAAGAGAAATAAAAACAAAGTAAAAGTTAAGTTGTCTAAAAAAAAAATTTATAAAAATTAAGACAATCAAAAATAAATAATTTATAAAAAAAATAATTTATAAAAATAATAAGATTTATAAAAAATCAAAGACTCAAATTAGATATTATTATATGTAATAATTTTTGAAAAATTATAATTGATTATAATTATATTTTTATAATATGAAAATAATATAATAAATAATATATAATTACTAATAATATTAGTATTATCTCTAGTATCAATAATTCAAAAATCTAAAGTGATTATATAAATAAAAAATCAGTGATAACAAACATACTAAAATAAAAGTCTATTGCTTTAAAGAAGAATCTATGAAGCCCCATGGATGACTCCGATAGTCAGTTTCTCTCTCTCTCTCAATACTGTATAAAGCACTAGTCATCTTCTCTAAACATAATATAAAACAATTGTCTTTGTTATAATTCATCCTCTTACAATAAATATATTGAACTATAATTCTCATCCAACTATCTTTGTTGTGATAATATTTATCCATTTTATACCACAAAATTATGATTTTTCCAACCACGGATAAAACTACACCAAATTAGGATTTTTTTAGATCCTAATTTTTATTTTTTTATAATTCTACCAAAACCCTAATTAGGGTTTCTACTCAAATAGCCATCATGCGCCAACATGCAATACCAACCATGCATGCCTATTGCTTCTCAACCAAATGCACATCTATTGCCATCACCGCAAGGGCATATGTTGCCACCACCATGTACGATTACTTTCTACACTATGCCTGTAGACAACTCTCCTATCACCACCTCGCACATCTCTATCATCACCATTACATGCTTGCTTCTACCTATTTTTGTAATTCTTTTTGTTCTAACCTAGTTTTAATACCATCTTAGAAAAACAATAGTAAAAATATAAATGAAAATAATATTCTACAAAATTCATATATCAAATACTATTATATAATAAATAAAAATGATTGAGATAAATCACATATAAAATATTTATCAAAAATACAAAAAACTAAAAAAAAAATAAAAACCCATAACAATATCCTTGTAGAAATTATGGTGCCAATGAATATAAATTGGTATGGTAACTAACAAAATATCACTAATACTTGATGTAATCATCTAGCACTAACATGTTTGAGGCGACGCCGATATGAGACTAAGGTGGGCGGTACCAACATGAATCTAGCTAATGAATATAAAACCCTACTTTTTTCAAGAAGCCTCTAATTTTATGAAAAATTTAAAATTAATCTAACATCATGTTAAAAATAAAAAAAACAAATACATCGATAAATATCCAATATCCATAAATATCCAATAATCATGATGAATATAATTTTTCTCACTCATAACACTATAAATAGTTTCTAACTTAGATTGGGGTAGTTCACATATTAGGGGTTTCATCCATAACGTAAAAAAATTAAATATATAGATATACAACTGTAACATACATCATGAACAAGAGGTGAGTGGGTGTTTTATTATTATTAAAATCAAAACAACTTGAAATTAACAAAAATGGGCTCAGAATCATTAATTAAGGAAAACATTAGTTTATTTCCTGTTCTTCAAAATAATGCATACATTTTTCAGGAAGACATCCATCTGGCAAAACGTATTTGGCTTTGACCTTCTCCTGACATAGTTAAACAGTCAGCAAGAATCAAACTCATAATTGTTGTAAAAAAATAAATGAAAATCATGCCCGAGGAATACCCACTTTTTGGAAAATGTCACTCTGGGAAGTCTTACATTTCATTGTAATGCCTTTGATACAGTCAAAGTTTGAAATGAAACTATCAAGATCATTATGTTCAGACATTCCAGTTCCACTAATTATACTACCATTGTCTTCAACATTCATTTGCATAGATTTTTCCAGAAAATAAGGGCTCTTTACAATGTTCTTCTTAGTCACTGATTTTTTTTGAAATGTACCTGTAGGGACAAACTTGTGCATATCAATAGCAAATCTATCTTTGGCTAGAAGGTTTTCTTTGCCATTTTCTAGGTCATACTTCTTCAATACTGACTTATGTGGGAAAAAAGGACACCGGATGAAAGGTTTTTTTGTTCTTTAATATTGTATCACCTTGAAATTCATTTATTTGCTTGCTATCGCACTTCTTTAATGCCACTTGATAAGGATTATATGATAAATGCTCAAATTGTTGATGAAAGGAATGTTTAAGGCCATTCTTAACATCTGCCATGATTTTGAGTTAATGAACAATTAAGGAGTAGTACCATCTGCCATGTACTGGCTGAAACCATAATTAAATTTGTAAATGTGAACCAAGAAATACTCTTACTAGTTTTTGGAATCCCTGAAAAATTTACTTCAGCAGAAAAATCAAAATCTACCTGCATTAGAATCTTGAAGTTGTTTGACAAGATAATTAACCATTTAGCTAACCAATATTAAATTTCTAAAAATTTCTGTTAATATCACTCACAGTTTCGTTGAGAGTGTTTGCATTTTCAGATCCCTGTACAGAGGATGATGATGAATTCATATGACAGGAAGAAACAATGTTCATTCTCTGGTGCTCCTGCTCCACAGGACTAAGGGAAGAGTAATCCCCAAGGCCTGGATGCATTGTCATTGTGCGAGGTGCCTGGAATTTTCTCTTTGCTTCTAGAGATGCAAAGCCTTTCAAAATGTCAAAGAAAATCAAGAAATTAACTAGTGGCCATCAATGACAGCTGGACTCCAATTTTTAAATGAAAGTGAAGTTGCTGCCAGCCATCCATGAGTTACTGCAGCCTGCCACCTGTCCAACACTTTCCGTTGGAAGCCTGAGATTATGGGAAGGATACTTCTTGAAGAAGACTCCTTCTGGAAGCCAGAGCTCAACCCATCGGAATAGGGGCATTGATAGCAGGTGAACTTAACTTTTAAGAAGAAAGTGAAGGCTTCCTGCCAGTGTGTGATGAGTTGCAGCAACCAGTCACACATTTAACACTTTCTGTAGAAAATAGTAGCTCCAACAACATTGGCCATCATCACTCACAATGCCAACACCACGAGATTTATTTTTTAAATACAGAAAATAAGCTACGTCATGGATATATTTGTTCAAAATCAAGTTTTTTTTGTATTTTTCAAATGTATTTGTTATATATTATTCTCCTATCTATTTTTCCCATTTCAAGACTATCTTCTTTAAAGATTTTTTTTTTTTGATTTTTTTCTGATTTTATTCACACAAAAGAACATAAAATCAAAGGTATATTGAAACATGCATCATACAATTCTAACAAGCATGATCTTAAGGCCTACATGGAAATATTCCAAATTTAATCTTATATGTAACAAACAACTCCATAAAACAACTCCAAATTTTATCTTTCATTGATAATACAATAAGTTGATACTACTTTAATATATTTATAAAAATGTTTATTATATGATCTACAACATTATTTTAAAATATAATAATAATTTCATTATAAATCTTTTCATTGAAAAAAATAATAATCAATTTTTATGTATTTCAACTACTCATAAAAATAATATATTACCAATTATATCTCAATCTATAACTATCACAATAAAGTATAATAAGAAAACAAATATCATGTCTCCTTGAAAATGTGCCTAATCCATACTATCTCGAACATAAATGACATCATTTTAAAAAAAATAGTTTATATTAGATCTCAAAGTAATCATATCTAATTTATTTATGAGACTAAATTACCTCAACAAAAACAAAAATTTATAGTAACTTTCTTTTGGTGCATTTAGCACTCGAGTCAAATTTGAGAACGCAACTAATTATAAGTACATATTATCTTTAAAAGAAATCAGATGTCCTGATGACTTATTCACATAATATAAAAATAAGTGTATGGGAGAAGTTATGAAAGATAATTTCAGAAATAACTAATTAAACCAAACACAAACTAAATCTCATCTAATAATTGCTAGTTAATTTTTTAATTATTTCCTCAAAGTATTGAAGTTGACTAAATGAGTGATATTTGACAAAAAATCAATATACAAGTACATGAGAGTATGTACTAGAGCACAACTCAAAAGATTAACTTATATAATAATATCAACTACACATCTTCCCTATGATAACACATTAATTCTCTTAGAATATGATACTTTTATCTCAAAAAAAATAACTTAGTTTTTCAGAATCTTTTACCTAGAGTTATGATTGAACTGTAAAGGTATCAAATAAGTTATGTCAGGCCAAAATAACTATTTTTTTTAGGACCAAGCATACCATCATGTCAGGTCATGCCACCAAGAATCCAAAAAAAAACAACAGCCCAGCATGGCATGTCTATTGCACAAGTAATGCCAAATTAGATCAAGTGAGATAAAACCTCATAAGATAAAACTTGATAAGTACATAAAACCTCATAAGATCAAAAAATAATAAAAAAACAAGTAAATAAAAGATAAATAGGTAAGTATAACAAAACCTATAAAAAATAGATAATAAGTACAATTCATTTATTTCTTTTGAAGAGAAATCAAAAGATCAAAATCAGAAAAGCTAATTACATGATAACATGACTCATCAATAGACTCATCTATGATTTAAGTAGACTACGTGTCTAATTTTCCTAACATATAATGTACGTACTATGCAATCATATCTCAAAATCATCAACTTAACATTAGCTTAAATTATAATAGAATCATGAACTTTTATGTCATCTAGAAAAAAAAAAAGAAATTCCTCTCCTTAGAAACATCATTCTCTCAAGAGTCAACTTGACATATGCTTATTTGTACATAAGATGGCTCTATTGAAATGTTATCATAATATGGACTAATAAATTCAGATATAATCACTATTTAACACTCTGTGCTTATTAAAGATCCAAAAGGAATTATAAAGAAATATGAAAAAGGAATATATTCAAATATATATTATGGACTCTTATCATTCCTAAATTTACTAAAAAATGAGTCATTTAAAAAAGATAATATCAACACACTAAAATCCTACTGAACTCTAGTGAGAAACATGTATATCTTTTTTAAATATTAAAATAACCAAAAAATAGATAATTCAAATCCTAGGTAATATCTTAATTTATTCTTGAGAGAGATTAAGAACAAAACAAGTATTTTCAAATACTATAAGAGATAGATTAGACAATTTTTTTCCAAGATATAAGATCTGAAAGAATACAAAATAAGAATTAATAAAAGAAATCATTCAATTTATAAGATAATTAAAATTTAAATAACATTTCTCTAAAAATATTTCATAACCGTACGACCTAATAAGATTGTCTAAATTATCTCAATCAAATAAATATATTTCCTTTTTGCAATCCTAATATGTGAAAATATATTAAATATTATAACAAAAAATTTTAAATATAATCTCATAATTTATATAATCAACACTAAAAATATATAATATTTACTCTAATTCATTGTCAATTCTTTTTTTTTTATATTTTTATTATAAATTTTAACTTTATAGTTGCTTTATTATTATTATTATTCATTTTATTATTATGTCGATGAGCACATCAACATATGAACTACTCCTATAGAATGTGCCTATTATAAAAAGATATTAGTTGTATGAGATTCATTATTGAGTATTATAATATTAATTTTCTACTATGTATCTTTATGTTTTACATGGCACTAGAGCAATACCCTATGAAAAATAAATCCTATAGTGCATGACATGCATAGATGAGGGCTACAAATTTATAAAGAGAGAAAATATGTGCATTGTACTAGCATGGTGTATACATTCACAAATTTAAAAGAAAGGGTACAAAATCATTGTGTACCTATGTTGCACGGACACGGATACGGACACGGGGATACGACACGGCAAGATACGGGGACACGGCAAATTCTAAAAAACTAGGATACGGATACGGCTAGGATACGTCATGATAAAAAAAATAAAATTAAAAATAAAAATTATTAATTATAAATATTAGGTATTTTAAAATAATTAAATATACTGTATTTTAAAATAATTTAAAATTTTGTATTTTAAAATAATGTAAACAAAATGTTAGGTATTTTCCTTCCCCCCCTTCCCCCCTTCCGAAACCCCCTCCCGCCCCCCCTTCCGAAACCCCCTCTCGCCCCCCCTTCCGAAACCCACTCTCGCCCGCCCCCCCTTCCGAAACCCACTCCCGCCCGCCCCCCCTTCCGAAACCCACTCCCACCCGCCCCCCCTTCCGAAACCCACTCCCACCCGCCCCCCCTTCCGAAACCCCCTCCCGCCCCCCCTCCCGAAATGCATTTTTGGATACAGATTCCAAAAAACGACGCGTTTTTGGAATCTGTTTCCAAAAATGCGTCGGATACGTCTCCAAACAACGCGTCGGATACGTCTCTGACGCGTATCCGATACGCCACGTGGCGTATCCCATACGCCACATGGCGTATCCCATACGGATTTGTGTCCGATACGCCACGTGGCGTATCGGACACGTATCCGACGCGTGTCCAACCCGTGGACACGGCAGCTCCTAGGCGTATCCGTGCAACACAGTTGTGTACCACCAATTGAGGTCGTCACACACCCTAAAGGTGTCAAACGGGCCGGGCCGGCATGGGCCGGCCCGTTTTTAACCAGCACGATCGTGCTACCGTGCCGGGCCGGGCCATGCCGTGCCATAATTTAAATTTGAGATTATGGGCCCGGCACGGCCCGTAAGCACGGCGGGCCATGCCGTGCCGTGCCGGGCCCGCTCGGGCCCGGCCTGGCCATACAGGCCATGGCATAGGCTGACCCGAGTGGCTGAGCGGCCCGAGTCCTGAGACTGAGAGTAAGAGAGAGGCAGGGCCGGGCAGGCGGGAGGCCGCACGGACATGCAGAAATCAGAATATTATTTTTTTTTTAATTTATATATTATAAATTTTATTGCTTAAGGTTAAGTATAGAGTATTAATTATTAAATATAATTTTTTTAAAAAATGTTAAAAATTAAAATTAAAAAAAAAACAAATTTCAGAAAATTATTTTTTTTATCAAATTCAAATTAGTTTAGCTTTTTTTATATTTATAATTTATTAATTATATATTCAAGTTATTAATTTTTAAAATAAAATTTAAATCGTAAAAAAAATAAATCAATACATTATGTTAGTAAAAATTAAAATTAAAAAAAAATTAAACTACACAAATGAAAAATTACTAATCATGCTTTTGAAACCGATGGTCCGAACAAAACAAGTATAAGTTTCAACACAACGTACTGTACAAACAAAGCGTATAAATACAATGAAGAAAAAAACATCGAAAAAAAACAGCATATCAGCATAAATCGTCAAGCGGCATATCATGAGAATCATCAGCCGCAACATCAAGATCAGTATCATATGGATCATCATCATCGGCAATCAGCTCCTCTGCCATCGTAGTGGATGTGGATGCGACTGCAGTGTCTATCCTAGTCTCAGCTTCAACACGATAATGGATGCTAAACCTCGATTCCTCCAAATCCTTCAAACATGCCAAGGCCTCAACCATATCTGGTCGTAATCTCGATCTCCTATCCGAAATCACTTCACTGCAACAGAAAAAGCAAACTCCGATGCTACGCTCGACACCGGAGGAGTCAGTAGATCCCGTGTCATCCTAGATAGCACGGGAAAGGTGGACTCATATGATTTCCACCACTGTAATAAATCAAGATTCTTATTATCAGAATATGATAGGATTGAGCAGTAATCGGTATCTAAGTACCGAGACAGCTCACTCCTATGTGATGGTCCACCCCTACGTTTCCCCCTCGCTAGGTTAATGGAATAATCGTCATCTCCGAACAAGGTATCAATGTCCGTAATCACAGTCTCACCACCACCACCACCATACCTAGTATCATAGTATGTGAACAGGTCAGTCAACTTCTCGTAAATGAACCCTTCAGGTGGCTCTTCCAAGTTCATGCACGAGGAAATGAAAGTCAGGGTGTTTTCTACCCCTTCCATCTTAGCCTTAGAGTCCATGCATGCAGCGAGGCAATAAAGAGATGGAACAGTAGACCAGTATTTCAAGTACTTGGTCTCCATCTCTGCAACCATATGGCTAAGCGTCGGGTCAGATCGATACTTCCTAAACATGCTACTAATATTGCATATGCACCGGAGTGCAATGCAAGTGGTGGGCGTATAAACCGACGAACACATGTTCGTCATGTCATAAAATATCTTCAGGAATTTAATAAATGAAATTCCTGAAGCCCAGTCAGTATCGTCAATAATAAGTTCATCACTCTTACTATTGACGTAGTCGGATATCACGTGTTCGTATCCAACACATGATTCCAACATCAGGTACGTGTAATTCCAACGATGTCTCACATCCGATTGAAATTTTTTCTTCTTAAGATTCGCAAACAAACACAGAGTACCAAACTCTTGTTGTTTGCGAGGAGTGCGAATATACTTGAGTGCATTGCGTATATTTTCCAACGCGGGGGAACACACCTTCATACCCGCTTGAACTATCAGGTTAATCACATGACACATGCATCTGACATGAAAGATCTCTCCTAATGGTACGTCTCTAATATTCCTAACAAACATATTGATCGCTACTCCATTATTAGAAGTATTATTAAAAGTGACACTAAAAATTTTATTTTGAATTTTATATTCCCTAAATATTTTCATCATACGCTCAAAAATGGCCGGGCCATCATGAGGATGAATCTCAGTGAATCCTAAAATTTTTTTATTGATTGTCCAGTTAGAATCTACATAGTGACTCGTGAGACAAGCATAAGAAGAATCATCGTGACATGTCCATATATCGGACGTCACGGACACCACTCCACTATATGTCATAAATTCCTTAATTATTTTTTGTTTTTCTAACTTATATATCTTTAGTATGTCACTCTTAGATGTGGACCTAGGAATCCTACGATAGGAAGGCTAAAAATAAGTCTGCATGATGCGCACTACCCTCGGATCTTCCGAAAATCTGATCGGAAGACCCATCAATGTGACGAGGCTAGTCATGTCGTCTCTACTCAACTCGCTGGAGTATACGAAGAGAGTAAACTTTGAGACTGAACTCGATCCAGTCTCAAAAAATGTAGTGCCGAGTTGGGTTTGCCTAGGATCTAAGGGTCCATGTTTTTTGATGCATAATTCGGCATGCCTCTTAAGGTGCCCAGTCCCACATGAACTCTTGCATGTTAAAAGTCTCATACAATATTTGCATTGTGTCATTTCAAGTTCCTCACCTCTAACATTTATTTGTGTTATGATTTTAAAATGAGTTCAACTACAGAAATCCTCCTAGTTTTTTATTTTTTAGAACTTTGGGTTGAGACGATTGGAGAAACCAAAGTTTTAGCAGCCGCAGACGTCTGTGTAACACTAACATTTTCATTTTCCAAATTTAAATACGTGTCAGGTGTATTTGTCATTTTTTATGTTTTTTTTCCTATGTTTTTCTAGAGAGAGAAGCTTCAGAGAGAAAAAGTAAATAAAAACGTAAAATAAATTACCCGGTAAAAGCAATGAGGTCAGTCACGTGCAAGGTGCACCGCAGGAAGCTCTGATGTTCAAAACTCAAGTAGAGTTTCACGAAAATCCAAGCCAAAATCAAAATCATGAGGCTTGAGAGAGAGATGCACGGTTTATCGTTTATGTGAGAGAGAGAAAGTTTTGAGTGGTTTTATGTTTTTGAAAAACATAAATGTTATAGGGAGGGGGGTAGAATTTATAGATTAAAAATATTAATTTTTTATGAAAAAAGATATTTTTTTTATATTTTTTTGATTTTTTAATTAATAATTAGGGGGCATAATCACGAGGACCGTTGGATTCTGCCCCCTAACCGTTGGAGGAGAATCCAACGGCAGAAATCCAATATCATTTGAAAAAATTTTTTTTTCCCGTTAGGATTGGGTCGGGAGTCGGGACCGTGGGTCGGGTCCATTCAGACCCGACCCACGGGCTTTATTTCGGGAGTGCCCGGGTCACGCCCACGCGTGCCCACCGCCCGCGTGAAACCTAACCGACACGGGAAGATACCGGGCCAAGCACGGCACGGCTCGGGCCAGGCACGGCACGGCTCGGGCCAGGCACGGCACGGCTCGGGCCAGGCACGGCACGGCTCGGGCCAGGCACGGCACGGCTCGGGCCAGGCACGGCACGGCTCGGGCCAGGCACGGCACGGCACGGCACGGGCCCGGGCACGGTTTAAAACCGTGCCGGGCCGGCCCGGCCCGTTTGACACCTCTAACACACCCATTGTGTTCAATTAGGCACCAACACTATGATTGAGGTAGAAAGCACATGATATGCATGGTGTTGCGTGATGGCACATGATGGTGCTTGGTTTTCAGTCTACTAATGGTAGAATTTATAGTACCCCAACATTTTGGGTCATGGGGCAAGTTTTGGAATTTTAGCTAATTAGATTATTGGCCAATTAAGATATTGGGAAAATAATAAAATTAAAATTTACCTTAATATGGGTTTCAAGAAACCTTAAAATTTGGTTGATAAATTATCTAATTATTAGTTTTTATGGAGAGTTATAATAAGATGTTTATAAATAGATAAAGAAAATTTATTCTACAATGTACACATTATAGAAAAAAAGATCACGCCAAAAAAATATGCTAACTAATATTTCCAAGGTCATGAGTATTACACAATTTTGAACAAGACATACAGACAACTAGAGCTATCAATAAATCATCACAAAGTTTTCAATAGTAACCCTATTGAAGGTTTCTTCCATTGATTCATTTCTAGCATGGAATCAATAGATCTTTCTCAATTTTTAGATATAACTTTTATGTCTCACTCTCCCATTTTATGCTCCTAAATTACTAACTTTGTGATGAATATTCATATTACAGATGATCATTCTCTATTTAATATCGTTGGTTCTTATTTTTAAAAAAATATATAATAGTCAATGTAAATTATTCAAAATTCATTTGGTACATCAGAATTCAACTTGACTCCTTATGTTTTTAATGTATTTTTCCTATTCCTAATTGTTCTTTTAATTTTCTTTTTGTGAGTTGTCCTTTCTAGACAGCTCATTTCTAATTTTACTATTTCTTTATAAAATAAAAAAATTCTAAAAAAATCTTCTTTAAGAACAAAACAAACTGTACTATATTACTTCTCTCCTACGAAATAAATTCATGATAAATATTTGAGTATGTTGAATATTTTACTTATTTAGTCTCAACTTGGTCAACTATAGAGATATCAATTGAGTCGGGCAGCCGAACACACCCAAAGGCACCACAAGATTCAGCAATGTTAGGCCAAACACGGCATGACTAACACTGTGCCTATCCTAGAGCATGCATGCTGGAGGCACAAATGGTACTAAGTTAGGCTAAAAAATGTCAAACGGGCAGAGCAAACCAGACATGGCCCAGAGCCTAGCCCGATTCAGTTGCGCCTGGCCTGACATGACATGGTGTGGAATTTTATCTCGGATTGAGCTGGGATGCCCTTTGACATTGTTCATGCCGTGCTGGGCCAACATGAACCATGCCTCATGCCGGGTTTGTGCCTCATGTCATGTTGTGCCACCTCATGGCACGATTCATGCAGTGCCAAGCTAGGCAAGGCTGAAATGGGTCATGTCATGGGTAATGTCACGGGTCATGCCCAAACTTCCTGGCCCATTGGACGCCACTAATAAAATTTGAAATAAAATATTTAATATTATTTTCGATAATATTTATAATAATAGAATAGCTATTAAAACAATTTGAGACGATCTATTAGGTGAGATATATTACGTTAGATACATATGTCACGTAATTAATCTTATAGCATAAGCAAAATTAAAAATTATTTCTCAGACATTAAAAAAAATAAAAAACTCACTAAAATATCTTTAGATATCTAACGAACAATGAGAGTTTCATAATCACTATTTATCAGTAGACTTAAAAAAATTCCAAATAGATATAAAACACCATTAGAATTACATCTATCTTATGTTAAAATTATATGTTAGCTACCATTACATGATAACTAACTATGTCAATAGTAATAAAGACCAATTTATTATTAATGATTTAGGCTGAGATAATAACATTTTTTTATGAAATTCTTAAATATTTTTTATGACACAATGAATATGCGTCCGTCTATGTACACACCTACTATTTGTATTGCACTTAGTCGCAAATACAGCATTTGTAGCATATTTATTAAGTGCGTAGAGATCATAATATATTTAGTATCATGATTATTGAGATAAAAATTATGTATTAGAAATACTAGTTTTTTATTCTAACTGTGTATTGATTAACTACATGTATGGATAATAGAATTAATATGTAAGTGATAACAAAATATTTTAATATAAATATCGACGTGCATGAGTTAAGTATAGTAGCTTAAAAAATTCATTCACAAAAAATTAACTAATTTATTTATATACTATGACATTAAGTATAATTTTTAAAGTCATGCTTTGAGTACAGATACAGATATCATGCTCAAAGATGTTAACTTCTTCATTCAATTAGTTATGGACAAACTAAAGGGATGATATTTAGATACTGATTATTATTATATCACATTATACAATAATAATAAGAATTTAAATATTTTGTTATGATAAAAATTAAACGAACAAATTTATCTCATGTTATCTAAGAGTCTATTTTTAGCATCATACAAGATCATCATAACATCATACAAGATAACATATGATATATTAACCCCTTCAATTTTTAGCATAACATCAGAGTCTATTTTTTCTATGAGAACCATTATTATTTCAAATAGAAGATCAATATTACGACTAAATATCATAGAGGCACTTGCTTGTATGATGATAAAAAACTAAGAAAATTCGAGATTTAGCATTCAGAATAAAATACAAGAGATTATGAATAATAATTAATGTGACATAAAGATCAAGAATAATGAGAACACTAATAATAACTTTAGGCATACTCATAATAATGATCTGCATTCGCATCTGCACTATCATACTATAAAGTTCAATTAATAATTTTTGATTCATATGATAATAATATGGTATTAGTATTGGTTTAAATTTATTATTTTTTTATCTCATTATGATGTATGCACTATTAATGTATTTGATCACACTTATTATTTTTATTTTTGTTGTTATTTATTTTATTATGATTTACACATTTATTATATTCTATTTTTATTTTATTATTGAAATGAAATTAATTTTTAAAATTTTTTATTTCAATCAAACTAAATACAATGTTATAATTATGAAATGCAAATGCAATTTGCAAAAGTAGAATGTCAAGATATCATTTTTTTTCTTTATTTTAAATTTTCTTAATTTTTTTAAGTTTAACATTTTTATTTTTTTAAAAATTAATGAAATAATGAATAATAACTAACAAATTAAATTTTTAAAAAATTTAATATTTTATTCAAATTTAAAATTTCAACTCAGAAAACCAAAAAACATCAAAAAAAAAAATCGGTTTGTGCTGGCATGAATTAGCCCGAACTAGCATGGCCTGCACTAGGCTTCACACGGCCCGACAACAGCTCAGCATTTTGCAAGCCAACCATGTTGTGCCAGGCAGCTATTATTGTTATTACATAATGCCCAACAAAACACGATGACATGGTCATACCTTATTGAAATGAGTCATGATTAGATAACTTGACTCATTTGACATATCTAGTCAATTATCAATGACTAAATTGAAAATTTTATAATTCAAAAAAACCATAAGAATAACTTCTTTCGAAACTGAGTTTCTCTTATTATTACCACTCATGTGACTAATAATATCAACAAGTATAACATAAGTTGACTAGTACTAATATATTATCCAAGTAACCCAAAAAAAAAAACCAAAATCAACCCAGAATTTAAGGTTTTGAAAAAGGTCAAAAATTAAGATTTTAAGTCACCTAAAACATGCTATTGGAAAACCCCAAAAACAAAAAACAAAAAAAAAATTTTGAGTTTCTAGATAATCCAAAACCCTTCTGCCAATTACCTAAATAAAAAAGAAACAGTGCATACATGTCCCATCAACCGACCACTAGCTTCCACTATTATTGAAGTTCCAGGAGCATAACATTTTCATAATGTCAACACTGTAGACATCAATGCCAATTGCACATTGTGGATGTGCCACGACCAAAAAAAATGACACTCGGTGATATGCACTGCTAACTTCATTATTTTTTCTTCAACTCTTTGTGTGAATGAACGTATCACTCAGATATAAATGTACTATGTTGGCACAGTACACATATTTTCTCTCTCTAGGATTTGTAACCCTCCATATGTCGTGAGTTTAGTTTTCCCTAGGGTATTATCTCTAATACCATATTAAAATTCAAATCCACAAAAAAAAAATGCATGACCAATTAATACTATCATCATGCAAACAAGTTATCATAAAGCAAATAAATAAGATAGATACAGCCCACATATTAAGCGCTTTCATCAAAGATAAATAAAATAAAAAGATAATAACAATAAACTAAAAAGAATTGCAAAGCTGTAAACTATAATAATTATTATTTTTAATAATTTTTATATTTTACATAATGTATCAATATTTTTAATAAAAGAAAATTTTATGTTTATTTAAAATTTAAATAATATTTGATTATATATGCATTTAGAATTAATAAATCATTATTAAATTAAATTATATCAGAAAAAGTAATTTAATATTAAAAAAAAAACATATAAAAATGTGCAGACCAGATCACACCTAGAGGTGTCAATATATACTTTAAATTAAATTAATAATTAATAATTAAATTATATTTTGCATGAGGCACGGCACAAATCAGCCGTGCCGGGGCTGCTCCGGCACGAAAATTTCCCGTGTCTGGGCCGGAGCAGTGCCCGGGTACGACACCTATCGTGCCGTGCCGTGCCGAGGCCAACTGGGCCTCGTGCCGTGCTTGACCCGGCACGGTTCGGTTGCTCGTGGCACGGTTCGGTTGCTCGTGGCACGGCCCGTCGGCATGGGTCATATCCCACAAACCTGCACCTCAATCCCTACGACCCAAGTCCCCAGTCCCCACCCGAGTGACCGAGTCCCCACCCTCTGACACGCACCCCATCAGCATGCCAACAGAGCACCACGCCGGAAAAGAAAACGTGCGGGCACGGGTAGAATCCAACCCGACCCGTGGTCTCGCCCAACCCGAATCCCCCGCCGCCAACGAGCAATGCCAACGGTTAAAAAAAATTTGAAAAATAGCCGTTGGATTTCGCCTCCAACGGCTAGTGGGCAGATTCCGACAGCCCTCATAATTCTGCCCCCTAAAATACTATAAAAAATTTAAAAAAAAAACAAAAAAAAATACTTTTTAAAAAAAAAAATATTTCTTTTAATATATAAAATCTCTCACACCTCTCTATAACATTTATGTTTTTCATAAATATTTATTCTCAAATCTCACTCTCACATTCTCACTCTCTCAAAACTCTTGCTTTTCTCTCTTTTGGGACTCGAAATTTCGTCATTCGGCTCGGCTTTTGGCGACTCTCAACTCGGGTTTAGATTTTTGATCTAGACTGTGGTGCACCGTGCACATAATCTAACTCACTGCTTTACCGAGTAATTTATTTTAAGTTTTTTTTACATTCTCTCTCTCGATCTCTCTCTAGTCTCTCTCTCTAATCCTAAAATAGTAAAATCTAAAATCTATCATCTAGTTCTAGTTTCTACCACCAGTATCATGTTTAACAAAAATCCTAAAAATGACAACTACTAATGAAACATATTTAAATTTAGAAAATAAAAATATTACACAGATGTCTGAGGCTAGTAAAACTTTGATTTCTCCAGTCGTCTCAACCCAAACTTCTAAAAAAAACTAGGATGACTACTATGATTTGGACTCATTTTAATTTAATAAAACAAAAAAATATTAGAGGTGATGAAGAAGAAATATCACAGTACAAATATTGTATGAGAAATTTAACTTGTAAGAATTCATTTGAGACTAGGCACCTTAAGAGACATGCCGAATTATGCACCAAAAAACATGATGCATTAGATCCTATGCAAACCCAACTTAGCACTGCATTTTTTGAGACTGAATCGAGTTCAGTCTCAAAAATTACTCCTTTCATATACCGCACCGAGTTGGGTAGGGACGGCATGACCAGACTTATCACATTGATCAGAAGATCAAAGGGTAGTGCGCATCATGGAGACATATTTTCAGCCTGCTTATCGTAGAATTCTTATGTCCACATCTAGGAATGACATACAAAAATTGTATAAGTTGGAACAACAAATAATAATTAATAAATTCATAGCATATAGTGGAGTGGTGTCCATGACGTCCGATATTTGGACAAGTCACAATGAATCATCTTATGAATATCTCACCAGCCACTATGTAAATTCTAACTTGATTATGAATAGAAAAATTTTAGGATTCTCTGAGATTCTTCATCCTAATGATGGCCCAGCCATTTTTGAGTGTATGATAAAAATCTTTAGAGAGTATAAAATTCAAAATAAAATTTTTAGTATCACATTCGATAACGCATCTAATAATGAAGTAGCGATTAACATGTTTATTAGGAATATTAGAAATGCACCATTAGTAGAGATCTTTCATATCAGATGCATGTGTCACATGACTAACCTGATTGTTCAAGCAGTTATGAAGATGTGTTCCCCCGCGTTGGATAATATACGTAATGTACTAAAATATATTCGCACTCCTCGCAGACAACAAGAGTTTGATAGTCTCTGTTTGTCTGCGAATCTTAAGAAAAATAAATTTCAATCAGATGTGAGACACCGTTGGAATTACATGTACCTGATATTGGACTCATGTGTTGGATACGAACATGTGATATCCGACTACGTCAATAGTAAGAGTGACGAACTTATTATTGACAACACTAACTGGGGCTTCAGGAATTTTATATATGAAATTCCTAAGGATTTTTTATGACACGACGAACATGTATTCGTCGGTTTATACTCTCACGACTTGCATTGCACTCAGGTACATATGCAACATTAGTAACATGTTTAGGAAGTATCGAACTGACCCGATACTTAGCCATATGGTTGCAGAGATTAAAACCAAGTACTTAAAGTACTGGTCCACCATTTCATCTTTTTTTTGTCTCGCTGCATACATTGACCCTAGGATTAAGGTGGAAGGGTTAAATATTACTCTGACTTACATTTCCTCGTGCATGAACCTAGAAGACCCACCTGAATAGTTAATTCACGAGAAGTTGACTGACATGTTCACATACTACAATATTAGGTATGGTGATAGTAATAATGAGACTGTAGCGGACATGGATACCTTCTTCAGAGATGATGATTTTTCCATTCAGTTAGCGAGAAAGAAACAACGGGGTGGACCATCACATATGAGCGAGCTTTCTCGGTACTTAGATATCGATTACTGCTCAATCCTATCACATTCTAATACTAAGAATTTTGAAATCATATGAGTCTATCTTTCCCGTGCTATCTAGGATGACACGGGATATACTGACTCCTCTGGTGTCGAGCATAGCAACGGAGTCTACTTTTTTCATTGCAATGAACGTGATTTCGGATAGGAGATCACGATTACGTCCAGATATTATTGAGATCTTGACATGTTTGAAGGATTAAGAGGATTTGAGATTTAGCATCCAGGATCATGGTGGAGCTGGGACATGGACTGCATCCGCATCCGCTACAAAAGCAGATGAGTTGATTGCTGATGATGATGATCCATATGATAGTGATTTTGATGTTGTGGTTGATGATGTTCATGATATGCCGATTGACGATTGACGTGATTGCCGGTTTCCCCTACCTGTTGCCAGACACTAGTTTCCAATGTCACGCTACGCCATACCAGAACAACATGCCACATTTCATTTGTCATTGCCACTTGATTTTAATTTTTGAAGTCTCACGGTCACAAACACATTTGATAATTTTTGTGATTTATTATTGATTCTGCTTTTTGATTTCGATGTTTTATTTTTTATTGATTATGCATTTTTTTTACATTACGTTGAAACTTGTATTTGCTTTGGTTCGGTATTTATTGGTCGATTGATCATTTGGTTTGATTTTGTTTTTTTGACTTTGTAAATTTTTTTAACGAAATTTTTGTTTTATTTATTTTTTTGTTTAAAATTTTCATTTAAAAATTAAAACTCTATAATTTAATACTAATAAATTATAATCTAAATGTATTTAAAATTTATAAAAAAAATTTTAACTTTATTAATATTTTCAAGTTACAAATTTATAATAATTATCAATTTACCAATTTAAATTTTAAACTGTGTAATTAATTTATATTATATTTTTAATAATTATCAATTGCTCGGCACGGGCAAGCGGGCCGTGCCGGGCCTGCCTTTGATAAACATGCCAGGTTTGACCCAGCACGAAAGCACGAGCGTGCTCAAAAAAAAAAATGGGCCAGGCTGCCCCGGCACGTCCCGTTTGACACCTCTAATCACACCTCATACATTAAGGTTTTGCTCATTGGTGTGCTTTACATTTTTCTGAAATATGCACATAATACAAAACAAAAATCATTAAATACATCAAAATGACTAAGAAATCATATGAAAATAATTAATCCAAAAATTGCAGAATCTTCATTTTTACCAGATTTGGGTTTATGACGTGTATGTATAGTGCCCATAAATTCATGTTCGCATGTGCAAGTGCAAGTTACTTTCTAACTAAAGTGATTCTTTCTAGTAAGGGGTAGAGAACTAACATAAAAACATGAAGAATTACAAGGAATAAATTTCTTATAGCCAATTAGTGGCAGTAGTTACTACCATGAAGATTATTGTTAGCACCTATGTTGCACGGACACGGATACGGACACGGAGATACAACACGACAGAATACGGAGACACGGCAAATTCTAAAAAACTAGGATACGGATACGACTAGGATACGTCATGATAAAAAAAAATAAAATTAAAAATAAAAATTATTAATTATAAATATTAGGTATTTTAAAATAATTTAAAATTTTGTATTTTAAAATAAAGTAAAAAAAATTTAAACCCTCTAACACCCCACCACCCTCCCTTTATAGTTTTGATTTTGGAACTCTCCCCCCTCCCGATACAGATTCCAAAACCCTCCTTTCCCTTTATAGAATTAGGATACCTTAGATATTGTCGACGCCTCGGCGGTGTGCTCCTTCCCTCCCCGTTTGACACAATGACAATTAACAACTATTTCTCGCAATCGGCTTGTCGTCAACTCCCTGTCGGCGGTGTGCTTCTCAATTTGTTGGAGATGTAGGAGTAATAGTTAATATATAGTGTATCTCCGACGCGTTAGAATCGTAAAACGCGTCAGTTGGTAAACGACGCGTCTGTAGGTAAACAACGCGTCTGTTGTTAACGACGACTGTTTTCGAACAACGCATTGGATATGTCTTCGATGCGTATCCGATACGCCACGTGGCGTATCGGACACGTACCCGACCCGTGTCCGATCCGTGTCACCGTGTCCTCGTGTCCGACACGTGGACACGGCGACACGGGTCGGACACGGCGACACGGCAGTTCCTAGGCGTATCCGTGCAACATAGGTTAGCACAATAATTATTTAGCCAATTCGATTTAGAGCACAAAGTATTATCATTGTTATTAGCAGCCTCTGCTGCAATGATTAAGCTATTGATGATATATATTCATCAAATAAATTTTCAATGATAAAGTTATTTCAAATGTAAATATCATAGATAGTATCACTGCATAAAGATGCAATCTACAAAAGATAAAAAGAGAAATGAAATTAGAAATGACAAGATTCTGCAGCAGGTAATATCAAGCATTGGAGGATACAGAAATAATTAGAAAGAAGATTCTTCTGCACTGGCAAATCTAGACGTTTCTTTCTGCTTTTGGGATAAAAACGTTTTATTCCAGAGGCACCATTAAGTGTCAATCCCAAACTAGAACGTTCACCCTTTAAGAGTACAGAATCATTAGAATTCATGTAGTTTTAATCCAATTTAGGTAAAAATAAAATGAGCATATGCCAATGCAGCCATACCAAAGGTGAAAAATACTCAAAAATATAAATCAAGCAATCATTTTCAATTAATATCACAATAGATGAAAGAAAAATCACAAAGAAAATATCATTGGGATCAAAACATATAAATTGGGCATCTCTTATTTTTTATAGGAATAAGTCCTATCAGATATTAAAAAAAATTAAAAATTTTCATCATATAATATAATAACTATTTAAGATAATACATGAATTATGAAATATCATTTTTTACATATAAGTAATCAAGTAATATAGAGATTTAATAAAGAATGTCTGACATTATAAATATAATTAGATATCATATGTTAGTAATCAACACATTACTCCAACATAAAATATATATAATTTCAATAATGTATGCCATTCACATAGAATTTAATTTATTTTTAATCTAATAATTTACAATGAGCATAAAATTCTTGTAGTCTACTAGGTGTCAAAATATATTTTAATATATTTTATATATACTATAATGAGCAAAAAATCACAACTTATAATATTATATTTATTATATGACACATACATTTAACGTGAAAAATATTATTTAATAAATTATCTTTAATGATTCTTACGAACATACTTATTTTAATATCATTATTTGATATATTATTAAATATTATGCGATTTATTTTATTTTTTATTTCATATTATCTAAAAACTCTTGAGAGAAACTCATATATAAAAAATCATCAAAAGAATACAAGGTTTCATAGAATTCTAATATTTTTATATTTAATTTTATATAAGAATCAATAAATTAGATAATAATGCATGCGAATATATTGTCATCATGACGACGCAATCTTATTTTTTAATATCATTAATTATTATTTATTTTTATATTTATAATTTTTTATTAAGTCACTCTTATTTACTAATTAACAAACCCTACAATAAGTAAGTTGGATGACATATGCATAAGATGAAATAGTCTAAAATATCCTAAAAATCTAATAAGAATACTCGTGTTAACAATTAACTTAGTTAAGTTTTTTCTTATATACTCATGATAGTGAATAAATAGAGTCAATAGATCAAAAATTAATTCATATTCAAAAAACTCACTACTCAAACTCAATTATGTTTACCTATAATTTAATGCATTATATTTTTGGATATTGTTAGGCATATCTCATAAAGTGTTCAGTGCCAACAATATTTCTACAAGCATATTTTTTTTACAATAAATATATTGCATCGAATATTTTTTGATATTCATAAATTTATATTTATATTTATTTTAAAATAAGTTCGTAATATAGATATTCTTATATTATTCAATTTTTAGATGTAGAGGATGAGACCAACCTATGACTTGGAGGAAACTCAATCTCGAGCCTTTCAATTGAGTTGCCATTATCAATATATGGGTATATACCATTTTCATAATATTCATTATTTTTTTATTTTTATAGTTTATTATTTAAAAAATTTGAATATAATAAAACTATATTTTATTTATATTATGGTTAAACAATTAAAAAAGTAACTTCGAACATATTTTTCAAACTAAGTACCTATCAAGTTCACAATCCCTGATCAGAATGCACATCCATCAATATCAAATTATTGACAAACACAATTTATAATTTATATAAATTACAATATAATAATCTAAATAAAAAGATATCTTAAACTTGGGCTCGTTTTATGATATTTTATGAGAAAGAAAAAGAAATAGAAAATATTACAATTTCAGTATAAAAAAAAATTATTAAAATTAAAATACAATTTATAAACAAATTTTAACATCAAAAAAATAATTTTTTTAATATATTTCACAACATGATTACAACATTCATTGGATAATTATCCATAGAGCAATTGGAAGAAATCCAACGACTTATATTACAAATAAGAGATAACATTAAAATGTATTTTTTTAATTAGGCTTACGACATGACATTGATAAATTGATGTTCGATAAGAAAGACAACCATTATTAAATAATGAAAGCAAATTTTAAATGGGGTAAGTGCATTCATGTGCCCCATTAATATATCATTACAAAAATGTGAGTGAATGCACGTGTCTTTTTAAATTAGCATGCCAACACGACAAGTGTGTGCTAGTCTAGTAGGGCACACAACACATCCCTCATAGGCTCAGCATGGCACACATCCCATCCCTTGCAAGAACAGCATGGTACAAGCCATGCCACATGCCGACTTGGAAAAGGTCCAAGCATAACAATTTCATGTTGTGCCTCGGAGCGATCTCGAACCATTCGACCCAGCTCACGCCTATAATACCTTATCAAGATTACCATGAAGAAATCAATAATTTACATCTAGCTAGTATATCATATAACAAAGAGATATTACAAAAAAAAATAATACACACCAAATATTTACCTTTTCAAAAGGATGACATGTTGCATAATGATAATATAGATAATATATAAACTCTAAAATCTTATCTTTCTTTTTTGTAATAGTTTTGAAAGGATAAACTAGATTAGTAATTCATTTGATTTCTCAATTTCTTCAATAAATTGAAAGTCAACATATCATTCATTACAGACTTATCATATATGACTCACTACATGAAGTTTAAGAAGAATATAATAAGTAGCAAGAAAAAATTAGAGATGTATGAAATGGTGAGCATAACCAAGAAGTACATCACATTCATTCAATATAAACTCCCAAGAAAAGTCAAAGATCCATATAGGTTTACAATTCATTGTGTTATCAAGGAGGACACTTTTCATATGATATTATGTGACTTAGGAGAAAGATCAAATGGGTCCACAATTATTTTGCTTAATACATCTTATCATTTTCTAATGGAGTTCATTGAATCTTCAAATGACCAAGTACAAAATATATCTATATCTAATTCTTCTCAAACCTCTAATCCATTATTCCTCTCTATAATGCATATTTTCCTCAATTATTTTATTTTGACTCATTATTACTTTCTATCACTCACTTGTGAAGAACTCATAGGGTATTCCAAATGATTCAGTATTTTATATCAATCTGGTCTTCACTTGTTTCATAGCCTCTTCCAAGATTATCATAATGTGATATTCAAATTAGTTTGGTTGGTTGCGAATAAAAACACTTTCTTATTGAGATGCATCTCCCAAATTAGAATATTTTTCTCTGAATTAGCTTTGCTTTGCCTTTATCTTTTTTTTTCTTTTCATATAATATTCACGCTTGTTGTCTCCTCTTCAATTTTACTACTAAAGAACCAAGCATGGACTTTATTTCTACCTTTGAGCATATTTTTATATAGTCAATCTCTAATTTCATAATTTTTAAAATATTGAGAATTTCTTTCAAATTACTTCCTTGCCTAATTAAATAATAATTAGATTGGAGCTGAATTTCATCATCATGTTTTTCTTCACCCTTTTTCATTACTTCTATGTCAACTTCTAGGAAGAGTGACATTCCTTCTTATCTCTCAAAATTTCTTTTCACATCCACGAACATAAGAGAAATATTTATTGATATCATTCATTTCTATCTTCAGTTTTCATAATAAATATTCATCTAAACTAGTTTTCATAATTAATACTCATCTACAGTAATCTCATAAAATAAAACTTACTTTAAAGTGGAGATCATGCATTCTTTTTATCATTGCCTAGCATTATCCAAGATGAGAAAATGTCTAAGAATGAGATTTGAATTACCTAATATCATCAAAAAATAATAATAAAAGAAACAAAAATCAAATAAAAAAAATACAATAAAATATATAAAATTAAGCACTAAGTATATCTCTTTTGCTTCCTCAAAAGAGTAATTAGAATGTCAAGATCATAAGGATTTACTATAGAATTGTCAGGCTCCTCGATAAGCTCATTTATGATCTAAAAAGAATGGACGTGCCTATCTCTCCTAATATAGAGTAAGTCTTAGGTGGTCAAATTTTCTAATTGCCGATTCAATAAATTTATACTAATGCATACTATTGTACTATTATATCATCTAAGTCTAAATAAGGTTCTCCTACTCAATAAACCTAACTCTATAGATTCAATATAAGTTTGCACTGGTGCACACTCTTATACTACTATGTCATATGCTTATTATGAGATCTATATATTTGAGAAATCTCACTCTCTAAATTTCAGATAATCTGAATTTATTGGTAAGCATGATAACTATATACAAGTAACATCATACTGAATACAATATAATCAGATATAATCAATAGATGACCATAACTACTAACTAGTGGTCCATACAAGGGTATAGTTAAGACAGGAAGAATTATACATCTAAATTTTATTTATAACATATGGATTTATACTATTCTTAGACTAATTAAAAATGAGACGTGACCAAAAAAGAGAAAATATACACTCAATAAAATCATATCAATCTCTAGTGAGAAAAATATATATCCTTTTAGGTACTAGAGTATCTAAGAAAAACAGAACTTTAAATCTTATATGTCACTTTTTTGCATCCCAAAGAGTAATCAATGATAAAACAAATATATTCAAAAACTTTGGAAGACATACTAAATAGCTTCTCTCCATGATATAAGGTATAAAAGGATAAGCCCTGAGAAAAAATATAAGGACATGGAAATTTCATGTCGTACCACAGAACAAGCTAAGGTCGCCCAACCCAATGGACACTACTAACACCTCAAAATCCCTATGAAGAAATCAATTATTTGTATTTAACTAATGTATCCTCCAACAATGAGATACTAAAAAAAATAAGAATACATGTCAAAGTCGCATTGGTCATTTGAGTATCAGTATCCTAATAGTCCACACAAAATATATGAATGTATCATCTTACTAAAATCTTACCTTAAGATGATCTACCTACTCATCTAGACTTATCTTCATGATAAATACGCATCTACAACCAACAATAATTATTCCTAAAAATCATGATATTAATTTTCAAATCTCATTAAAATATAAGGTATTCATTTCTTTTATTATGATCTAGCACCATCCAAAATAAAATAATATCTTAATATCATCAAATAAAATAATAAAAAAAATAAATAAACAAAATAAAATATGTCAAAACTCATGAAATCAAGTATTAAGTAAATCTCATATATCGGTGTCTATCCCTTCTAGAAAGCAATTAGAAGATCAAGATCAAAAAAATTAACTATACAATCATTTGACTCCTCTATAGGCTACTCTAAAGACGAAAGATTGAGCATATCTCTCTCTTTTGATATTGATTCTAAGTTTTAGGTGATTAAATCACTTAGTTAACAATTTAATATGAGTTTGTATTGGTCCATATTATTGTACTACCACATCACGTATGTTTAAGTGGGGTTCCTTTGTTGGGGAAATCTAACTCTCTCTAGATTCAGTATGAGTATGTACTAGTGAATACTCATATACTACCATGTCATCTACTTTTAAATGTAATCTCCCTACTCAAGACATCTCACTCTCTTTAAACTCAAAATTGTCCAAGTTTATTAGTTGGTATAATGACTCCAATAAAAGTAACAACAAATTAAATATTAACATGATCAAGTGTGACCTTTCATGTAATTAGCACATTTCAATATCAATTTATCTCTCTCACTACTATGTACCACTCTCAATCACCTCTCCAAAAATAAAAACCAACAAATGTGTTTGATGTGACCTTTCATGTGATTATAACATTACACTATAACATGATTATAAAAAAAATTAATTGAGATAACACATACACATCTCTTTGGTATAAGTATTCTATAATATTTTAGGGAAATACAATCTTAATTACAAATTAATACATCAATCAAATGAATTCTATTTATTTTCATCACATGACCTTTTAATTTTTACACTATTAAAAAATTATTTAATTCATCTTTGAGAATCTTAAAAGGTATATATTTGTTTAAAATCTCTCCATATAACATGACAATATGACATCTAGTATGGTTAAGTGCATTTTTCTTAATTATCGTAATATCTAAAAAAATACAAGTGATATTCAGTTAAGATTGATGGAGTACTTGTGAATATTAATTTTACTTTTTTTGAGCGACTAATTTTTTTAATGTGTCCAGAAAGAATAAATGTCTAAAAATTATATCATATTTATTACTTTTTCTTACTTATACAAAATCTCACATGAGAGTCCATGTAGAAAAAAATCATTCATAGACTATATTTGGATTTTTTAATTCACATTATAATGACACTCATATAGAATCTTCTTATGTGCTAACAAGTACATAATAGATTGACTTTTGAGAAATTGAGATCATCTTCACACCGATTATCAAAGTGAATCCTTGATTCGACAAGATGAAGCATCAAACATCTCACATTAAATTTTCACCAATATTAAACTAAATAATGATATATAGTTAATTTACGTATATGGATATTATAATTATGATTGTATAATAATTTATTGTGAAAATATTATATGTTTAAATATTGATTAATATTGAAGTTAATTAGAACAAAAATTTTAGATCCTACACTAATATATATATTTATGCATATTAACCATAATGAATAACAACAAATAAGTCATGAGTTTGCACAGAAGATTAAAACTAAAGAAAATAACAACTCTTCTATTCTTATCTCGTAATATAAACCCATGAGTAAAAATCTTAAATTTATAAAAACTTAATTAATGAGTATGAAACTTATGAAGCAAAAAACACATATGAATTTATGATTTGAGATTTATGTAGAATGCATAACTTAGGAATTTCATCATAATGTGATTATCAAGTGTTGACTATGATGAATAATGAGAGGTTAAGTCATGAGACAACGTGAAGTAAGATATTTTGTAAGATGATGATAATATTACGAATTATTTCCTTTTATATAACTTTAACAAGAGACATCATTAAGAATAATATAATAATTGATGCGAGTATGACAATTATAAAATCAAAAGCTCAAACACAATAATTATTATATTATTATATGTCTATTATGACTATTAAGATCATAGAATAGAAATACATACTTAAAATCATTAATAATAATTATATATTACCTAAAAAAAGTAAAAATATAAATAATTTACAAATAGAGTAAGTATGATTTGTCATAAGCATTTGATGGTATCGTTAACGACAGACTCAATCTCAATCCTTATCAAAGTCCCACAAATCATCATTTGCTACCAACACATCCGCTCTTGCTGCAGTTGACAGGAATTGCGTATTTTTATAAAAGTAAAAAAAACAATCTTCATCCCGACTTATACTATAATTTAAATAATATGACACATGCATCTAACATGAATAAAATATCTTAATAGCATGTCTCTAGTAATATTAACAAATATGTTAATGACTACTAAATTATTAGATGTATTATCGAATGTGATATAAAATATTTATTTTGAATATTATATTCGCTAAAAAATCTTATCAAGCACTCATAAATGATTGGGTCATCATGAGGTTGAGCCCACCACTAGTAATATCATTAGACACTTATGCAATGATGATCAGTTACATTCTCATACCGATTATTATTGGTATTGAGGCATTGAACATACATTATTATGATTTAAATTAACAATTTTTATTTTATATTGATATGATTATTTAGTATACTGTCATTTATGTTAATAAATTTATTTTTAATGAATTATATGAAATAAATAAATAATGTAATATCGAAACTCATAAAGTATAACTTAAAATATGAAATTTATAAAAAAAATTAAAATAATTAATCCACAATTGATGATAGGTGGGGTGGGGGTGAGACCAAGAGGGTGACAATGAGGGTGAGTCAAGTCGAGTGCTAATCAATCTCAAACTTGATGTCCTAGCAGGCTAGCAATGCTAGGCTAGGCCTAGGTTGGAATAACCGGGCAGCTCAACTCAGCAAGGCCCAACTTGACCCGACCCAACCCTAATCATCCTCAAGCCGATCATATCATGTCGAGCCATCCATTATTGAGTCGTTGACATGATGGCCCTACTTGGACACCAAAAACCTGACCATGTCGGCATGGCGGGCCATTTGACACACCTATTTATAGATGAAATTTTATATTTATCCCTGGTAAGTATAAATATTGATATATGATCTCTATGAGAACTCCTAGATAACATTTGTAGTCAATATGTTTTTTCAATATTATGTAAAGTTCTAGACTTCTTTGGATATAATATCCAATAATTATCTCTAGGTGATTCATTAACTTGTAGTGAGTACATTGAATTGATGTTCTCCATCTGTCTTTGTTAAATAAATTTTGGTCAGGTTGGATCAAAGATGAGCACAAACAACCACAATTATTTGATTTGATATCCACAAAATAAGACATAATTTTTAATCTAGTTTTTAATTGGTACAAAAATGTGACATATAACCACAAATCATTTCATGGAGAAGAATTATGATGAAGTTATTATAACAAATTATATTTCTACAACAAGGTAGCTAGTAAATATATATTTTTTATCACATTCATTGTTGCAACTCATTCCCTATTATTCCTTGACCCCCACATGCAAGCCTTGAGGCCTTGAAGTCGAAGTAGGTAAGGCCCTAGTTCTAACAATATGAATAAGATATTTAACAAAGATATTGTATGACACATACCCAACACCTCGAGAATCAAACTCATATCCTCAAGGGTTGGGTAATATTTTTGCTTTGCCAATCGAACTATCATGTTATTATTGCTCAACTAGTAGATATATTTACAAAGATTTTGAAAAGATTTTAATTTACATATTTATTGTAGAATCTCAAGAACACAAAACAACAATCACACTCAATAATCAAAGTCATACAAAAAAATATTTTTATATAATTGACAAACCCTATTGGGATAACCCACATATTGCGTGATCTTAACAATGTAATATTAAAAAAAAGTACAATAAAGTTGAAAAGAAATTTCAACACTCTCTATCAAGTAGGTGCGTACAAGTTAATAACATTAAATATTGAGAAAAGAAATATAAGTTGAGATCTTCTCAAGATCATCGTAAATATGGTTCATGGTTGTTCAGTTATCTGAATATATGTTTTAATAATGATTACATCTAATGTTTCATCTAATATGTTGTAACATGTTAGGCATTTTTAACAATATAATATGAAAAAAGACAACTCATATGTTGGTTGTTCCCATCAATATAACATAGAAAATAAAAATATGCTAAACATTAAAAGAAACTACTACATAAGACATTTAGTGATACGGCTAACTTGTATTTTTGAAATTGACTATTCAGATATTATTTTCTCCAGCTACTAGGATAGTCTAATTTTAGTTACTAATATCTATTATAACTTCTCACAAATGAATAATATATCATTTAAACATGAAAACTATTTTTATTTATCATTATCTTGATGAATAAGTGCAAATAGGACAATTACTCAATTTAAGCACAAATAAATTTTTCTCATCCATTTTGTTGGTTGTAGAATGCATCATATGGCTTAAAGTAGTTTTAAAAAGTTTAATTTGCATGATTTTCAGTTGTTGTTTCTTTTAATTTGAACATCTAAGTTATATATTATTTCTTGTTTTATTAGAGCAATCCAAATAATATGTTTATCTTATTTATAGCACATGTTGATCATATCCCCATTAAGAGAGATGTGAATTTGAAAATCGTACAACTCACATAGTACATTCAATCATAGTTTTAGACAAATAATTTTAAAAGATTTTGGAATTAATATGATTTTTGATAATAAAAATATTGTGTTATCATATATGAGATATATTTTGATTATTCGTTTAGATATTAGTTTTTTGGAATTGTACTTCTATTAAATTACATACAAATCTTTTGTATGGTAAGAGTTTCATGTTGACTTAATTATGCATATAATAATCATATAAAAAATAACTATTTAATATATCTAGATCATATATAACTCATGTAGTCAGCATATTTATTCATTTTCTAGAGTCTTCACGACAAACTCATATTGATACAACTTTTCATATATTTAGATATTTGATATAAATTTTAAGACATAATATATCTTTCAATAATAATAGACATCTACTATATGATACTATATATTTCTTGCATAGATAATAGATCTACTATATCGTATTTTTTTTTTTGAAGATAATTTTTTTCATGAATAGATAAGATACACAAAGATATTGAAGTTCAATGCAAGGCATAGTATAAAGAAATAATCACAACTATTTTTGTAATTTTTTTTATTAGACAACTACTTGAAAAAAATTATATTTCTAATCTATTTACATTTAATTTTTTACTGTGGTAGTTAAATAGTGATACATATTATCTTTAGTATAATATTTTATGAGCAAACAAAATTCATATAAATTATAATTTATTTATTTGTCAGATAGAATACTTATGAATAGACTATTATCATAATCTTTATTAATTCAGATCAATTAATTGTCATATTTATGACGTTGAGAAAGCTTCAAGTTCAACATAATTTTTTCTTTCAAAATTAATGTTTTAGACATTTATTTTTCAACTTGAGAAAAAGTTGCAACCTTTAATTTTTTTTTATCCCCTTATGTTTTGTTCATGATGAGAATAACCAATTTATGGACTCCCCAGATAATTTTTCATTACCAATTTATACACGATTAGGTAATTTGTAGCTTGCGTCAGAGAGATGTATTTGTGTATCTTTATTCTTGTAGTATTTCTATATGTTATAATTTTTATTTAATTATTATTCGTTGTTGCTCGTTCAATTATTTTTTATTATTCACAATTTATTGTTATTAATTATTATTTATTTTTTTTATATCTTATTCTTATATTGATTATGATGTATTGATATATTTGAAGTGATGATATTAAAAATTCATTTTCTTAAATTCTAGGTTGATATTTATTTTAAATGTGTCATATTATTATGCTTCGTTTTTGTAAAAAAAAAAATTGAGAGTAGTTGTGCACCACTAATGTTGAGCTCCTAATTGTAAAAAATTGTGAGTATTTTACAAATATGTATTTTACAACTATGTTTAACCTAAAAATGGACCTGACTGGGCCCTTTTTAGGTGGCCCAATCTGGACATCATGCCATGTCGGGCATGATAAAGAAGTCATATCATCCCCAACATGATAAAGAAGTCATGTCGTGCCCAACACGACACGAGCAGTACAAGTTCAAGCAAAATTAAGCCAAGTCGTGAAGAGACATGGTGAGGCATTCCGAGTCATAGTAGTATTTTAAATATGTAAGTTGCAATGCAAAAAAATAAAAAAATACAATCATATCTTACATTCAACATTCGTATGAAAAAAAAATTATTAATAATTATATTATCTGAATACAAAAAATAATAAATAAAAATAACCATAATACAAATAAAACAACAAAAATAACAAAAAAAAAAGGATAAACAAAAAAAACAATAACAAAAATTTATCATCCAAATAAAAAAAAAATACAATCATTAATCCCAATAAAAATTGGTGTCTGTATACAAATCATAATCATTATCGTGTAATAATCTAATGGTATCACTAGCAATGACTTCAATATCCTCCAAGTAGAGGTGTAAAACGAGCAAGAGCGGCCCAACCCTACCCATTTTTGGGTGGCCCAATCGAGCTACCGTGTCATGCCTGGCATGACATGGCTTCAACAGAGGCGGCCTAACACGGTCTGTCGACCCAACTTTTAAGTTTTTCAGGCTAGGTAATGAATGAAGTTGTCGGATCTGGCTCATTCGAGCTGAGTTTGGGTCGGGTTTGAGCCAAGTTTGGTCTAGGTTTGGGCCGTTTGGAAAAATGTTAATCTCAAATTCAAAATATTTAAGAATTTAAAATTTTAATATTTAAATTAAAATAATTAATTAATTAATTAATTTTTGATTTATTAAATTAATAAAATATAAACAGCTAAAATCTAAAAACAAACAACTATCTGAATCAATAGTAATATTAGTGTCTGAATTAATGAAACATAAATTCAATCCAATGTCAATCACAAAAACATAAACGTTTGAATCAAGCCTAAAAATAAAATGACAAGAAAAATAAACAAAAAAAATCTAAAAATACTAAATGAAAATGATAAATATCGTCAGCGTTAAATCAATGATGATATAAGCATCAGTATATCAATACCAATAGGCAATAAAGCAGACTCAGGGATCTAGCTCAATCATCAATATCATAATCTCATATCAGTCAACAATCATCATCAACATCAATGTATCACAACTCATTATCAACAACAAACTCATCTACTTTTGTTGTAGTTCCAGCACGATCTTGGATGCTCAAACTTAAATCTTCTCAATCTTTCATGCATGATAATGTCTCAATAATATCTAACCATAATTTGAATCTCTTATTTGAAATCATATTTATTATAATAAAAAAAGTAGACTTCGATTCTACACTCAACACTAGATGAGTCAGTAGATCTTGTGTCATATTAGATAACAAATGATAAGTAGACTCATATAATTTTTATCACCATAAAATATCAAGATTCTTATTATCGGAATGTGATATAATTAAATAATAATCAGTATCTAAATATCAAAACAGCTCGCTCCTATTCAAATGTCAACCTCATCATTTTAACTTCACTAACTGAATGAAAAAATTATTATCTCCGAATATAATATTTATGTCGGTACTTATGGTCTCACTACTACTACCACCATACATAATATCAAAGTTGATCTTCATGATTCATGCATGATGAAATATATGTCAAAACATTCTCTAACCATTTCACCTTAAAACTAGAATCCATGCAGGCAGACAGATAACAAAGAGATGAAATGATAGACTAATACTTTAAGTATTTGATTTCAATATATACAACCATATAGCTAAGTATTGGGTCATCTTTAAATTTCATAAACATATTAATATTACATATACACCTGAGTGTAATGTTAGTCGTGAGAATATAAATTAACAAACAAATATTCATTGTGTCATAAAAAATCTTTAAAAATTTATAAATAAAATTTTTATAGCTCAGTCAGTGTCGTCAATAATAAGTTTATCACTTTTACTATTGACTTAGTCGGATATTACGAGTTCGTATTCAACACATAACTCCAACATAAGGTATGTGTAATTCCAACAATATCTCGCAACTGATTGAAATTTCTTCTTTTATAGACCACAAACAAATAGATAATGTCAAACTCCTATGTATTTGAGGTGTAAGAAAAAATTTTAGTAAATTACATATATTTTCTAAAGTGGTGGATACAACTTTCAATTCTGCATGTACTATGAGATTAGTGACATAACACATGTATCAAACATAGAAAATCTATCCTAATGACCTAATGACCTAATGGCCTATTTTTAATAATAACAAAAAAATTTAATGGCTACTCCAATATTAAATGCTATTTAGTATCGAATTTGATTTAGACCCGATACCTGTGACAATGGATTGAGTCCCATTAGCCAACATAATCATAGATAAGAGCGAAGTTATTATAAAAAAAAATCTTATTACCAAATAGATAATCAAATGAATCCGAATGAAGAATTCAAAAGAAAAAAAATTGTACAAGATAGGTAGAGGAACTACTATTCTGGTAACATAAACAATAGAACTGATTTAGCAACAAGAATGAGGTGAAAAAACTCCTCATATTCCCCAGATGTAAGAGTTAGACCTTGAGATGAAGGAAGAATTTGATACTCAGCTAAAGGTGGAAGTGGTTCAGAAAACTAATAGTTATCACTGCCCTTGAGTCGATTCATAGTTATCATAGGAGTTCTAGCCAGAAACAAAGAAAAACACAACTTTTTCAGCCATAATGTGAAAAAAAAAATAATACAAGCTAGAAAATCAGAGGACTACAACTACTAAAGGGAAGAGAAGCCGGCGAAAGATGGTGGGCTACAAAAAATTAAGAGAAAACAAAAATAATCTAGAGAACTAACCTTACCATAGAAAGACTAGGCAAAAACATATAGATGAAAACGACGGAACAAGGATGCAAGTTGTCACGAAGTTTCATCGATGAGAGATGAGCTTGGTGGTGAAGTCCAATAGTAGGAGAACGGTTGCCAGAGTTCTTTCATCTAGTGAGTAGATTCGCAGGCGAAGAGTCTAATGGTGGTGATATCTCACCGATGAGGATAGTCAAGGACAACACCAAAATAGTACGCCAGCGATGGTAAAGGTATGACAGCAATGAAGAGTCCCGATGTTTTTTATGACAAAGGTAGAGAGACCAAAAATAACTTAGACTGTCAGATAAGTTATTATAATTGAATATACGACAAACCCCTAACCTAAACCTTTCATCCCTCCAATACCATACGAAAAGAGAAGAAAATAACATTTTTTTTTCTTATTGAATAAATCAAATGTATCATAGGTCATATCTATTTATAAATATAAGAAAAATAATAATAATAATAATAATAATAATAGTAATAAATTCAATAAAAATTAAAGAAAAATAATATATAATAAATATAGAAAATAAATCAAAGAATATTCAAGAATATCCTATAATTCTCAACAAAAATAAATATAATTAATTGAAAGGAAGCATGAATTTTATTAAAATGTAAAAATTAAGTATACATGTGGTATATATATGCATGCATACATACATACATGTGTGTGTGTGTGTGTAAACATAAAAAAAACTTACTAGAAGACTAACGAGAATCAGAGTAACCATTCAAATTAAATAAAAAAAAATGAAAAGGAACATATTAGGAGCCTAACGACAATCTGAGCAACCATTCAAATTTTATATCAATATACAACGAGATCACAGAGCCTCGGTTCCAAAGGGCGCAACAACTACTAGAATCGACAATCCTTCATTCAAGGATAGCATGCAAAATGAAATGAGGTGAGATGAAGAAAGGTTTCGTACCTAAATGTGGGGATGAAGGGAAGCAACCCAGAAGGCTGGGTATTCCAGGCAGAAAAGTTTTTTTTTTATTCATAAACTGACAGAGATCGAGAAATTAAATGTGGCTGCACTGAGATTTGAAGGAGAAGCCTTGGTTTAGTACCAATGGGAAGATCGGCAATTATGAATAGTAATTTGGGATGAATTGAAGAGCCGGATCCTTGGATGCTTTAAGTTGTCTGAAGAGGGTTCTCTCTGTGAGAGATTTTAGGCACTTCGACAGGAAGGTTCAATCTATGAATTCCGGCAGGTATTTGATGCAATGGTGGCAAAGAGGTTCCAGAACATGTATCAGAGGGGGGGTTCCTCAATGGGTTGAGACCCGACATCTGAGCTGAGGACCCCCTAGTCATGCCCAAGAAACTCGAAGACCTGATAGGGTATACCCTAAGGGTGGAAGAAGTAACTGGGCTCAATGGGCATGGGCCGATCCAAAATCCATTTTGCAAGCTACTGAATTTCGAACCCCAGAAAATAAGTGGTTCTCAGCCCCAGACTTAAGCCCCGCCAAGAAAAGTCCAGAGGCCCAGAGAAGAAGCAATGTAAGATTCGAGATTTGAGCCCCAACTGGTTGGACTCTAGGCCCAGGTCTTTTGCTGAGTGTGACTTGTCTAAATATTCATCCCATCATCAGCCCACCTCACATTCAGAGCCCTAATTCGCAGCTCCCTTCACTCAAAATAAACTACTCACAACAGCGAAGATGACTGTGCCAGCACCTCGAGCTAGAATTAAAACCAGCGTTGGGGACTTCCATTGCGATGCTCAACTGAAGCACAGATCCAAGAAAAGCATGACAAAAGACTTTGTTATTGGTGTGATGAGTGGTTTTATGTTGGTCACAATTGTAAAAACAAGCAGTTGCAAATTCTGTTGATCGAAGATGAAGAGGAGTAGAGGGTACAAGAATCCAGTGACGTACAGCGGGATCAGCCACCTACCGAAGCAGTCGAGATCAAGCTTTCTCTCAATTCTGCAATCAGAATCTCTACACATCAGGCCATGAAACTCCGTGGTATGATTGGAGAACAGGAGGTTGTGGCTGTGATAGATTCTAGAGCTTCCTATATTTTTTTTTTGCACTGAGTTGGTCGACAAATTGGGGTTGCATTCTGTTGGTACCGATGATTTCGCAGTTCTCATGGGTATGGGTCTGTCAGTCAAGGAAAATGGCTTGTACAAAGGCAATACGGTTCAATTACAGATCACTACAATAGTGGTAGATTTTCTCCCGTTGAAGTTAGGCAGTGCTGGTGTCATTCTAGGTGTACAATGGTTAGAGGCCTTAGGGAGAGTGCAGGTAAAGTGGAGGCCCTCACCATGTGCTTTCATGTCAAGGATGTTTAAGTCACCTTGCAAGATGACCTGAGCCTCTGTAATTCATTCGTCTTTCTCAAGGAAGTGCTAAGTCCATAAAAGAGGAAGGGGAAGCTGTTTTATTAGAACTTTGCAGCTTGGTACACATCTTTCTCAGCAGCAGCAGCAAGGTTTTCCAGTGCCTGAACCGATTATTCACCTGTTGAAAGCTTACACTGAAGTATTCAGGAACCTCAGTCGTTGCCCCCAAGTTGAGTTCAAGATAAATGTCATTACCCTACAGCTTGGTACAGCCCCAATAAACATCAGCATCATCGGTAGCACCATAAAGTTGAAATTGAGTGGCTGGCTAGGGATATGTTAAAGGCAGGGATCATCCAACCCAGTGTGAGTCTCTTCTCGAGCCTTGTCCTGTTGGTGAAAAGGAATGGAGGATGTTCATTTTGTGTGGATTACTGAGCAAATAATAAGTGCACAGTCCCCGTTCCCCATCCCAGTAGTTGATGTGTTGCTTGACGAGTTGTACGGTGCCACAATTTTCTCTAAGCTTGATTTCATATCTGGCTACCAGTAACATGTGTGCCATCCAGATGTTCCTAAGATAGCTTTTAGAATGCAAGAAGGCTAATACAAATATTTGATGATGCCCTTTTGCCTATCCAATGCTCCAGTGGCATTTAGAGTTTAATGAATCTGATGTTTAATGATTTTTTGTCGACATTTATGTTGGTTATTTTTTATGATATGCTTATGTACCATAATACTTTGGAAAACCATATCACCAATCTATAATTAGTGTTGGATTCTCTTTGGCTGCATCAATAAATTGCCAACAGAAAAGAAATGCCAATTTTATTAGCTTAAACTTGAGTTCCTGGGCACATGATCTCTCAGCAGGGTGTGGTAGCTGATAGCTCCAAAATTTCAGTAATGCAAGAGTGGCCCTCTCCAACTTCAATAAAGGAACTTAAGAGGTTTTTTTTTTGGCAGACTGGGTATTATAGCCAGTATGTATGCAATTATGGATTGATTGCTAGACCACTCGGCGATCAATTGAAAAAAGACAGCTTCAATTGGACCACATAAGCAATGCAAGTTTTTTTGCAGCTCAAGCAAATGATGTCCACTCTTCCTGTTGTGGCCTTGCCAAATTTTACTAAACCTTTCATCCTGGAAACTGATGTTTCAGGTCAAAGGTTGGGGGCTGTCCTTATGCAGGATCACCAACCCATTGCATTCTTCAATTAGAAGTTGTCCCCGATCAATGGAGGTTGAAATACTTATTGCCCTCACACTGCCTTATCCAATAAATCTCGCCCAACTTGCCAACCAAGTACAACATCATCTTAAGGAAAAAGGTTGTGAGATTCAGGCACCAAAAATTTAGGAATGTATTAGTAAGCCGAGGACTCTTCAAGGTTTTCATAAAGATAATTGTTGTCTACTATATTGTCTGAAAATATACAATAATAATAATAAATCTATAAAAAATGATTAAATACCTAAATTTTTATCTGATTGTATCTCTGATAGATCTTCATACATCTGAGTATATCAAAGTGAATCATTCCTAACTCACACATGACTAGCATATAAGATATGAAATTTTAATAAACTTTCATAACTAATATATTGCATAATATTTGATGAAAATATACTTATGATTAAAATTAAAAATTCTCAAATTGATCAATAATGAATAACTGAGTTGATAATATATAAGAAAATAATCCAGCATAATTATATCTTTAGAGAGATCTTGTCGAAAAAAAAGAGAACATACTATCTATAATGTTGAATCTTAATTAGAGTTTTCCTCAGAGTCTCTCTATCCTAAAAATAAATATCAGTAAAAAAAATAAAATCATGAATAAATTATTTGATAAGATAATTCACATAAAATAAACTAATAGAATAATCAAAAATAAATAAAATTGTAAAATATAATAAAAATTGAAGTTGAATATTAATATATAAAATTAATTTTTGAATATTTATCAATTACTATAATAATATTTTTTGAACAGAAAATAATATAGTGAATAGAGCAGATTATCAATAATATGAATTTATTTATCATATTAATAATCAACGAGTATCTAGCAAGTATACAATAAAACAATCAATAATATTTGAAAACAAAAGAATAGAAATATCAACAGGTTAGGTCGGGCGTGAGCCAGGGCAGGTACTCTACAATGCCGTGTTCGGGTATATGCCGAGCACAACCTCAGCATGAGTCGTGCCATGCTAGGCTGAAAGTTTTCAGCACCGTGCCGTGCCTGGCACATGGGCACGGCACGACAGCCTCAAGCATCAAGTGAAGCCCAACGGGCGGAGACGCACGATGGACAAGGCTCAACACGTGCGATGGGCGACGGAGGCGCCACGACACGGCACCGAAACCCTAGGGTTTTAAAATTAACCAAGCCAACCTAACCGAAACCATGCCAAACCCAATGGATTTCATGTTGTGGGCCCGTGTCGGGCATGCCCTCCCAAGAACCATGACGTCCCAAGCACGGCACGGCATGGTATTGTAGTGTGTCGTGCCTGACACGGTAAGCCAGCCCGGTTGGGCCTGAAAAAAATGGGTCAGGTCGGCCCAGTCCGGCCTGTTTGACACCTCTACAAAGGAAGAATGTGCTTTTATGTTAGTGAGTTGTTTAAACTCCTCTCTAATGAGTATAAATTTCATGATAAGTGAACTATGTGATGACTCCTGAATAAAATTTATAGTTATTATATCTATCTCAATAATATGTAAAACTCTTAATCTTATTTTTAGATATAATATCCAATAATTATAAATAGTATAATTCATCATATTGCATTAGATAGACTGAATTGTAATTCTCTTTCATCTAATATTGTGATATTTTTTTTATATTTTTTTATATTATATTATAAAATTATGATTTCTCCAAAAAGAATGATACTAGATTTTTTTGTTTTACAAATCTATCAAAACCATAGTGAAAATTTATACCTAGAAGTGTCAAGTAGGTCTATATGTATAAAATGGGTCAGGCGACCCCGGCCAGGCCTGAAGCCCGACACGATTCAGCCATGCCTGGCCAGAACTCGTGCCGGACGAAGCCTCAGCACAAACTGTGCCAAAGATTTTTGGCCCACGTGCCATGCCAGGGACAGCACGGATGTCTAGCACGTGGGCACAACATGGGAAACTTGTATTGAACGACGCATGACGGGGGGAAGGATGCTGTGATGCCCAATAAGCGATGGAACTACATGCCTGATGGGCGAGGCGGCAAGACTCAATACTGTAGCATGTTGTGCATGGCAAGACATGCCAGCCCAAGTGGGCCCAAAAAATGGACCGAGCCGGCCCAGCCCCGCCTGATCAGATTAACACCTCTAAGTAGATCGTGCGGCCCAAGCATGGAATCAGGCACAGCTCGACTAAGTTGTGCCTAGTCTGGCATGATGCGGTCCAAAACCACGGCTAGAGCTGGGTCATACCAACCCGAGACAGGGGCAAATAGCTCATGTCATGTTGAGTCAAAGGCAACACAGCATAGTTTAATCATGTTGGGATGGTTTGAGCCATATCTCATGCTAGGCTGGGCACAACATGCATGCTTAGCTCAGTAGCATAGTCCAATAGCCCAGTAGCCAAGGATCGGCTATGGTCAAGTCTATGGTCATAGATCTAGTATAATCAAGTAATTTCCCAACAGAATGGTTGTTTTTAAAAAATGGGCACATAAGTTGAATATCACTTATGTGACTGGTTACAATTGGACAATTTAAAAAAAAAATAAAACATGCTAGCTCGAATCAGACCTAAACAGCATGGCGCGCTCCAGGCCTTGTATGGCCCAACACGGCCCTGCAATTTGGAAGCCAACCATGCCATGTCGGGTTGCCAGCCTAGTTCTAGTGCAGTGTTGGGCACAAAAAGATAAGTCTTCAGTCTCATGCTTATCACATCCATGCCACTCTATAATGGGCCATGTCAGGCCGATATGTCCTATTTAACACCTGTAGATCATACCATAAAAAAATATTTATACAATCTACTATATTAATAACAAATAAAATTTTCCTTTAATTTTTTAAATATTACAAATAAACATCAAAAAGTAAAAAAATTAAAATTTGGAGATAATATAAAAAATAAACAATTTCACTTCACGTTATTATTACATTGATAGCAATGATATTTATTATAAAAAAAGATATATCATGTTTATAGCTGATAATAATTGTTCACAAATATTTATCACAACTATTAACTATTTATTGTAGCTATTCAAAGCTATTTATCACAACTGTACATAACTATTTATCATATGTAATATTCAACACTCCCTCTCAAGCTAGGTTATAGATATTAAGCAACCTTAGCTTGGATACTAACTAATCAAATCTTTTTCTTTCCAAGGCTTGGGTGAGAATATCTGTTGTTTGTTGAACTGTAAGAATATAAGATAGATCCACAACTTTCTCTTCGATATTCTCCTTGATAAAATATTAGTCTATTTCCATATGTTGGATTCAATCATGGTGCACCAGATTCTTTATTATGCTAATCACAAATTGATTATCATATAAGAACTACATAGATTTGTCAACATGGACCTTTAACTCATGGCAAACTCTGCTCAACTACATACCTTCACAAATTCCTAAGGGAAGAGCTCTAAACTCAATTTCAGCTGAGATTCTTGCTAGTACAACCTACTTTTTGCTCCTCCAAGTAACCAAATTCCCTCGTAAGAATATGCAATACCCTAGGGCCAATCGTTAGTCAACAAGTGAGCATGCCCAATCGGTGTCGATAAAAATCTTAAAGTATCTATCATTAGTTTTCTCAGAGAACAATTCTTGGTCAGGTGTCAGTCTAATGTACCTCAAGATCCAGTATACTACATGCATGTGTTCTTCAGCAAAATTATTCATGAACTGGCTAACTATGCTAAGAGCAAAACTGATATCGGGTCTGATGTGCTAGTTTAGATGAGTTTGCTGAATAACCTTTGATATCTATCTCTATCTACTGGAGCTCCATTGGATTGCATAGTGAATTTGATTGTGATATCCATAAAAATTTCAGTTGTCTTGCATTCAGTAATACTAATTTCTTTTAGAAGATCTAATATGTACTTCCTTTAGAAGATTGATATTTAAATTTTTGATTAGGCAATCTGCATACCTAAAAAATATTTGAGGTTTCTCGGGTCTTTGATTTTAAATTACTTGGCTAAAAATAATTTTAATCCCTAAAATTCCTCCTGGTGATCCCCTGTGAGAATGATATCATCAACAAAAATAATGAGAATGACCCTATGTCCTCCCTCAAGATATTTAATAAATATCGTATGATCTGTCTAACACTAAGTGTAGCCATATCTCTTAACTATCTTAGTAAACTTGTCAAACCATGCCATGGGTGACTGCATAAAGCTATAAAAAGATTTCTTCAACTTTAGCACTGAGTCAGGTGTTTTAGGTATGTTTAGGTCTGGTGGGATCTCCAAGCATACTACCTCATCGAGCTCTCCATTTAGAAATGCATTCTTCACATTTAACTCATATAATGGCCAATCTAAATTAGCAACTGGAGAGAGAAGAACTCTTACTATATTGAGCTTTGCAACCATGGCAAATTTCTTCTAATAGTCAATGTCATAGGATTGAGTGAATCCTCTTGCTACTAGACGAGCCTTGTACCTATTAATATTACCATCAGAGTTATACTTCACAATTAAGATATATTTGCATCTTACTACCTTTTTCCCACTTGACAGTTTAGATACCACCTAGGTTTCATTCTACTCTAGTGCTTTAGCTTCTTCTTCGCCCGCCTTTTTTTATTCTGGAACTTTGAGAACTTCTTGAATAGATCTAAGTATATGAATTTCATCCAATGAGCTGACTAAGCCACAATGATTAAAAGACAAATTATCATATGCAAGGAACTCATAAATTAGATGCTAAGTACAAGTTTTCTTTCCTTTTATTAAAGTAATAGGCCAGCCATCAGGTTTCTCAAGAATAATATTATCCTCATAATCAACTGAAGCATGTGGAGAACAGAAATTACCTCATGTTTGTGTAAATTCGTCAATCAGATCGAGAACTTGGTTCTACACAAGTAGTTGCTGGAATTCATCAGGCCGTGACTTGCTTCTCCTTGTATAGACACAGAACTCACTAGGTTCTGGTTGCGGCAGTGTATGTTCCTAAAAAAAATCATTAAACTGAGTAGGATTTGAACAGACTAACTTGCTACGTGGAAGAGTAAGAGGTGCAACTTTTCAAACCTAATATTCCTGAAATATATTTCTTCCCCCCTGAATATCAAGTTTGGGATAAAATAATTTTTTTTCAAAGAATGTGACACCCATAAATTTGTAGAATCAATATATGGATGGACAATAACATTTGTATCTCTTCTTAAAAGATGAATATCCCAAGAAAATGCATTTAAGTATTCTAGTATTTAATTTCCCCTGATGCTATGAGTTGATGTAAACAAATATAGAACACTCAAATATTTTAAATGAAATAGTAGTCAGACTCAAATGTGTGAAAATAAAGTGAATAATACCTGGTGAGAGTTTTGAACTAGAGGACCCAAGAAGATATTCGATTGATGAGATACATGACTGTAAGGCAAACTTCTCCCCAAAAATAGTGAGGGTCATGGGTAATAAACATCAAGAAATAAAATATAACAAAGATATGTCTGTTCTTGCACTCGGCTATCTTATTCTGCTAAGGTGTATTAACATAGAAGCTGTGATGAATGATTCCATGTGTTGATAGATAGTTTCTCAAAAGGTATTCAAAAAATTCCCTACCATTATTAATCTGTAAGACTTAAATTTTGTTTTGAAATTGAGTTTGAATCAACATATGAAATTGTTGAAATAAGGTTCTCAGTTTGACTTTTTCTTTTATGAGATATAGCCATGTAAGATAGGTGTGATCATCCACAAACAAGACAAACCATAAGGGACTATTAATATTTTTTACTCGTGAGGGTCCCCATATGTCACTATGAATAAGAGAGAATGATTGAAATGGTGCATATGGGTGCATTAGATAAGAATGCGAAAATATTTCGACAATTGATACACTTCACATTAAAAAGAACTATATTTTTTATTGATAAATAGTAGAGAAGATAATTTTTAAAGATAAACAAAATTTGAATATCCTAATCGAAAGCGGGACAACATAATTTCACTTTTTTTTATTTGATTCAAATGGATCACCTTGAATAGATAAATTGGCAACCCTTGAAATTTGTCTAGACCCGGATTTGCAAGCATAGATTTGATAGAGTTGATCAACCATCTTAGCACTGTCAATCTTCATCCTTGACATTGGAATCTAAAATCTATAAACATCAATGGTAAAATAAGAAATGCATTACATATCTTTAATCAATATATTAATTTACAAGTTACAAAATAATCTTGGAACAAAAAGGATATCATGTAAAGTGATGGTATTGATCATCGATATTGACCTAAGCCTTTAACCTGAGAGATAAATCTATCTGCCGTCTCTACTATCATATGTCTATTGGAATGACAATAAGATGTGAATAGATGTTTTGTTCCTGTCATATGATCAAAAACACTAAAATCCACGATACACGACTCATTGTGTGTGGTATTGAAACACATATGATTACCTCTGGCAAAAATAGAACCCACTGATAAGCTTTTTTGACTTTGGAGCTATTGAAGCATTGTCGTCAATGTATCTACCATCTGCTATGTGCTAGATGCAGGGACTCCAGTTGATTTGCTTTCTTTGCCCTAACTATATTTCACCGACTTTCCTTTGGCTTCTAATCAGAAGGCTTACCATGAATCTTCCAACATGTATCACAAGTGTATCCAAGCTTCTTGCAGTGATCACACAAGGGTCTGCCATTCTTTTTGTCAGAGCCTGGACTAATTTTGCAACTTTCGCTGGAGAGTGATCTTTTGCAACCAAGGTTAGAGAGTGGTCCAAACCCTATACATCTTCCATCATTACCTGCTTTCGGACTTCCTCCAAACGTACCTCTGAGAATGCATCACAGAGGTCTGATAGGGCCTTGATGGCAAATACACAACCCCAAACATCATATAAGTTTTTGTTGAGCTCAGCCAAGAACTTAATAGTCATGTCTTATATAATGATTTGTTTTAATCATCATCTATCTTCAGCATTGCTCAAAGCATGCGTGCGGACTAAATCAAACTGCTATCATAGACAAGTGAAGACATTATAATATTGAGTAACAGTCAGATCACCTTATCTAAACTCAAGGATGGTTATTTTGAATTCAAACACGACTACAATATTATCTTGAGTCGAGTAAGATACACACGCAACTTCCCAAATCTCACACATCATCTTGTAGAATAAGAAATTTTCTCAAATTTTAACTGTCATAGAGTTGATTAGTCATGACTTTGTGATATTATTCATTTTCAATTTTCAATAGGAAGCATCCTTGGGTTTCAAAGATTAGAGTTCTCTATTCAAGAAGTCATCTTTACTTTTTTCGATGATGAACATAAGAACCGAATTTGACCATTGCAGATAATATTTCACATTTGGCTTATGGCTGGTGATGGGGAATGAGATATTGTCTATGATGATAAAACTATCATCTAATCACATTCTCTAATTAATGAAGTCAAAGACAATTAGAGTGGGTTGACCATTGTACTCTGCTTCCATACTTGACAAATATAAAAAAAATTAAAACTTGATTCAAAAAATTGAAAGAAATACCTCTGAAGATGTATAACCTTGATGTAAAAGTCAAAATCAATGTCCGAGTTATGAGAGATATATAAAAATACCTTGAAATTAGTGTTGATATCAGTCACTGGACAAAAAAACACTTATGAACAATTGTGTTTTTCTTGATTTCAAACAAAGATTACCCCTTACACTGATACCATGAAAAAAATATAAAAAAAAAATAATTTCACTTCAAGTTATTATTACATGAATAGCAATGATACTTATTTATAAGAAAAAAAAATCCTACATGTTTACAATTGAAAATAACTGTTTAAAGCTGTTCATAGTTATTTATCATAATTATTCATTATTGTTTATCAAAACTATACACAATTATATATTACACATAATATTCCACAAAATTGAATTATTTAAAATTTAACTCAAAAATAAAATAATAAAATAATCATAAATAAATATGACATAATAAAATAATAAAAAAACAATTGAAATATAATCATATTTAATATCTTTAAATAATTTATCATTAGCAATAATAATATTTTCAGAAAAATAAAAAAAAAATAAAAAATAAGCCCCGAACACTACTCATATGAATATTAATTTCTATGTTAATTATCCATAAATAAACAATTAGGTATATGAGTAACACAACTAATAATACATTAAAAAAATAAAAAAATATATTACTACATGTAGAAAAAAATAACATATACTTATCTATAATAAGTGTATGTATCATAATTGATGAACTTGATGAAGATCTATGAATGGCTTTTTGATAGTCAATATTTTCACTTATTGTTGTATCGAATTATTGAACTCCTCTTTAAAAATAATACTTAATAATTATTTATAATGTAGCTCATCCTTTTAAAATGTATACGTGTAAAGGATGCTTTGATATCTATATCTCTACAATGACAATCACTTTTCATACACAATATACTGCCAAATAAATCAACCCAAATGAGAGTAAATAAAAAATCACATATATAAAGTAGAATTTCTTCCTAAAATTTTAGTTCTACCTAAATTACACTATCCAAGATTTTAGGTTATACCTAAATAGAGATGCCAAATGGGTCGGGCAGTCGAGCACGGCCCAATTCATCCTTATCTGGCCCAACACGGCATGGTCCAAAACCATGCCTGTACCCAGGTTGTGCCGGCCCAAGGCATGGCTCGTGTCGTGCTGGGACAGGCAGAGCCGGATCACATGCCAATCCAGGCACAACCCAGGTGCGTAGCCCATAAACACGGTTTAGTGGCAAGGGTACCGACCCGGCCATGCCCGGCCCACCCTGGTCCCACATCCATGGGCCTAGGAACGGGTATCGGGCACGATCAAATCGGATGATGCCCTCATGCCCGTTATTGCTGTATTTAAAAAAATAGGTGGCAGACTGCGGGTACAACCCAGCCCGAATCTACTCAGAGTAGAGCCGCCGGGGCGTGCTGGGCCATACTCAAGTTGTGCCGTGCAACTGTACCTGGCCGTGCCCGGTACAGCACAGTGGCCCAATTAGGCCGGCCATACCCATGTTGTGCCGTGCTACTATACCAGACCAGACACTAACTAGCCTAGAAGAAACCATGATAGCATGGATCTAACCCAAACTAATATAGAATGAACTAAACTTGCCTTGACGTGATCTAAATAGCCTAGAACGAATCCAAGCTAACATAGGCAGGTATAGGTTCAAGTCATGCTTGGTGACAGCCATGATGGGTTTGGCACAACCTGACCCATCATGATCCGGCAAGACTCGGGCAGCAGGCAGGCCAGCGGGCTGTACTGGGCAGCAATTTTTTGGAACCAGCCATGCCCGTGCCGCAAACATTTTCGTGCTATGCATGGCTCAGTGGTCCTGTGCCTAAAAAAATGAGTTGTGCTTTCCCACCATTACCCGTTTGTCACCTCAACTCCCATCAAAAAATATAAATAATTAAAAAAGAAAAAGAATAAAACTATAAACTGAAACAATAATAATTAACAAAATAGCAATATTGACAACCAAACTAAAGCAAAAGGTACCTGAAATGGCATTTGTGTAAATGGATCCAGATCACCTTGCGCTATGGCACTAGCTATATGTTGTGGAATCAGAGTATTCAAGGTTAAAGAATGATCCAATGTCAGCAAATAAATCACAACTAAAAAATTACCAATACTTAAAATTCAACTCAATAAATTCTATCCCAAGGATATGGACCTAAAAAATTCAAATCTGTGCCAATATTTTCAGATGTGCAGGATAAATGAACAATATCTTCATGGACGGGATCATAAACCCTCTGGTGCCGAAATGTTAAAATTGCTTTCTTGAATGATTCTTCGTAAAGAGAAGGAACCGATGATGTGCTAAACTTTAAGTGCTTGATTACCTAAAAGAAACAAATCAATAATTTAGACAAGAACAAGAAAAAATAGATTTCATAGAAAACAACTCAAACTTAATCCATGCACTATATTGAGTATCATAGTTACTAGTCATTTTGCCATTATAGTTACATATTTACGTAGATAATTCTTGAGTGGGTGTCTAATTAATGATCCCCCCCCAGCATCTTTTTCAAGGTGCCAGAAAAACATGATGAAACCAATAGTGTGCAATTATCAGACATGGTGTGAAACCAATAACATAAACCAGATAATTCTGAGATTTAGTAAACCAAGTATAGTTTTCAAATATGCCTCATTAAGAAGCATATTTTTAAGTTTTCATAAATAAAATTTATACTGCAGAGGACCAGTGAGTAAAATTATGCCTCACTATACAATGTCTTAGTAAACAATAGAAGCTGTTGCAGTTTCTTATTATATATTTTTTGTTCTATTATATTTTTTATGAAAGCACCAAACATATGAGTTATTTCAATCATTTTTCTCCATTATATAAGTACATTTGATATATCAATAACGACATTAGTATTATATTATTTAAATTTATCTATGTTAACTTTATTAGGATACAAGAGTAAGTTTTGTATGTGAGCGAATTTTCTCACAGATCCTAGAATAAAATAAATTGTTTGCGCACAAGTGCACAATAGGTATGTAGATGCACAAAATAATGCATAGTACCATTTAACTGTGCGGACGCTGTTAGTGCATCTAAGCTCAGCAAAGGTGCACAGTACTACATGCATTTGAGAGCAGGGTGGTGCATGTGATAGTACACGAGTAGAGGTATCAAGTGAACTGATTAATCAAGCCCAACCCATGGCACACAAAATAGAGTTTAACCGTGCATTTATTTTTTAAAAGCGATTTTTTAGTTAATTTATTTTTAAAATTTTAATAAAATTAATATTATAAAAAAATTGTCTCAAAGTTAACAATTTTTAAAACCTAAAACTAGATAAAAATAAAAATAAATAAATATTATAAAAATAAAACAGAATTAGACATAGCTAATGATAAATTGTACTCAAACAAAAGGTCCAATATTGAATTATATCCCAAGTCCTCGATTCATGCATTTGTGCCTAAAAACCTAAGAATGTATATATATTAATAATATAAACATAATTTAAGATAACTACAAAAAATTCTAGGGAAGTCAAAAAAAAACATGTTCAATATATATAATATCAATAGCACTAGACACCTTAAGAGATGCGTCAAATAATACACAAAAAATATGATACATTGAATCTCAAACAAACTCAACTTAACAATGAAATCTTTGAAATAAGATCAACTTTAACTTCAAGAACTTTTAAATTTATAGTCATTAGTATGCAAGGGAAGACATAACAGAATTCATCACAAGCATAAATCTTCCAATTATATTTTAAAAAATCTTAAATATTACATCTCGTAAACAAATACATTTAGCTAGAGATTTTTTAAATCTTAAGATTTAAAAAATCTTAAATATTACATCTTAAATATCACAGGCACGAGGCACGGCACGGGGTGGCCATGCCGGGGCCGGCCCGGCACAAGAATTACCCATGCACTGGCTCGTGTCGTGCCCAGATAAGGCACGACCCGTGCCGTTCCGTGCCGAGGCCAACCGGGCCTCATGCCGTGCTTGACCCGGCATGGTTCGGTGGCCTGTGGCACAACTTGTCGGCACGGTTTGGGATCACACCCTGTCCAGCACCCGCACCCACACAATTGGGCTCCCGACTTCCCGCACCCTCACGAGTCACGAATCACGGGTCACGGCTCACCCTATTGTGACTCGGTGAGTCAGACCTAGCTTCCCGCACACGAAGACCGCAGGTCGAATCCAATCAGACTCGACCCGCGGTCCCTCCAGACCCGTGCACGTGATCAACCTTATTGCTTTACCATGTAATTCATTTTAAGTTTTTTTTCTCTCTCTCTCTCAGTCTCTCTCTAGTCTAGTCACTCTCTCTCTCATCCTAAAATAGTTAATTTTAAAATCTATCATCTAGTCTCTACATAAGTATCTTATTTAACAAAAATCCTTAAAAATAATAAATACTAATAAAACAATTTTAAATTTAGAAAATAAAAATCTTACACAGAGGTCTGAGACTGCAGAAATTTTAATTTCTACAGTTATATCAACCCAAACCTCTAAAAAACAAAAACTAGGAGAACTTCTATAGTTAGGACTCATTTTAATATAATAAAATAAAAAAAATATTTTAGGTAAGGAAGAAGAAATGACACGGTACAAATATTGTATGAAAATTTTAACTTGTAAGAGTTAATTTGGGACTGGGCACCTTAAAAAGCATGCCAAATTTTGCACTAAAAAACATGGTTCATTAGATCATAAGTAAACTCAACTTGGCACTGCATTTTTTGAGACTAGATCTAGTTCAGTCTCAAAGATTACTCCATTCATATACCGCAGTGAGTTGGGTAGGGACAGCATGGCCATACGTATCACATTGATGGGTGTTCCGATCAGATTTTCGGAAGATCCAAGGGTAGTGCACATCATGCAGATATATTTTCAGTCTGCTTATCGTAGGATTCCTAGGTCTACATCTAAGAATAACATACTAAAATTGTATAAGTTAGAAAAACAAATAATAATTAATGAATTTATGGCATATAGTGGAGTGGTGTCCGTGACGTCCGATATCCGGACAAGTCACGACGGATCATCTTATGAATGCCTCACCATCCACTATGTATATTCTAACTGGACTATGAATAAAAAAATTTTAGGATTCTCTGAGATTCTCCAACCTCATGATGGTCCGGTCATTTTTGAGTGTATGATAAAAATCTTTAGGGAATATAAAATTTAAAATAAAATTTGTAGTGTCACATTCGACAACGCATATAATAATGGAGTAGCGATTAACATATTTGTTAGGAATATTAAAGACGCACCATTAGAAGAGATTTTTCATGTCAGATACATATGTCACGTGATTAACCTGATTGTCCAACCGGATATGAAGGTGTATTCCTTCCCGTTGAATAATATACGTAATGCACTAAAATATATTCATACTCCTCACAGACAACAAGAATTTGATAATCTCTGTTTGTCTGTGAATATTAAGAAGAATAAATTTTAATCGGATGTGAGACATCGCTGAAATTACACGTACCTGATGTTGGAGTCATGTATTGGATACGAATACGTGATATCTAAATACATCAATAGTAAGAGTGACGAGCTTATTATTGACCACACTTACTGGGCTTCAGAAATTTCATTTATTAAATTCCTGAAGATTTTTTATGACACGACGAACATGTGTTTGCCGGTTTATATGCTCACGACTTACATTGTACTCAGGTGCATATGCAACATTAGTAAATTATTTAGGAGGTATCGAGCTGACACGACACTTAGCCATATGGTTGCAGAGATGAAAACCAAGTACTTAAAGTACTGGTTCATCGTTCTATCTCTTTATTACCTCGCTGGATGCATTGGACCCTAGGATTAAGGTAAAAGGAGTAGAAAACACTCTGACTTACATTTTCTCGTGCATGAACCTGGAAGACCCACCTGAAGGGTTCATTCATGAGAAGTTGACTGACATGTTCACATACTACGATATTAGGTATGGTAGTGGTAGTGATAGTAGTGAGACTGTAATTACGGACATGGATGCTCGGAGATGATTTTTTCATTCAGCTAATTAGAGGAAAACATCGGGGTGGACCATAATATAGGAGCAAGCTTTATCGGTACTTAGATACCGATTACTGCTCAATCTTATCACATTATGATACTAAGAATCTTGATATATTACAGTGGTAGAAATCATGAGTTCACTTTCCCATGCTATCTAGGATGGCACGGGATCTACTGACTCCTCCGGTGTCGAGCATAGTATCGAAGTCTACTTTTTCTGTTGCAGTGAACGTGATTTCGGATAGGAGATCAAGATTATGTCCAAATATTATTAAGGCTTTGGCCTGTTTGAAGGATTGGGAGGATTCGATATTTAGAATTCATGATCGTGCTGGAGCTAGGGCAGAGACTATATCCGCATCCACTGCAAAAGTAGAGCAGTTGATTGCTGATGATGATCCATATAATAGTAATCTTGATGTTGCGGCTGATGATGCTCATGATATGTCAATTGACAATTGATGATGATCCACTACTTTTTAATTTCAATATTTTTTTTTATTGATTGTATGCTTTATTTTTACGTTACATTGAAACTTGAACTTATTTGGTTCGGACCTTCGATATCTATTGGTTGATTGTCTGATTAGTCATTTCTCATTTGATTTGCTTTGGTTTTTTTGACTTTTTAATTTTTTTTAACAAAATTTTTTGTTAAATTAATTTGTTTGTTTAAATTTTTCATTTAAAAATTTTAAACTCTAAGTTAATTCTAATAAATTATAAACTAATTTTATTTTAAATTATAAAAAAAATTAAACTTTGTAATTTAATAAATTTTTAATAATTTTCATTTTATGATTTAAATATATTATACTTTATCTATAATTCTATATATAATATAATATATATTTTATTTAAACTAAAAAATTAAACTTTAAAAATTTTAAAAAAAAATTTTAACCAGGCTTGTACGGCCAGGATTGGCCCAACGAGCCAAGCTAGGCACGGCACTGCTCGCCGTGCCGACGGGCCATGCCGACGGGCCATGCCGAGCCTGGCTTTGATAAACCATGATGGGCCAGGCACGGCACGGTAACCATGTCGTGCCTGGCCCGGCACGAAAGCATGGCCGTGCTCTAAAAAAATGAGCAGGGCGGGACGGCCCGGCCCGTTTGACACCTCTACATTTAGCTCACTTATTGTAGAATCTTTATGTAAACCAATAATAATATCATAAAAAAAATTATATAATAAAAAAAATAATTAATAATTAACTAACTTACAATACAACAAAAAATAATCTCAGTAACATCCAGCATTTGGATTAGTCATAATACTAATACATTCACATGCATAACATTCTCATTTTTTAATTTAAAGTAAAAACTATTAAAAAAATATTAAAATTTCATGAAATCATTTATCCTCATAATAATCCTACTATTTTTGAGTGTCCATCAAGAATATTTAGTAAATACGAGATTTAAATTAAAATCTATTACAATATTCGATAACACTTTAAATAACAATGAAACAATTAATATTTTTTTCAAAACCAATAAAAATAAAATCTTAAATGAGATTTATTATGTTTACTATATGTGTCACATAATTAGCTTAATATTATAATTAAAAATAAAAATAATTTTTATGCATTAAATCATATATGAAATTTATTAAAGTACATTAAAACATATTACATACTGCAAGAGATAGATAATATATGTAAGTCAGTAGGCATAAAAAAAATTAAATAAATATTAAGCACCATTAGAATAATATTTACACGAGTTCTGATATTAGATTCATATATTAACTACCAACACATAATATTTAATTACGTTAATATTAAAAGCAATAAAATAAAATTTATCAATCACACTAGAATATATAAATTTCATAAAAAATATATATTTATTTGTATACACTCTTACTATATGTATTGTACTTAGGCGCATATATAATATTTATAATTTGTTCAACAAATATAAAAAATATCTAAATTTTATTTTCATGAATTTTTAGATGAAAAAAAATTATTTTAAAATATTAATTATTTATTTCATCTTTTTATTACTTAACTATATATATTAATCCTCAAGTTAAAGTCAAAGTAGTGAAAAATACTATAAAATATATATTCAACTACATGAATCAACCACATGAATTAAAAGATATAATTTATTAATAATTAGATGATATATTTAAATATTATGATAATAAGTATAATAATTTTATCAAACTTCTAATATATATATATCAATAATACTTTCAGAGATGATAGCTCCTCAATTTAATTAGTTAAGAACAAAAAATTTTGAGATTCATTAAATATGAGGGATATGTTAAAGTACTTAGATAATAATTATGATAGAATTTTATCACATAATAACATTTTAACATATTGAGATGATAAAAATCATATAAATTCATATTTTCTCATGCTAACTAAAAGGCATAAGATCTATTAACCCCTAGTATAGAATATAGCATTTAAGTCTACTTTTTATTTAACTATGATTGTGACTTCATGTAGAAGAAGTATGCGATGACTAGATATTATTAAAGTGATTTCCTACTTAAAGACTGAAAAAATTTAACAATTAATTTTCACGATAAAATGAGATAGTTTTAGATAATCATGTAAACGCACATGAAAAAAAATGCTATTATCAAGATTATGAGATTTGATAATTTGAATCATATAGATAATTTAATTTTTCAATATTTTTTTATTTAAATTTTAAGACATTTATGTATTAAAAATTATAATATAAAATTTTATAATGTTAGTACAATTTATAATTCTTTTTTAAGCAATTTTTTATTTATACAATATATCATTACTAGAATATAATAATTAATATCTTGTAAATTTAAAACCAAAAAATACCAACATGCCCAATCCCAGCAGCACAAGGGGCCAGGCTGGCAGGTTGCCCAACAACAAAAGAATGAGCAAAGCATGATTAAGGTACAGCTCCAGCAAAGCAGAACAGGATTCATGAGCAGCCCATGGTGGGTTTGGCACGACCTGACCCAGCCCATAATAGCCCAGCACAACCTGGATAGCCAGGAAGGAAAAAGGGCATGTTGGGCTGCTATTTTTTGAAACAATTCCAGTATAGCATGGCTCATGCTACAAACCATTTCATGTCAAGAACAATATGATGGCCCGCTTGGATCTAAAAAAATGAGTAATGTCAGCCCAAACAAGACTGACATTTATTTTTGAAGGGAGCCTAACTGCATGTTTTGGTATATTTAAAAAAATAAAAAAAAAACAAAAAAAAAATAAACTCTAATTCAGTTTAACAGAAATTTAGATTTGATATTACTTTGTTTTTTCAAAGAATCAGTATAAAATATCCTAACAGATTAAAATGAAAAATAATTTCAATTCAGTATACTCATTACAAAAAATATATATTATGAGAAATAATTATTTAATATTATTTTTAGAAAAAAAAAACCAATAACATTATGGAGTTATGAGAGAAAGCATTGACTTTTGAATCCATCCAATTGTCCTTATAAAGCATATCTATCTTGACACTTATAAAAGATGAGTATATAAAAATTTTTTTTAAGATAATGATTAATTTTTCCCTTCTTACAGATATTATTAATTGTTTTTTCTTATAATTTCATGTCAGACTCATAATCAAAATAAAAATTAATATTCATATTACTAATAATCATACCTTATTTAATACGTTTTTTTTTTCTAAAAAATTATTACAACTAATAAAAACATTAAAAAAAATATTATATATAATTCTATTCCACTTAGATTTTTATTTATTTATTATATTTATTAATGATTATCATATTAGTTTACTCTTTATGAATAATCTTTCGAATAATGTAGTTTTGATATTATTTTTACGTCTACTAATATTTATTTGCATAATCAAAACTTTAAGAATAAATTTATTTGAAATTGAACAAGATAAATTCTATGTTTTCTCCTTAACGATAAGATCGTCTTCTACATGCTTACGAATTTAAGCTAGGTATTTCTGCATTCTCAACTTAGTTACCTAACTAACTAAGTTGAGAATAAATTATTCTATTTTTAAGGATATTTATATTGACCTTAGAATGTGAGACATATTATTTAGAAAAAATTATTAGAACTTTCTGTACTGCATATCAATCTAATTTGAGTAAAAACTCATTCAATCAAACATATTCAGACATATGTAAACCTAGCAAAAATATAATAAAAAATAGATTTAGATATCTAAACAATTTTGTTGATAATCACTCACCATAAATATAGATATATCACTTCCAAAATAAATTATAAATTTTCATTATTTTTCAATTTTTTTCACAAAATAATAAAAATTTAATTCGATACAAATATTTAAAAATTAAGAAATAACAATATATTAGAATATATATCAGATTAATTCGGAACTTATGGCATAAATCATATAAATATAAATCAAACATCCAGCATCAACTCATTTTAATAGAATATGATTATTAAAAAGAAAAATAAATATCTAATTGAAAGAAATGAACATTCTTCCACCACAATCTAGCTCATCAATCGATTGTTCTCTTCTTCCATTTCTCAGTATATACCCTTTCAAATTCTACATCTTGAAGATAAGTTATTCATGTTGCCTCAAAAATTTATATGCACTTTGTTTGTCATCAATCGCTTTCTAGACAAAACAAGTTGACATATATGACCTTGAGATTTATTTTCCTTGGATACGCAACTTACATTTATTTTTTTTCATGCTTGTTGTAGCCTTACCAGCTTGACGAGTAATGATAAGATTTTCTTTTTGTTATTTTTGTTTTTATACTTAGAATGAGAGCCCCAAACATGTGAGATGCTATTATAACTTTTGTCAATTATAGAAGAATATTTTAATATATGAACATTATAGAATATTATTTTAAATAATATATTTAATATTATTATTCAAACAATAAAAATAATCACAATTAGTATGAGATCATTAAAAATAACTTAGTTAAATAAAAGTAAATACATATCGATATGTGCTACTTTAATGAGAATTTAATTTTTAGATTAAGGATACATGAGATGATTATTAGATGAGTTACCTGAAATTGAGTCAAATAATTAATTGATGATTCAAACATAACTATTAATTCCTCTATGATAATCAATTAATATGAGAATAACTAGTATGTTTTGTTTTTATCACACATGCAGGACTTGGCAATATCACTACATTTGACTTGGAAATAGTTGTTTGAAAGGATTAGTGAGGAGATACTTTTATTGACAGACATGGTTGCAATGAAGACATTAGATGATTAAATTCATAGTATTTCATACTTGCATTCATAGATAGAGCGGTATAAGATGATGGTGACATATTTCTTTTTTTGGAGGTTAATGCATACTCATGAAATATGCTGGATGGTACATCATGACTTACAAAGAATGATTTAAGGTTCTAAGATAGTACAACAAGCTATCATATCCACCCAGCCAGAATCTTCTAAGTGGACACCAACTAGACTTGTTAAGCTTTTTAAGGAGAAGTATTCCAGACTTCTTTCTTTGTGTGTTGATAGTTCAAGCTAAGAAAATCTTATTTTTATAATTGTTTCTTCTAATCATCTCAGTTTAGAATCTTAGGTCATAGACTCATGAATCTAAACTCAATCATAAGTGATTTTTTTAAAAAAAAAAAAATCAGCCACGTAAGTCAAATCTTGCTTATGTGATTGATAGCAATTGGTCGACCACGTAAGCCGGTTACACATTGTATTTTCACACAATGAGCTTCCGACAAGGATAGCGAAAACCGATAGGTTGTGACTGTCGTTATCCATGTCAGCCAATCTACAAAAACAAAAAAATAATAATAATTTAACATCTAAAATTACTGTAGTTGCCGGGTTGATTGCAACAACTATTGAGGCTAGAATCTAATGGATTTTATGATTATTAGCAATTTATAATACCAAAAAATTAATAAAAAAATATTTTTTTAAATAAATTTGAATTTTCACTCTAAATAAAAAAGAAATTTAGATATTCATTCTTAATTTTGTCTCATCTCACTAACTCTCTCAATTTTTCTTATTTCTATCTTATAACTTTTTATCTCTAGATAGTGTAGTATCTCTTTAGTATAATATTTTATAATAGCTATATTAGATATAGAAATGGTTCATGATGGTGTGGGTATGCATGTCAACTTGTGCAATATTGAAAGTTGATTACGTGATCTTTGAAAGTTAAAATTTATAACAAAATAGTCGACTATACAATACTAATTTTTATTATATTTTGTTTACAATGCTATTTTAGAATTTTTTTTTATAATTTTAATTTCATATTTTATTTAAATAATATAAATAAATAAAAAATATCACATAATAAATTTTAAAAATGATCATCAAATTGACGTAGACGTATATATAAATAATAATTATAATACTAATAAAAGGTTTAAGGCGGAAACAAAATTCTCTAAAAGTCTCAACACAAACTTATATGTCACCTAAAAAATAAAAAATTATACGAACATCAATAGTATTAATATACTTTAAAATAATAAAACTAATAACTTTAGGAATGTCGTGAAAAATTAACATTATATATATATATATTATAAAAATATATACATGTAAGAGTATATCAAACTAAGAACCTAAAATAGCATGTCAATCAATATATCAAAAAATATGACACTTTAGATTTGAGTCAAACTCTATTTAACATTGAGAAATCTCAAGCTAGATTTAGTCAATTTCATTGACCCACTTCGAATATCAGAATGATATTGGAAGAATAGACATGACCAAACTGATTACCATCATATATTTCTGAATTAGATTTTCGAATGATCATAAAATAGTCAATATTATGTAAATCTAGTTCACATCGGCTTATCATAGGATTTTTAAGTCAGCATATAAGAATTACATAATAAAATTTTATAAATTAAACAAAAAATTAATAATTATTTAATTTTAAAAATTTAATAGAGTAGTATATGTACTGTCTGATATATAAACTAATCATGATGATGAATCATTTTTATGTTTCACAACTACATAAATTCTAAATAAAAACTTAAAAATAATATTAAAAATTCTTGAGATTCTTCATTATCATGATGACTCTGTCATATATGAGTGTATAACATGAATTTTTAAAGAATATGACATTCAAAATAAAATATTTAATATAACTTTTGATAATCTTCTAATAACAAAGTAGCTGTTAATATGTATCAAATGGGCCGAGCCGAACCGTGCCTAGTCGGGCCAGACATGATTCAGTCGTGTCTGGGCCGGCTCGGCATGCTACACTATCATGCTCGAGCTCATGTCGGACGCACGCTCAACACCAGTTGTATCGTGCCGGGTCAAGAGATTTTGGCCCCCGTGGTGTGCCATGCACGGCACACGTGCCTAGCACGTGGGAATGGCATGGGTGACCACGCACTGAGCATGGTCACGACAAAAGGATGACAATCGACGAGCAAACACTTGATGGGCGAGGCTCATCAAGCCTCAACAGTGTGACGGCGGCACGACGCCAAAACCTTACTTTATTTTAAAAATTAGAATTTCGGCACGACTTAAACCAGTCCAAACCAGCCCGAACCCAGGAGGATTTCAAGCCACAGACCCGTGGCTGACCTGACCTCCAACAAATAGTGTCATACCAGGCATGACATGGTACTGTAGCGCATCATGCATGGCATGGCATGACAACCCAGATGAGCCCGAAAAACTCAGACCGGCCCATTTGACACCTCAGCTATTAAAAAGTTTATTAAGATTATAAAAAATGAACCATTAAATTATATATTTCATGTTAGGTATATGTGTTATATAATTAATCTTATGGTATAGGTAGGAATATAATTCTCTCATACACAAAAAAAAAATAAGAATTTCACTAAAATAGCTCAAGATGCCTAATAAATAATAAAATTTAGCAGTCTATGTTGTCTGTGTGGCTTAAAAGAAATTTTTCAAAATAGAAATGAGACATCATTGGAATTATACAAACATGATATTTGAGTCATGTATTTGCTATCAATATATAATATCTGACTATATAAATAATAAAAAAAATGAGCTTATTATTGAAGATTCTAACTAAGATATAAAAATTTTATTTATAAAATTTCTAAATTTTTTTATGACACGACAAATATGTATTCATCTAAGTATATTTATACCACTTACATTATACTTGAGTACTTATATAATATTAATAAGATGTTAAACAAGTATAAATGACATTCTGTATTTAGTATCATGACTATTAAGATGGACACTATAATTTTGAAATACTGATCTTTCATTCCAACTCTGTATTGTTTAATTGTATGTATGAATCTTAGTATTAAGGTGAAAGGAACAGAAAATATTTTGGTATATATATTCACGTGTATGAACCAGGTACAACAACCTAAAGAGTTTATTTATGAAAAATAATTAATTTTTGTATTACAACATTAGGTATGATCATTGGTAGCATGTTCCGAGTACATACAGAAATATCATATTCTAAGACGAAAACTTTTTTATTCAAATAGTCAAACAAACATCATATTAATTGACATATCTCTTGTTATCTACAATGGAATATGATCTACTAACTCCTCTGGTATCTAGTATAGTATCAGAGTTTAATTTTTTTGTAATAATCAATATTATTTCAAATAAGAGATCAAAATTATGATTAGATATCATAGAAACATATACATGCATAAAAAACTTTATAAATTTGAGATTGAACATTTAAGATAAGACACAAGAGATAATGACGAATAATAATTCAAGGAATATAAAGATCGATGATATTAAGAACACTAACAACATCTTCAAACACATTCATGATGACAACAATGATGATTTACATCTTCATCGACAATATCATACGACACATACCAATTGATCATTATTCATTAATGATTTTGGATTCATGTCATACTTATAATATAGTAAAGTATACTCTTATTGCTTGTTTATGTTTGTCATTTTATTTTTCATATTAATTTATGTACTTTTGTGTCTTTTGGTTTCTCTATTCATAACTAATATAAGATATATGTAGCATATATTATATTGAATATTAAATTGGATTACACTTTTTAATTTTTCCAGTGGTTTAAAAGGCATTTTTGAGGCACGTCTTGAAGCGTGCCCTAGGGCAAAGCGTGGAAAAAAGCTTCAAGACGCTTGAAAAAAGGCTACACACAAAATAGGCGGAAGCCTTCTTCTGTGAAGCATTTCAAGGCACACTTTGAACTTATCTTTCACGCCTTGCAGAGGGATGCGTATGCTTAGCAGATGACATTCAAAAAATTATAAAAAACATAATATATTAAATCTGAAATAGTGTCAATCATCTTTTCTAGTACTTCTCGATATTTTCGACGACGAAAGTCAATATTTTCTACGACGGAAGCCAATATTTTCTATGACGAAAGCACTTCTCCACTCTAGAGTTTATTCGGCGCTCTTCTCTTCTTCATCTCATCTCGAAATTTCCGGCACTACTAAAATTTTCCAACATGACTCAACATCTCCAGTGCTCATAAATTCCAACACTTTTCCACTTATCCACTGCTTGATATTTCTGGCATTGTTCCATAAGTATATGTTTATATATAAAGTGATACATGTATAGTTATACATATAGTTATACATAGTATATATAGTTGGAAATTTAGTTACATATAATTGTATTGAATTATATATAGTTATCCATAGAATTATAAATAATTAATATATTTTTAAACATATAGTTATATATGTAGCTATAGATATAATATATATATAATTATAAATATTTATACATATAATTATATATAATTATAATTAGTTATATATAATCAAACATATAGGCATACAAATAATTATACATATAATATATATATATAAGATAATTGCATATTAATGTATATAATTATGAAAAATTATATATAATTGAATATGTGATTATATATATTGTTAAACAAATAGTCATATATAGATATATAATTTTGTATATGATTAAGGTAAAATTGTATATATAGTTAAATATTATTATATGTATGTCTAAATTTCTAAAAAATAGAATAAATTTCTTCAAAAAGTAAGAAATTATGAGTTATAACTTATGAGATATAAAATATGAATAAAGATACGAAGATAAACAATTCAAGTAATTTATAAACAAAATAATATCATCCCAGAAAATATATATGAATACTTATATATATTAGCATTCATAATCAATTAAGTTGAAATCTTAAAAAGTTATTTTTTTGATTAATATTTCTTAACATTGTAATTAATGTTACTAATCAAAGCAAAAAATAAAATTTAATTAACACTCAACAATAAAATTTATGTAATTCACAAGTTGGGTACTCCCATCAAAATCATAAAAAATAACAAATAAATATAAAGAATAAACTATAATAATCTTATAATGAAATAAAATTCAGATTTTTATTGGTTCCAAAGTATTTTCTAGGCACACCTTAGCTTTTATAGATTTAAACCAATTAAATTTTAAATTTAATTTTTAAATTCTTTTTAATTATGTTTTGTTATTATTTTTTAGTCAATTTTATTATTATATAGAAATGTAAAAAACTGAATATTATTATTGATATTTTTTTCAGAATAAATTTCTCCGATTCAAAAAAATCAAGAATATATTTTGTGTGAAAATATGTTATTAAAATTTCTGGGAAATAATATTTGAAATATAAATTTTGTAATCAAAGATGTGCGGAATGGATGAATAAACTCAAGTATCACTTAGCTGAAACTTATCATAGTATGAAACCATGCCCAAAAATTAGTGAAGATGCTAGATTAGAATACAAAATGATATTGACCAATTTTAAAAATCAAAAAATAAAAAAAAAATGAACTACTTCAAAAAATTAGTATGTATCTAACTTTAATGAATGAGAGTATCTTGTCCAAAATAATATGCATCTTAGGACGTGGGCGTCAGAGTGGGGGTGGGTGGAACCTATTCCTAGGAGACCCATGAGTGAATTTATCATTTCACAATCACATCAAAGTATTTTAAATTCAAGATGAAAGCAAGAATAAAGGAATGAAGTATATAGAAAAATTAAGATATTTATATATCCAAAAGGTCTCTCATTCAAAATTATGAATGATCCTTATTGGATTCCTATGATGACTACTATTACAAATTTTGGGTCCAAATTTAAGCCTCCATCTATATAGGAATTGAGGCTATAGATTTTTTAAGAAGATATAAATTACCTAAGTATCATTATAGAAGATCACAAAAAAACTTAAAAAAATTTTAAATATTCAATTATGTTAGATGATTGGACAAATGAAAAGAGTGAGTATCTTATCAATTTTTTGGTGAATAAACCTGATAGCACTTAATTTATGAAATCAATTAATACTTCTGATAGAATAAAAAAATCAAAAATTATTGTTTAAATATATTAATGACATGGTTGAAGAAATTAGAGAGAAAAATATTATGCAAGTCATTACTAATAATGCCTCTAATTATGTAAATGTCAGAATGAGACTTGTATAAAAAAAGAGAATTGTGGTGGACTAAGAAGCATGGACACGGACACGGACACGGGAATACAGCACGGCAGGATACGGGGACACGACAAATTCTAAAAAACTAGGATACGGATACGGCTAGGATACGGCATGATAAAAAAATAAAAATTATTAATTATAAATATTAGGTATTTTATAAAATTTATTAAATTAAATTAAATTAAAATATTTTATTATATAAAATAAATATATATTATTTATTTTATAAAATAAAAATATTTTATTTTATTTTATAAAAATATTTTATTTTATGTCACATCCACACACAAATACGCCCGCCCCTGCCTCCCCCCCTAACACGCCCGCCCCTGCCTCTCCCCTCAATTTGTGCCGCCCCTGCCTCTCCCCTCAATTCGTGCCGCCCCTACCTCTCCCCTCAAATCGCGCCGCCCCTACCTCTCCCCTCAAATCGCGCCGCCCCTACCTCTCCCCTCAAATCGTGCCGCCCCTACCTCTCCCATCAAATCGCGCCACCCCTTCCTCTCCCCTCAAATCGCACTCGTCCCCTGCCAATGGCCAACGTCACCCATGCGGCTACGTTGACCACCCGACATCGTCGAACATCGGGCACTATAGATATGGATACGACTGCCGATGCAACCATCCGATACGCCATGTGGCGTATCGGATACGAATTGTGCAATGATACACCACGTGGCATATCGGACACGTATCCGTGCCGTGTCCGTGTCGTGTCCATGTGTCCAGGTGTCAGACACATGGACACGACTGTAGGGAGCCGTGTCCATGCTTCCTTGGTGGTGAACTCCTTATGTTACACATTGTATTGATTTGATGTTGGAGGATATTGAAAAGTTAAATATTCATGATATTATATGTATTGATTTGATGTTGAAGAATATTAAAAAGTTAAATGTTCATGATATTGTACTTGCTCGATCTAGCAAGTAATGAAGTTCATATATAGTCATACTTGAATCTTAGCTTGATGAGAAAATTTACAAAAAAAATCATTAATTTCGTCCAGTAATTACATGGTTTGCTACATTATTTCTTACTCTCCGATACCTTTATTAGTAAAAGCAAACTTTTATAGCAATGTTCTCCTCATAAATTTGTGTTCAAGCAAATGAGCTAAAAAAATATAATGTGCAAGAGCTCAAAGTATAGTATTGTTTGATCTAAATTTTTGACCTTATATTACTTTTTACATAAAGATCATTCTTCCATTAGTTAGTGTCTTAAAAAAAATTGATTCAGAAGAAAGACCAGGCATAGATTATATTTAAAGAGAAGATTACATTTAATTATGAAAATATGTAGAGAAAATATGACTCAATTTAAAAAAAAAATTGATCCAAGATGAACTCTGTAACTTCATCGACCTTTACATGCAAAAAATTATTATCTTAATCCTCAATTGTGATATGAGAATTAATTCTCTAATGTTGATGAGATGAGGAACTAATTATTTGAATGCATTGATAGGATATTGAATATCAAAAATATTTAAAAACTGACATTTAGTTGGACTCATTTTACCAAGTAATGAGTTAATTTGAAAATTATATTGTAATTGATTCTAAAACATTAAGAAATCCTATAAGTTGATAAATGCATTTTTGGAGTTCAATAAGAGAATTACTAAAATTCATTATTCAATTCATTAGTCTTACTTATAGTGCTTCGAGATGTGAAAACAAATTAGAGCATAATTGAATCGGTAATATTTTAATTTTTATAAATTTTTATACATATATTTTTATTTCAATATTAAAGAACTTTATTTCATTTTAACACAATTTTTTTTATTTCATTATTTACAAATACATACAATAAAATAAACTTGAACATTAAATATTGAATGATATAGTATATTTAAGGCACAACACTAGATTGAGAAAATAAAGTCTACAAAAAAAATAAAATGTTGATCCGATTTTGATAGAGAAAATTATTTCGGATGATGAGTGGATTGCGGAGAAAGAAGATTATATCACTCCACTTGATCTTTGTTGGCTTCATGATGTTGTGTTATTCAATATTGATACTATTAAAATTATATCATTCAACACCCAATAGACTCATGCATCACCTGATCAAATGATTTTTTCACATTCCTACAAAAAAAATTTAATAAAATACCAAATAAGTACACAAAAATTAAAATCATAAATTTGATTAAATTTATAAAAAAAACTTATAATATTTATACATAATTAATAATTTATATTTTATACTAGGTACAAACGGAGACAAGCAAAAAAAAATTCAAATTGACGTCAATTCATGAAGATGAAGATTTACATGAAATGAGAATACATGATAATGAATATTTTTTTATTTTTTATACATTAGATGAGGATGATAGTGACCTTGAAGAAGAGAATTTAAATTGAAATAATTTACTTTAATTCTTATTTTATGACTATTATGATTTTTTGTAAAAATAATAAACTAGTGTACTTTTTAAAAATAATTCTAATGAATTGTTTTCATATTTTTTATTTATGCTATTTTATTTTATATATTTTAAAATATTAATTTAATTAATTATATAGTATGATGCTCAAAAAATTTATGCCTTAACACATCGAGAGTTACGTGTCACCTCACGAACACAAAAATGCTACGCCTTACGCTTTTGCCTTTAAAACTGAGTTTTTCTCAATTTAAATTTTGATGTTTTTTATATTTAATTTATACAATCATCTTTTAAATTAAATAAAATTAAATTTACAAAAACTATATTAAGTCTTCCTCTTAGTAAGTGTCAGATCTTAAGATATGGGATTATGGCCAAAAGATACTACTTTATGCTGCACGAACCGGCATCAACAACAAAGCCAGCTCTAGGCTCGTCATTGCTCGCTCTAGGCCCGGCACGGCCTACTCTAGGCTCAGCACATTCCAAAACGAACCTATATTACATGTGCCAACCATATATCTCCCCTAATGGCCTTGAACCATAAACACATGTTAGGTGCATGTGTCAAACGGGCCACTCCAGGCACAGCACGAAAACTAGCTAATCAACCTAGAACCATCCGACATGACCTTGCACTTTACAGGCCAACCATATATCTCAACTAATTGTCATAATCCATAAACACATGTTAGGTGCATGTGTCAAATGGGCCACTCCAAGCATGGTACAAAAACTAGCTAGCCAGCCCGCCACAACAAGGTGGCACGACCTATTTGACACCTCTAATTACACTATTATTCTTTGTTATTGTGTGATTGTTATAAAAAATAACTAAAATTAATATACAATTACTAAAAATAATTTAGTAAAAAAATTTTAACATATATATATTCTTTGTAAGCTATATCAAAGAAAATCTAGTTTATAGATCAAGAATATGTAAGATGCTTGTTCGAAAAGTCACCACAAATCAAAATTAAAAAATGAATGATACTAGTACATCTCTAGCAATCGATTTACCCAAAATGAGTCATACATAAAGGTGTCAGACTGGTCGGACCGGCCCGACCTGACACGAAGCACGGCACAGTTCGGTCGTGGTTGGCTCGGCACGGCACAGGAATTACCCATGCCCGAGCTAGTGCCGAGCGTGCCCTCTGGACCGGTCGTGCTGTGCCTGGCCGAGGGATTTCAGCCCACATATCATGTCAGGCACAGCACGAATGCCTAGCACGTGGGCATAGCACGCATGACCATGCACCGAGTGTGATCACGACAAACTAACGCCGATGAGCAAAGCTCGCCGAGACTCGAAAGGGCGACAGCAACGTGGTGGGGCGCTGCCAAAGCTCTAATTTTTTTAAAAAATTAGGGTTACGGCCCGACCCGAATCGGGCCAAACCCAGCAAATTTCGGGCTGTGAGCCTGTGCTGGGCCTGACCTCCAATGAACTGTTCCGAACCAAGCACGACACGATTACTATATTGTGTCGTGTCTGGCCCAGCATGGTAGCCCGGTTGGACAACCTAAACCCAGGTCGGGCCGACCCGGCCCATCTCATTTGACACCTTTAATCCCACATATTTAGCTTTCATGATAAGTGTAAGAATATTAAGAACTAAGCTACATCAATGTAATTGTCAAGTATCTTGCACTTGTATGATAATGTTACTCAATTATTAGCATGCAAATTGACATATCATAATGTGATGACTCATCATATAACATAGACACTGTTATGCAAAAGAATTATTAAAATAATACATGTGTTGACAGACCAAATTACATTAAAAAATTTGGACAATCAAATTTATAATATTTTGTACATATATGCATTGAGGAAGTAATACACTATTTTATGAGATGATGTTTTAGATCCTATCAAAAATTTACCAAGATATAATTCAAGGACTTACAGCTACACCCAAATCGAGTAGAATTAGTATCATTAGTCAAATCACTATCATGATTTCATCATGCAATAGTAGTGGGAAAGCTAACATGGATGCTTAGTTACTATTGATCTACTGATGATATACTTTCGACTGTGATATTCATCAATAGACATGCTGCAAATTATGCAGTCGAGCATTAAGAATATAACATATATTAATATTTAGTCATGTCAATTAGAAAAGTATACAATAATTTTATATTCGGCATATCAAAAGGTTTTATGAGAGGCTCGATATATTTAATTCATTAAGATACTTAGGTATTTTGTAGGATGGCCAAGCATTATGATCTGAGATATATTTAATTATGTCTGTTAATAATGATACTCAATATATTGATTATAAGACATATAAGTAAGGAAAGTATACAAAAGTTTTTTATTCAATATATCAAGAAAGATTTAGGGCATAATAATTTTATTTGATTTATTTAGATATTTATAAACTTTGTATGATGCCCACACACAAATGCATAATGACCTAAAATATTTTACTACTTTATTGATGATTATATTCGATATGCATGATTATTAGTTTTTTAAAGAAATATTTTAAATTTTATTTATATTTTTAAAATTTTATGAAAAAAAATCAATTTAACCGTAATATTAAAATTTTTAAAAATGATAATATTTTAAAATATATTTCTCATTAATTCTCTTATTTTCTTAAGAGAATTGATGAGTAAAGAAAAAATTATATCTCATGTGTGTTTTTTGGAAGAATAAATGTTTACTACTAATTTTTTAATCAAATAAATATTATTTTAAGTTCTTTAAAATTATATTTCATGTCAATTTTTATATTTTGAAAAATAAGATTTTTTAACCTTTCAACAAAAATTTTTAGTTATACTTATTTTGTTTTGGATTTTCCCCAAGTTCAGGTGTCAAACGGTCCATTCTGGGCCGGCCAACATTGCCCATTTTTTTTCAGGCCCTACGAGCTCGTGTGTTATGCCCAACATGGAAAGGTTCCATGGAGGACAATCCCAGCATAGCCCGCCACCCAAAAACAACCCTAATTCCGACCGGTTCGTGCTAGGATTTGGAGATACGAGCACTCCTCAAAATCGAGCGAACACTCCCGATGACCAGCACGACTCATCACGTAGCCCGTCGAACATCACGCCATCACCACATTGGGCATCAGGTCAGGTGTGGTCCTCTGTCCCAACCAGATTGGCAAATCCCAAAGCACGTGTCGAGTCGTGCCTCGTGCCATGCCCACCTGTCAGGCACTCGAGCATACTTGGCATGACACACGGGCTACATCCCTCAGCATAGCATGAATCATGTCGAAAGTCCGCCCGGCATGAACTCGGACACGGTCTTGACCCGTGACATGCCAGGCCAGATATAACAGAGTCGGGCTGGACTCGGACTCTGGACCAGGCCCGAGCTGCCCAGCCCATTTATCACCTAACACCTCTATCCCCAAGTAAATAAAAGATGATTGCTTGTATCATCAAGCATACCTTCGTTAGTTATTCTTATACTTAGAAATGATACATATATTACTCACTAGATTTCAAGAAAATTATTACATATATAGATGTGACATACCAACATCCATAGTTATTAAATTAAAATTCGAATCGAGAATCAAAATGCTTGATTAATAAATTAAGAATCGAATCAAATCAAATTATGAATCAAATTTTTTATCACTTTTTTTCATGTTAATTAATTCATATTTTATACAGTGACAATTTTTTTTAATATTTTAGTTTTATTTTTGTAATTTTTTGGGTATTTTATTGTTTTTTCACATTAAATTCGTAATACAAAATGTTTGAGTTATTTTTTTCTACGTTAATTAATTCCTACAATTGACAATTTTTTTTGGTATTTTAATTTTTATTTTGTGACTTTTTAAGAATCTTGGTTCCTTGAGAATCAGAATTTAATTGATTCATGTGAATTAATTCACAATTCAATGATTTAGTCTTCGATTCATGTATATTTTTTATTTTTTTAAAGAGTCGGATCATTTACCCCATGAATCATGAATTGAATCATGAAGCATATGATTTTAATAACAGTGTCAACAGCATGATTATCCGATCAACAAAAGCTGATAAATACTTTAGCATTGGAGACACTAGTTTGATCCCCAGAGACGACAAATATGTTTCCTAAAGATACTTATACAATCATCTATCATGCAATTGATACAAATATCTTACATGCACCAAGCCCAAGGCCCCACGGCCTGTATAGGCCAAAAAATACCATGAATTGGGTTTGAGAAGTAGAGGACAAAAAAAGGATATATCCAACATTCTTTGAGTAAAAGTTTTTCAAGAATTCAATCCAATAGTATACACATACCCCTCTAACATCATAGGAATAAAATCATTCTCATGTCTAGTTATTACTCCTCTTAGAGGGACAATTGTTACTCCATTTAGAGGGACAATGATCATTCCTCCTGTCTCTACACAAGATACTACAATAAAGCTAGTTTTGAAGAGAATAATATGATATCTCTATCTGACAATAGTAGGGCTTATGCTAGAGCTTATGCCAAGAATAAGAATCTAATATGGGTTTCTCATTGGACATAAGATATGAGTCACCTCAAATAAGAAAGAAAAAAATGAGATGGAAAACATAATAATCTCAACATAAAAATATATGATAGATAGATATATTCACAATTTTCCCAAATATTTTTTTTTATTATGTCAATTACCCAGTTCAAAGAAGTCACTAAGACATTCTCATTGCAATAAGACATTCCCAAATATATTTTCTATTATGTCAAGTACTTATTATCATAAGTATTCTCTTATTCTTATTTTAGTACTATGAATTCTGATTTTTTTTATCCTCTATTAATAATTATTAGATCCCTGATAACCTTTGTGAGACTCCTAATCATTCAAGGTGACGACATGGTATATTGGATGAACTAAATACAATCACATCCAATCATACTTGATATCTTACTCAAAAACTATTAGATAAGTCAATAGAATGATGCAAGTGAGCATACACTATGAAAACTAAACCTAAAAAAAATAGACTACCTCAATATCAGATTGATTGCCAGAGAATTTATACAACCTTATGAAATTGAATATTTGAAAATACTTACTCATGTTACCAAGATAATCACTATTAGATTATTACTCTATACCATTACATCACACAGATAGATTGTATATCAACTGATTGTGAAGAATATATTACTTAATGATAATCTCAAAAAAGAGATGATACAACAGCCACTAAGATTTATTATTCCTAAGTGTGCATGCATGATGTACAAATTATGAAAGTTTTTTATAGCCTAAAATAAACTCTTATATCATGATTTAGCAAGATATCTTCTGTACTTACCACATTTGACCTTAGGAAATACATATCAGATTATTAATAATTCTGTCATCATGGATCAGTGAGGCAAATGTGATATTGATAATATACATTGACAACATTTTAAATATAGAAAATAACTAATTGAACATATCTCATGAAAAATTATTCATATGAACTAAATTTTAGAAGAAAGATCTAAGGCATCTTATATATTTCTTGAGTATTAAGATTTGATACTCATGAGATATAATTTTTCTTTTACAAGAGAAATATATTTTAGATATTTATTTGATCTTGATAAAATAAATATATATACTAGTTGACTCACCACTTGATTTGAGCATAAACTTATTCATAGGTATCAATTTTTCAGTTAAACTGTCTAATATTAACCAGTATTGAAATTATTTAAGTTATTAGTATAGTTAATCAATTCTTAAATGAACCCAAATAAACTCATATAGACGTAGTTCATAAACATGTAGAGAAGCCTCCAAAACATTAAATTTCTTTCAAAAATCATGAACACACTCAATAAAGACTTACTCAGATTTTACTTGGACTCCAATAATTACAAAGAGTATATCTATCATAAAGTATTATATTTTTCTTAGAGATTATTTTATCTTCAAAAAAATAAAAAATAAATTTTTGTTTTTAATTCAGTACAACAAAGTAGAAAATTATAACATCAACTACTCATGAGTTCCAATAAATCATTCACTTGTTGGAGGAAATATGTTTATCAGTTCATAAATCAATAATATTTTACAATCTAACAGCCAATACATTAATTGTCAAAATTGTATTTTACAAGCATATAAAATATATTAAGCGTCATTATCACTTCATATGAAAGATAATTCATAACGATTTGATTGACAATATCAAGGTATCTACCAACAAGCAGATTGTAGATATCTTCAAGAATGCTATCAAAGAATCAGTGTTTATTTTCTCCCTTTCAAGTTGAATATTTATGATATGTACATACTAGCTTAAAAGAATATATTAATATTTATTTTTACATAAGTTTATTTTTTATAGTCTATTTATTTTATTTTATTATTATATTATTTGAGCACGCGACAAGTGGGTTGCCCCGACCCTTTTATATAGGTAATTATAATCTTTCATCTTGAATTTGAATGACAGTTTCTTTTCTTTTTCTCATTTTCTCTCTTTCACCCATGCTCTTCCTCTTTTCCTGATTTCACATAGAAATCCCAATGAACCTCGACAGCAGTGAGATAGACAGTATGAAACTTATATTTACTAGTTGTCACAATGGGTTGTAATGTGTCATTAGCATATTGGTGATACACCATGTGCATAGACCACCATATGAACATATTTAGTGACAGGCGCATGGGCCACTATCTCATCATATTTGATGAAATCTTCTCACATGCCTTTCCTATTCATCAACATGGTATTTGGAAGTACAAATTCACATTTGCACTAGTAATAATACCTTGTCATAACTTTTAAACCTATAGACTAAAGCATGAGCCCTTCTTAGTCCCATCCCTGGCAATGACTGCAAATAATCACATCCACTAAAAATGCACATCTCCAGAAGCATGTCATCACTGAATCCTACAAGATTCAGCTCACGGTTCTTTGAAAGTTTTGATTGCTTAAATTCAACACCTTCTCCATACTTATCCATCTTAAATATAATCTGCATAAACAAATTGAATGCATATAATCAAAGCAAGACAACAGAAGGGAATAAAAGTAGCGATTTGATAACTCACCCTAGGACAGCCAAAAGGTATTAGATCAGAGTCTTCAGTGATGACAGCATTGACCTGTTTGCTGACTGCCAAAAATGTCATCTGTGCATCTGCCTCATAAGGAGCCACAATATAAGGTATCCTTTCTTTCTTTAAGACCTTAAACACAACCAAGTCAATGGAAATGAAAAATGAAGCAGGTAATAAATAAGAAAATATTCTAGCATATCTGCAATGCCACCTGGATAAGTTCATAAGCAATTCGAGGTGAAATATCAACAGCCTTTTGATAGCACTCATGAGCAGCAGAAAAATTTCCAACTGACTCATGCTCAATAGCATGGTTAAGATGATCCTTTCTTGACCTATTTAGAATATATATTTGAAAAGCTAATAAGAGATAGAAAAAGAAGAGAATGAAGAAAAAAGATAAACTCAAAAATATTTTACTAATTAAAAAAACAACTACAGCATTTATAATAATTGCAAGCCCTTTTTTAAATTCAATACTAAATATATTAACTCAATTCAGTAGAAAAATAAATATATTATAAATATGTCAAACATCACCTCATGTTGGAGCGTATATATCTCGATCACAACTTCAAAAAAAAAAAAGTTATAATTTGATAACAGTTTAAAGCATTCGTGAAAATAGATGCAAACTAATCTCTAGAGGGCATATGCACAACAACAATAAACCACTCAATTTTTTTTCTAGATAAAATGAGAAGTAATCTCAATATATTTTATATGTAGATAAAAAATCATATTAGAATCAATATAACAAATTATCTGACTATCACAAACAAATATCATATAACATGTAATAGAAAAAACTAATTTTCCAAAATATATACCAAATCCACAAAAAATTATATTTCACCAAAGTAATAACTTTATGTTTGTCTATGCATTTAATGTAGAAATGACTCATTATCTCAAATCTTTCAAGGAGACTAAATTACCTCCCAACAAAATACAAAATCTTGCAATAGATCACCAACTATCAACCACAAGGGCCAAGCTAGAAGCAAATCAATTTTGTTGTAGTTTCTATAATTTTTTGTTTTTTTATAATTATTTTACTTTTATGATGGAAACAATCAATCCAACATGTGGGTTGCCTCAATAATCATTTTACTTTTTTATAGGTTATTTGTTTCATTATGTATTTAAAAAATATATATTTTTATGGAGTTTTATTTTCATTATATCAAAGTTAGGATTTTTACACTCGGGAGAGAATGCAACAGAATGTTCAAGATGTGTATAAGAGACAACGTATGTAATAGAAAAACATGGTGTCAAACAACAATATACATTCTGTATGACGACAATGTGTGTAGTGTGTGTTCCATGTATGATGACAATGTGTGTAGGATCATGACATGGGGTTGATGGCAACAATATGCAACTGTAGCATGTGAAAGCATATGGTGCAATGTGTATGATGATGTGCTGAATGATATGGTGAGTGCCAGTGTGCAATACGATGTGTGTAAAGGTGTATTGTAACAATGAACGAAAATGTGTGTAGTGTTGTGTGAAGAGTGGTGCGAAGTGATGCAATGTATTGTGGTGTGACAATGTGGTGTGACTGTTGTGAAGTGTAGTGTGAGAATGTGATGACAGTGTGGTGCAATGTAATGTGATGTGACAGTGTGGTGTGGTGTAGTGTGGTGCAATATAGTGTGGTGAACCAATGTGATGTGACAGTGTAGTGCAATATGTGTAGTGCACATGTGTTTTTACTTTTTACCTATTATGACTGATAAAGAAAAAAAAAAGTCTCAATTATGATCAATCATAACAAGCTCCAACACAAAAACTATATAAAATAGAATGTATGAGTTCGCATGCAATTTGTTAGTTAAGAAAAACTTGACTATTTGACAAAGAAATCTACTGGTGACAAAACTAAAAACATTTAATTATCAATTGATTTTCAATTATTAATTACCCTGTGACAATCAATTGAGACATAATTATTATCAATTTAAAACTCTCACACAACCTGAAATAAATATTATGAGAGTTACAGAATTCATATATTTATCATAGACTACGCAGATATATTATATCATCTCTTAACTAATATGAATGAAACTAAAGAAGCATTAAGAGTCATTACAAATCATTATTCACTTGTTTTCATTTCACATAATTAGCTATTCAATTTTTAAAGATATCCCAAATAAAATTGGACAAAACAGCTAGAAAGAAATAAGGAGAACAATTTCTTGGCATGAAGTAGATAGAGACTCAATTGAGAGATTCTTATATGATCTACCTTAAAGACAAAAAGAATAACAATCATAACAAAGACAACAATAAAATATAATCAATACAAATTCATATTTCACATACTACCTATAATAAAATATGATTTACTAACTCATCTATTATCTAACATAACATCAGAGTCTACTTTTATAATGATTGTGAGTTATTATAAAAAAGATGACCACATTACATTCGGATATCATTAAAACTCTATCATATTTAAAAAATTAAAAAAATCACAAATTAATCTTAAAAATAAAATAAAATAAAATAAAAAACTAAAATTAGAAGATGACTTACATGAACATATAGGTGTCAGACGAGCCTAGGGGAGGGGCCGGATAGCTGTGTCAAACATGATGAGTCGAGCCGACCCGAGGCACTGTACTGCCGTGCCTGGCCCAGTATCGAGGCATGTGGGCATGATTTCTCTGCACGAGCTGAGAAATTCCCCTACCCACGCAGCATGATGCCCCCGACCAGAACCAACAAACCAGGCCCGACAAATCCGAAAGTTCTGTCGGGCACAAATCCGACCGGTGGTCTTTTTCAACCCGAGTCCGAAAGCCTAATTTTTTGCCTCCACTCCTTCCTTTCCAGAAGCCAAAAACCCGAAGATTCTAGAATGGGATTGTTTGGATCGGTTCGACGGTAGAACTGACCGAATGTTAAAAAAAATTTTGAATCTCAACCGTCGGATATCACATCCAACGGCAATGGAGCGGAATCCAATGGCAATGGAATCTGCTCATTTTTTAATTATTAAAAAATCAAAACAATTACTTTAAAAAAAATCATTTTTATAATTTATAAACCTCCCCCCCTCCCACTTTAAGATTTATGTTTTTTAAAAACATAAATTTTCTTCTCATTCTTAGCACTTTCACTTCTTTATATCTATCTCTAATTTTCTCTCTTGGGATTCCGGCCTTCAGGACTCGCAACTCTACTTTGATCTTTGAATTTGTGGTGCGCGTGCGGTGCAAATATAATATATATATAAGTTTATGGGTTTCGGTTTACGAATATTTTATATTTTTTTTAATTAGTTAACTAATCTCTCTCTCTATCTACTCTCTAGTCTAAAAAATAAACAATAACAAATAATAATTTAAATAATGAAAAAAAAATAAATTTTAATTTAGAAAATAAAAATCCTATGAAAAGATTCGATGCTATCAAAAATTTGATTTCTCTGATCGTCTCGACCCAAATATCTAAAAAATAAAAAACTAAAAGGACTTTAATAATTTAAACTCACTTTAATATAATAAATTAAAAAAAAAATTTAAGGATGCTGAAGAAGAATCAGCATAGTACAAATATTGTAAAAAAATTTTAAATTGTAAGAGTTAATGTAAGACTAGATACCTTAAGAGGCATGTTAAACTATACACCAAAAAATATAATGTATTAGATCTTAGGCAAACTTGACTCAGCGAGGAATTTTTTGAGGCTAGATCCAATTCAGTCTCAAAATTTACTCTTTTCATATACTACAATTAGTTAGTGAGGGAAGACAGTCAAACTGATCACCATAATAGATCTTTCGATAAAATTTTCAGATGATCCAAGGATTGTCAGTATCAAGCAGACATATTTTCAGCATGCATTTCATAGTATTTTTATGCTCACATCTAGGAATGACATTAAAATATTATAAGTTAGAAAAATAAATAATAATTATAGAATTTAGGAAATATAGTAGAATGATATATGTGACGTCTTATATTTGAACTAGTCATGACGATGTATTTTATGCATGTCTTACCGCACACTATATAGATTCAAAATAGACTCTAAATAAAAAAATTTTAAATTTCTTTGAGATTATCCATCCTCATGATGGCCCGGTCATTTTTGAGTGCATGATAAAAATATTTAGAGAATATAATATTCAAAATAAAATTTAGTATCACATTTGATAATATATCTAATAATGAAGTAGCGATTAACATATTTGTTATGAATATTAGATATAGACCATTAGGAGCAATTTTTTATATTAGATGCATGTATCACGTGATTAACCTGATTGTACAAGCAGATATAAATGTGTGCCCCCACTTTAAAAAATATATGTAACTCACTAAAATATATTTACACGTCTCACAAACAATAGAAATTCGTTGGTCTCTATTTGTCTGTGAACATTAAAAAAAATTCAATCAAAAGTGAGACATCATTAGAATTATAATTACCTGATATTGGAGTCATGTGTTGGATACGAACACGTGATATTCAACTATGTCAATAGTAAGAGGGACGAACTTATTATTGACAACAATGAATAGACTATAAATTTCATTTATGAAATTACTAAATATTTTTTATGACATGACGACATGTATTCGTCAGAGTATATTGTACAACTTGCATTGCACTCATTTGCATATGTAACATTAGTAATATGTTTAGCAAGTATCGAAATGACCCGATACTTAGCGATATGATTGTAGAGATAAAAATCAATTACTTAAAGTATTAGTTCACCACCTCATTTCTTTATTATCTGGATCCTTGCATAGACCTTAAGATTAAGGTAGAAGGAGTAGAGAATATTTTAACTTACATTTTCTCGTGCATAAACATGAAAGACTTGCCTAAAAAGTTTATTCATGAAAAATTGTCTGAGTTATTTATATACTACAATACTAGATATGATGATAATAATAGTAAGACTCCGAATACGAACATAGATATCATATTCGAAAATAATATTTGTCTGAGCTGTCTCAGTACTTAGATACCGATTACTGTTCAATCCTATTACATTCTGATACTAAGAATTTTGATATATTATAATGATGAAAATCATACGAGTCCAACTTTCCCATATTATCTAAGATGACAATGGACCTACTGACTCTTCGGGTGTCGAGCATAACATCGAAGTCTACTTTTTCTATTGCAATGAATGTGATTTTGGATAGGAGATCGAGATTACGTTCAGATATTATTGAGACTTTAGCATGCATGAAGAATTGAAATAATTTGAGATTTGACATCTATGATCGTGTTGGTACTGCAGCTAAAGCTAAAAAGTTAAAACCTAATACATTAATCAAATATTAGGTATATTGAATTCTAATGATATTTAACATCAAGTTAGAAATTTTTTCTTTTATATGCTAATTGACTTAAAAATATTATTATATACTTTTTGTTTGCTAGACATTTTATTATATTTTATTTAATTTCAAATAAATTTTAATGAGTGAAAAATTTTTTCAAGTCATCTTAAATTTTTATGTTTATGATATGAGTATGACAAACACATCTAACATAAAATATCTTAATTATGAGACCCTCACTAATAATTCTTATAAATAATATAACATATTTTTTTGTAACATTATCAAATATAATATTAAATTTTTTATTTTGTATTTCATATTCCCTAAAAATATTCATCAATTAATCATATATTATTAAGTCATAATGAAGATATAACATCAAACAGAACTCTAATATTTTTTTATTTAATTTCTAGTTAAAATCAATATGATAGAAAATGACATATACAAAAAACACATCATTCTAAGTAGTCCATATCAAAATTCATAAAGTCAAAAAATATGGCAAGGCAATTTTGCGGCCATGAGATAACACATAAGCCTTGAAGCATTGAGGCGCAAGTCTTTTGTGCATCACATAATATAATTAATTAATATATTAAAATATATACAAAATTTTAAAAAAATAACATTAATAAAGATCAAAATCAAAAAAAAAATTATTTTTAAAAATTTACAAATTAAATATAAGAATTTTAATTAGAGTTTGTAAATAAATTAAAAAAAATTGATTTTTCTTAAAATCATAAGAATTTTTTTTATCATTAAAATCAAAATCATGAGTTTTTGCTTAAATATTTAATATCTCAGTTATGGGACCATTTTTGATGATTATTTTGAATAAATTTATTATAGCATCATTATTTGTAATATTATTAAAAATGATAATAAATATGTTAATTTGTATTTTATATTTTCTATATATGCTCAACAATTAGTCATATATGATACATTATGAAAATATAATGTCATAAAACTCTAATATTTACTTATTTAATTTTCAATTATAATCAACATAATTTAAAATAATACATGCAAAAAAGCATCTCATTTTGAGCAGTCAATATTAAAATTTTTAAATTATAGGACGAGATAATTTTGTGGTCATAGAGTAAGCTGTGAGTCTTGAAGCATTAAGGTGTAAGCTTTTTGCGCATCACATTATATAATTAATTAATTTTTTTTTAATATATACAACAATAAATTATATTAACTTTAAAAAATTAAAATCAAAATTATTTTAATTTTTAGAAAAAATTACAAATTAAATACAAGAATTTTAATTAGAATTTACAAATCAATTACTATCATTTAAATTTTTTTAAATCATTTAAATTTTCTTCTGATTAAAAATAAAAGCATAACATTTTTGTTTAAAATCATATAATTTTATTTTTTCTTTTTCAATTTTTCTATTTTTTTATTTTTTTATCTCCTCTCTCACCCGAAACCCAACCCATGCTACCCATCAATCCATATAAGGTTCTCATATCCCTAACATCAAAATAGGTAATACCATCATCCCAATAGTATAATATAACAAGCTAACACTCTGAGGAGCACATCAAACATCTCTGAGGATCAAACTCATAATCACAAGATAAGCGCATCCAATCTCTTTGCCAACCAAACTATAATGTTAATATTTTTTTTCTTTTCTAGTTTAATTTTAAATTATACTCAAAGTTACATGAATTTTAAAATGTAACTTTAAAATTTATTATTTAAAAAAAGGAAAAAAAACAAAAAATTGAGCAAATTTAATTAAAATCAAAATAATTATAATTTTTTTAAAAAAATTACAAATTGAATACAATAATTTTAATTAGAATTTATAAATTAAGTATACAATCTTAAGTAGAATTCAAAAATTAAACTAAAAAAAAATTAAATTAGATAATTTTAAGTAGAATATAATTAAGAAAAATAAATTTTAGTTAAAAATGAGAGAAAGAGAAATATTTTAACTAAAATGTAAAAAGAATGATATATTTTTTATTAAAAAAACTAAACCAAAACAAATAAAACATAAAAGTTGAGGGTCATCCAAAGAACAAAGTTACTATATCATGATGTTGATCCAAATTCAATAATAACTATGTTGTATTTATCTTGAATCTAACATATTATATTTTATAATGTATTATTCAGAATGCCTCATTGGATAATTAATACCACTACTATTTTTACAAATATATTTGTTTACAATATCAACACTATCTTGAAACTTCTTTGATTTCTCTATTTTTTTTTTTACATTAAAGTTGATTTAAACTAAAATTGTTCAAACATAAACATTTCTTCCTTAAGATTATTATGATAAAATATATTTCTTATATTTGACTGATATATAATCTACATGTGATTTACATTAAAAAAAATATCAATCATATAATTATCATTTTAGTACTATGATAAAAAACATCACAACAATCGACACCATAAATTTGTTTAAATCTCTTCGCTAGCAAGTTAACCTTGAGCCAGTCACTATCTCCTTTGGATCTTATCTTTACCATGTACACTTACATTCCACAATTAGCTTGCCTAAAAGTTTCAGAATGAGACCTTATGTAATCTAAGACATGATTATATTTAGTTCATCCAACATAATTTATTTCTATATTGAATAACCAAGTACCTCAGAAAGAGTAAATGTAATCCTATAATAATCAAGAGAAAATAATAAATTACAATATATAGTATTAACTAGTAAAACAATTATAAAAAAATACTCAATATAATGAGTATTAATTAGAACATGTATTTGATTCCTTTCATAGTACAATAAAAAATTCAAATCCTACTCTGAACTATTTCAGTTGATACAAATACTTATTTGAGAAAAATTGTAGGCATATTCGCCTAGAATATATATATTTAGGTTACTATTATCAAGTCTATTGATTTTTATCTCTCTATCATAAGAGAACTCACATATCATATCTAGTGAGATACTCACAATAAGCTCCTCTCTCTAGCATGATGCTCAAGAAGATTCACCAATCTCCTCAAAATCAGTCATGTAAATTGTATCAAGGGTAGGTGCATGAGCAAATCAATGGCTATCTTATGTGAAGAATAACTGATAGAGACAAGAAAGAACCTACAACTATAATGACTAAAGATGCATTCTTTTAGATCAAGTATTTAAAGAACATGTACTTGAAAAATATTATATTGACATTCATAATAATACTCTTGATTTCTAGTAAATAACATATATATCTCTTCTAAGAATTAGAATACCCAACAAATACATACTTGATGGCATGCAAGTTAATCTTCTCTCTATGCATACTTGATAGCACTATGAATAGCACATATATCCCTACAAATAAATCATAAATAAAAAAATACATCTAAAATCTAATGTGAATGGTGAAAGAGTCTCACTCATGAATATGCAAGATGATACCAACATGAAATTTAGTGATTAATATTATTTCTCCCAAAAAATATGTAAACATACCCTTATGGATAAGAACTATTCTAACCACATCAATTAGATATCAATTCTTTCTTTTAGCTATCTCATTTTATATATAATAAATATCCTATATAAGCATACACTTACGGTACCAACACGAAATATTTAATAAATTATTTCATATCCCTCAAAAAAATAAAAAAATAAATATTAATATATTTGAAAGTATAATTACTTTTCAATAATTTAATATAACAATTAAATATGGTAGGTGGGCCGAGCAGCCCGGGCACGGCACGAGACACGGCCCAATTAAGTCATGCTTGGCCCAGCACGGCATGATCCAAAATCGTGCCTGGACCTGGGTCATGCTGGCCCAAGACACAGTTTGTGCCATGATGAGCCAAAGAGTGTTGTGCATCGTGCCAAGCCAGACACAACCCAGATGTCTGGCCTGTTAACACGGTCCACTTGCACAATTACCGTGCAAGACAGCATACCAAAAAGCATACCAAAAATAAAAATGCTTTTTGGTATGCTGGCCCAAGACAGCATAGCAAAAAGCATGCACGATCCACTTGGCCCGTGCCCGCCCCTCCCAATCTATTTTAAAAAAAAAATAAAAATATTTTTAAAACTACCCTACCTGGTACACGTGGTGGATTTTTTTTTAATGAGTCCGCCATGTGGTTGGTTGTACGCATCCACGTGACACAACCCAGACACAATCTAAATTTAAAAAATATATTTTTTTTAAACTATCCTTCCTAAACTCGTGCTGGTTAGGACATGTTGGGCCAGACAAAATCCTAGTCATATATGCCTAGCTAGAGGTGTCAAACGGGCCGCGCCGGCCCGGCCCAGCACGAGGCACGGCACGGTTCGGCCGTGCCTGGACCGGCCCGGCACGATTCAACAATAACGTGCCCAGGGCCCGTGCGGGCCGTTGGCCGACCAGTGCCAGCGGCCGTGCCGGGCCGTGCCGGGCCGTGCCGGGCCGTGCCGTGGCCTCTGCCGGGCCGTGCCGGGGCCGTTGCCTGACGGGCCGTGCCGGGCCGTGCGGGCCGTGCCGGGCCGTGCCGGGCCGTGCCGGGCCGTGCCGGGCCGTGCCGGGCCGTGCCGGGCCGTGCCGGGCCGTGCCGGGCCGTGCCGGGCCGTGCCGGGCCGTGCCGGGCCGTGCCGGGCCGTGCCGGGCCGTGCCGGGCCGTGCCGGGCCGTGCCGGGCCGTGCCGGGCAGTGAGGGCCGTGCCGGGCCGTGCCGGGCCGTTGGGGCCGTGCCGGGCCGTGCCGGGCCGTGCCGGGCCGTGCCGGGCCGTGCCGGGCCGTGCCGGGCCGTGCCGGGCCGTGCCGGGCCGTTGCCGGGCCGTGCCGGGCCGTGCCGGGCCGTGCCGGGCCGTGCGGGCCGTGCCGGGCCGTGCCGGGCCGTGCCGGGCCGTGCCGGGCCCGTGCCGGGCCGTTGCCGGGCCGTGCCGGGCCGTGCCGGGCCGTGCCGGGCCGTGCCGGGGGCCGTGCCGGGCCGTGCCGGGCCGTGCCGGGCCGTGCCGGGCCGTGCCGGGCCGTGCCGGGCCGTGCCGGGCCGTGCCGGCGTGCCGGGCCGTGCCGGGCCGTGCCGGGCCGTGCCGGGCCGTGCCGGGCCGTGGCCGGGCCGTGCCGGGCCGTGCCGGTGCCGTGCCGGGCCGTGCCGTGCCGTGCCGGGCCGTGCCGGGCCGTGCCGGGCCGTGCCGGGCCGTGCCGGGCCGTGCCGGGCCGTGCCGGGCCGTGCCGGGCCGTGCCGGGCCGTGCCGGGCCGTGCCGGGCCGTGCCGGGCCGTGCCGGCCGTGCCGGGCCGTGCCGGGCCGTGCCGGGCCGTGCCGGGCCGTGCCGGGCGTGCGGGCCGTGCCGGGCCGGGCCTTGGCACGGCACGCCGGCCCGCGTGCTTGCGTCGTGAGTCGTGACTCGTGACCCAACCGGGCCCCGCCCCCGGTAAAAAGACCGCGGGTCGGGTCCAAACAGACCCGACCCACCCCGCCCCGCCTGCCCTGCCTTGCCGTGCGCCCGTGCCCGAGCGGGCTGGCACGGCACGGCACGGCCTTGCCGTGCCCGATTTTAAAAAACCGTGCCGTGCCCGGCACGGCACGGTAGCACGGCTGGGCACGTGAAAAACGGGCCGTGCCGTGCTGGGCCGGCCCGTTTGACACCTCTATGCCTAGCACAGCACAATTTTCAACTAAATCATGCCTAGTACGGCATGGTAGCATGACTGGGCCACCCAAAAATGAATCGTGTCGACATGACACGGCCCGTTTGACACCTCGATATAATATGCAAAATAAATTTTTATTTTTTAATTATATTTTATAAAAATAAAAATGATTTAGAGTTTTCTTTTAATACTAATAATTATATATTTCAAATATAATCTTTAAAAAAATAATAAAATATTTCAAATCATAATATATAACCATCCTACAAAGTTTTCAAGCATATGAGTAAATCAGATGGAATATGACTCTTCTAACACCCTCCCCTAACATGTCAAATAAAAAACTCTAATATACTTTCGTAACTAACATGTCTTACAATTAAAAAATATCATTTCTCTAATAGTTGCCTCTAAATCTTCAATTTGTTCATTGATGAATATTATCACGGAGAGTATTTCACTAGTAAGATAAATATTAGATAAACATTTAGAGGGACTCCTATGGATGGAGAAAAACAAGGACAACGTACCTGGCTCAATCCACATGAAAGTTATCAAATTGGATTGTTAATCATGCATATAGAAATCATAAAAAAATAATATTATGACATTTTTGCTTAGTAAAATAGCTAATATAAAATAAATTATGACAATAATTTAATACATATTAAACATGCGTCAACAAAAATATTTAATATTGATATTGTCATACCTCCTAACTCATACAATGATATCATTAAAAATAATAATATCATAAGTTCTGGACTCTACAAATAAATTAAACAAAAATATGAATATTTATGACATAGATATTAGCTCTTGAATATATGACCCAAAAAATCTAAAGTGATGTGATAAGTAGAAAAAATAATGGACATAGATATATCTCGACCTAAGCCAATAGCACTCAAAAAAAAACCAACATACTTCTTAAGTAGCATTAGTGTAATAAGATCAAAAGATGCAATCATAAAAAAAATCAATGAGTAGATCCAACAATTTAACTCTAATGTATAATTTTTGAACTTCAAAAATTTTATCATAACTTAGGGTGCAATTTATAGCATATCTCCTAAATTTGTCCTTATCTCCCAAATAAAGAATAAATTACCACAAATTTTCTCTCTCAAAAAAACATTGCCAACTTTTCTACCTCTCTCACCAACACTAAGTGTGAAGATATCATAGCAATATGACTAATCATACCAACTCCTCTCAATTTAAGTATATGATATAGTCCACCTAGGTCATTTTTCACCTTTAAGTAAGTTAATGCCTTTTTAGCGAGATCAATAATAGCTTACTCAAAGCAAGTCTCATCAAGCACTCACTAAAATGAAGACTTCATGGGAAACAGATGGAGAGACCCTTTACATAGATCACATAAGTAGGAAAAAGAATTATATGTCATATCAAAAATAATTATTAAAATAAAAACAACATGAATGTAAAATAAATTAAGAACCAATTGAATCACAATGATAATTTTTAGAAGAGAACAAAATTTCACAATGAATATACGAGACATCACTAAATTAAGTGATGAAGAATTGTCAGACCTCAATCATTTTAGTAAATCATGACCCAAATCAAATTTCAATTTAGATGTGTATTCCTTCATATAGATCTTAAGAGATTCTAAAAAATATGAAATAGTCCAAGATGAGCTCAGGAATATCTCAAAGGCCAAAATCTAATAGAAATTTTAGAATTTTTTAAAATATTATTTTTGTTTTCGATTGCATAAGATTACAACATTTGGTGCAATCTCAATCCTTAACATAGGAGGCTCTCTCTACATAAGGAAAGTCTCACCTCACTTGTAATCATCAAAAGGTTTAAAAATAATTTATAAAAGTATTCTCTCTAAGAGTTTATCTATGTTATTTGGCTAAAGTGTATGATTATCTTGTGTGAAACAAAAATTTGTTGATTTAAGCTCATGAGGAAAGTAATACTTAAGGGCACACTAAAGCTCGTGTTGCTCGACACATGGTCAACCATGGCTAGCCATCAGGCTTCCATGGGCCATATGTTCTGTCACATGTCGTGCCAAGGCCTAAGTCATGCCAACTTGACTCAACAAACTTGATACATCTAACATTAACCAACATGCAAACATGTGGGGCTGGTATGGCCGACACAATGGCCCAATTCAGCCTAAATAAAAATGGGTCGTATTAGCCCAGCATGGGTCATTGAACAGTTGTAGCTATGCCTTTAAACAAACATTCTACCACAACTTAAGTATGTACTTTGCTTCTATATAAAATATTTGTCATTATGACTTCATGAACTTTATTATGCAAAGAAATACATAAAATTATCCCCTTTTGAAATAAAATCATCTCATGAAAAACAAGCAATACACAAATAACAGCCTCAAGTGCAATGTCAACATGAATATAAAGCCTTGCTCCAATCATATTTGAACTTATCTATCACACCTAGAGGTATCAAATGGACTGGGCCGGCCGGCCCGACACAAGGCACGATACGATTCTGCCATGCTTGGCCCGGCACGGCAACAGGAATTTCCCGTGCCCATGCCCGTGTCATGTCATGCCGGGCCAACCGGACCTCGTGTCGTGCCTGACCCGGCACGGTACCGTAGCCCAGTTGGCCCGGTACCTCGGCACAAGCCGAGGTACCATGCGTCCGCACGGTCGTGCTGAGGCTCAACCCAACGGATCTAGAAACCATGCGGGCCCGGGCCCGGGCCCGAACAAACCCAACTGTTCAAAAATTTTAAAAAAATTAAAAATAATTTAAATTTTAGCTGCTGGATTTTGCCTCTAATGACTATGAGGCAGAATCCGAGAGCCCACATGATTCTTCTCCAAAAAAAATGATTAAAAAATTAAAAAAAACAAAAAAAAACAAAAAAAAATATTTTAAAAAAAATTCTAAATTTTTTTTCTATAATAGCCCCCCCCTCTCTAATTTATATATTTTTCAAAAACATATAATCTCACATTCTCACTCTCTCTCAAATCTCTCTCCTAAAACTATCTCTCTTGAGATCTCTAATTTCAACTCGACTTTTCGAGACTCGCAACTCAGGCTCGTATTTAGTTGATATTTGCTAAGAAGCACGGACACGAACACGAATACGGGGATACGACACGACAGGATACGAGAATACGACAAATTCTAAAAAACTAGGATACGGATACAGCTAGGATACAGCATGATAAAAAAAAATAAAATTAAAAATAAAAATTATTTTTTTATAAATATTAGGTATTTTATAAAATAAATTAAATTAAATTAAATTAAAATATTTTATTATATAAAATAAATATATATTATTTATTTTATAAAATAAAAATATTTTATTTTATTTTATTTTATAAGATAATATTTATAAATTATTTTATTTTATAAGATAATATTTTATAATTATATTATATAAAAATATATTTTTTTTATTTTATGAAATAAAAATATTTTATTTTATTTTATAAAAATATTTTATTTTATTTTATAAAAATATTTTATTTTATAAAAATATTTTATTTTATGCCACATCCCCACACAAATACGCCCGCCCCTGCCTCCCCCCTCAAATCGCGCCTCTCCTGCCCCTCCCTCAAATCGTGCCCCCCCCCCCCCCCTGCCAGTGGCCAACGTCGCCCATGAGACAACGTTGGCCACCCAACGTCGTCAAACGTTGGGCACTATCAACATGGATACGGCTGCCGACGCAACCATCCGATAAGCCACGTGGCGTATCGGATACGAATTGATCAATGATACGCCACGTGGCATATCGGACATGTATCAGTGTCGTGTCCGTGCCGTATCCGTGCGGTGTCCAGATGTCGGACACGTGGACACGGCTGTAGGGAGCCGTGTCCGTGCTTCCTTAAATATTTGTATTAATCTTTGGAAGTTAATTTTTTAGAGCACATGCTTTTTCTTTACTCTAGTTATGGGAATTTCTATTTTTTTATTAGTTAACTGAAACTAAAGTCTGAAATTTAAAATTTAAAAATAATTAGTTTTTTACTCTCTCTCTACTCTTTAAGGCTTAAGCTATCCTCTTATCTAAAAAATAAAAAAAAATAACAAATACTAATACTAATGAAATTAATGTAAATTTAAAAAATAAAAATCTTACACAAAAGTCCGAGGCTGATGAAACTTTGATTTCTTCAGTCGTCTCAACCCAAACATCTAAAAAATAAAAAAGTAGTAAAACTTATGTAGTTTAGACTCATTTTAATATAATAAAACAAAAAAAAATTAAGAATAAGAAAGAAAAAATGGCACAGTACAAATATTGCAAGAAAATTTTAACTTGTAATAGTGCGTTTGGAACTTGTCACTTTAAGGACATGCCGAATTATGTACCAAAAAATATGATATATTAGATCATAGGCAAATCCAACTTGGCACTATATTTTTTGAGACGAGATCCAGTTCAGTCTCAAAATTTATATCATTCATATATCACAGTGAGTTGGTTAGGAAAGGTATGGCCAAACTTATCACATTAATAAGTCTTCCGATCATATTTTTAGAAGATCCAATGGTAATGAGCATCATGCAGACATATTTTCAGCCTATTTATCATAGGATTCCTAGGACTTCATCTAGGAACGACATACTAAAATATTATAAGTAAGAAAAAATAAATAATAATTAATAAATTTATGATATTTAGTGAAATGTTGTCCGTGACATCCGATATCTGAACTAGTCACGATGATACATCTTATGCATGTCTCACCGCTCACTATGTAGATTCTAAATGAACTATGAAAAAAAAAATTTAATTCTATGAGATTCTCCAGCCTCATGTTGTTCCCCCAGCTATTTTTGAGTGTATGATGAAGATCTTTAGTAATTATAAAATTCAAAATAAAATTTATAGTATTACATTCGATAATGCATCTAATAATAAAGTAGTGATTAATATGTTTGTTAGGAATATTAGAGACGGACCATCAGAAGAAATTTTCCACGTCAAATATATGGGTCACGTGATTAGCTTGATTGTACAAGCGATGATGAGTGTATGTTCCCCCACTTTAAAAAATATACATAACTCACTAAAATACATTCACACGTCTTGTAGACAATAGAAGTTCGGTAGTCTCTGTTTGTCTGCGAATCTTAAAAAAAAATTCAATCGAATGTGTGACACCATTGAAATTACACATACTTGATGTAAGAATCATGTATTTATTTGTGTATTCCTGATAATTTTTTATGACACGACGAACAAATATGTGTTCGTAAATTTATACTCTCACGACTTGCATTGCACTCAGGTACATATGCAACATTAATAACATATTTAGAAAGTATCGAGCTGACCTGACACTTAGCTATATGATTATAGAGATGGAAACTAAGTACTTAAAGTACTGGTCTATCACTTCATCTCTTTATTATCTCGTTGCATGCATAGACCCTAGGATTAAAGTGGAAGAGATAGACAACATTTTGACTTACATTTCCTTGTGCATGAACCTGGAAGACCGACCTAAAGAGTTAATTCACGAGAAATTAACTGACATTTTCACATAATACGAAACTAGGTATGATAGTAGTAATAGTAAGACTATGAGTATAGACATTGATATCATAATCGAATATAATTTTTTCATTAAGTTAGCTAGGGGGAAACAATGATGTGGACCATCGAATAGAAGCGAGTTATCTCGGTACTTAGATACCGATTACTGCTCAATCATATCACATTCTGATACTAAGAATCTTGATATATTATAGTAGTAGAAATCATATGAGTCCACATTTCTCATGCTATCTAAGATGACACGAGATCTACTGACTCATCTGATATCGAGAGTAGCATTGAAGTCTATTTTTTTTTGTTTCAATGAATATGATTTCAGATAGAATATTGAGATTATGTCCAGATATTGTTGAGACTTTAACATGCATGAAGGATTTGAAGAATTCGAGATTTAGTATCAGAATCGTGTTGGGACTAGGACTAAAGCTGCAGCAAAAACAGAGAAGTTAATTACTAAAGATGATCCATATAATAATGATATTGATATTGAGGATGATGATGATATTATTACGCCAATTGATGATTGATGAGGTTACTACTTGATACTTAACAGTTAACGATTACGGGATTGCGATAAGCCGATAATGACACTTATGTTATAGTTATGCTTTTGCTTATGTGTTGTGTTTGATTCTTATTTTTGATTTCGATGTTTTATACTCATTTTTATTTACATTGTATTTTCTTTGTTTTAGTCGTTTGACACTTGACTATGTGAGTTAACTTTGTTATTTTTGTTAAATAAATTTTATATTTATTTTATTTTTTTGTTTAAGAATTTCATTAAAAATTCTAAAATATAATTTTACTATATTATAATCTAATTAATACATAATTAAAACAAATAATATAAAAAAAATAAACTCTATAACTATTCGAATATTTATAATTTATAATTTAAATATTTTTAAATATTATCTAATTTATATATTATAATTACATAAATATTATTAACATTAGACAAATAGTGAAACAAAAATTTAAAAATTTTTTTAGAACCAGCCCGTAAGGGCCTGTTCTGACCCGTTCGGGCCTGACCCGGCACAGCTAAAACCCAACCATGCCGGCAGGGCCAGGCACGGCACGGCACGGTACAGTAACCGTGCCGTGCCGTTCCTGGCCCAGCACGGTTGCACCATAGGGCCGGCAAAATCCATGCTGGGGCAGCCCGCACGGCCAATTTGACACCTCTAATCACACCCTCACTAGAAGAGAATGAAATGACATTTTGTCACAATTCACATAGTATGTAAAGAAAACAAAAGAAACAATTACCATCTCTTCTGCCAAACAGCCACTTGCTGATAGTATGACAAGGACTCTTCTTTCACAACAATTACAGTACATCTCTCCCATGCTGAGAAACCAATATCTATACTCCATCATAAGATAGAGTAATGGATATGTGTTTTTATTTATTATCTGTGATTATACTTGGTTCAATAGGTCCTTTGTGAGATTGTAACCCTGTACACATCATTTACCTATATATATATATGAGATGAGATACACTAGTCAAAGGCCTCAAAAATTCTGGATGTTAATTAAAAATATTTTCCTCTAATATATTCAATTACAGCCTCAAAATTACAAAATGATTGACCACTAAGTTCATTTCATGATCTGCTTAGCAACAAATCTATTATGCATCAAAACTCAACTCAAATAAACTTAACCGTCATTCCAATCAAACAGTTATATTGATTCTTCATTCCATGAGTTTCGTTGGAATCACTACAATTTTCTTACCAATTTTGGAGTATCCCTCATTTTCCTTCTCAAACTACATGCTGGTCTATTTTTTTCAGAATTACCATCACATACTGGTCCATTAAGTATATCTATATTTCACAGTATGTTTTTCCATCTTATTTTCAATCTGCCTAAAAATGATTTTCAGGATTTAAAACCAATGAAAAAGTTGCTGAAATAGTATTTGAAAAAATAGATCATGTAGCTCAGCATATCTACATTGGTATTCACTCAAGATTGAATTGGCATATTTTCTAGGTTACTTCAACTGATAGCCATGTTAATCTATACTTCCCTGAAATAAAAATAGCATTTTCAAAAGCAAAACAATAATTCTCTATCATATTTTTAAGCATACTTTGCCCGCTTATTCTCTTGTTCCATCTTCATGGGTAAAAAACCTCCATCAAAGACAAGAATAGGTGTGATGCCATAATGTTGCAGTAAATTTACTCTGTGCATGCAGTATTCAATGTGCCTGAAAAAAAAAATCAATCACATGAAAATATGAATAATTGATGAGTAGGAAAACACAAGCATCTGGTTCTGGTCTTTTCTTATCCTAGACCACAAACACAAGTACTTTTTCTCAGCTGGGTAAAAAATGTTGCAGCTAATATCAAATTAAAAGCCAGTGTAATAGACATAAAAACAAAATAAATAGTATATAATCATTAAAAATAAGAGTGAAACAATTAGCACCTAAATAAGCAAAATTGGGCAAAGATTTTGTAATACTTGATGTATATTTTATAATTTTGAGCATGGTACTCATCAAATGTCTTAGTTGTAATTACTAAATGGAGAACCTAACAGATCTAAGGTGCCCAAATGAGGTTGAGTGTATTTGCACATCACCTTGCCCCATATTCAATATTGTTAGGGTTTTTAGAGACAAGGAAAAAAAAGAAGCGAATGAGAGACACCAATATTCCTTTTTCATTGATTTTATAAAATGATAATCTAATAAACATATACTCAAGTTAATATAACTCATATGCCAAATGTTGTCATATAAATTAAATAAATATATACGATGAAATGCAACACAAGCTTAGAGAGAAACTAAATATAAATATTCTTCTTTAAACTGATACATATATGTCACAATTACTCAACTTGGTAGAAAAAAAATAACAAATATAATCTTCTAAAATCTTCTTCAATATGTTTAAATCTAGGCATGTAGACGATAACTATAGAATATTTTCAATCTTTTTTCATATGAAACACAATAACTTATGTCATATCATCATTAGAAAATGATTATATCACAAACCCATACTTGAGTCGGGCTATCACCAATCGAGTGCACTCATACAAAACAAAATAAAAAATTATAAACCTCAACACTCTTTCAAACTAGTATGTAACATTCATATAATATATAGTTTAAAATAAATGAAAGACAAATTTGATCATGCAAGTATCTTCATGAATATCTATAATATATTCATTAATAAGTACATAAATTTTAATTATAAAACCATCATACATCTTTTATCATATGAAATGACAAAAATAGATATATGCTCAATGAACATAATAAAGTGTTATTGACATCATGTCTAATAAACTCAACTCCACAAAAAAATAGATGATTCACTAAAACACACGAGTAACCGATATCAACATTGTGTATTGTGCATGTGCACTCAATCTAATAATAATTTCACTATCAACTAAAAGATTAGATTATCACCCAAAAAAATTCAAAATTATAGCAATTATCTTATCTCTTTAATCGCAAAAGCTTTACATAACTGAGAGTTCACAAATATATATCTATATGAATATACATAAAAGAAAATAAAAAATAATTGCTTATAATAATAGTAAAAATAATTTATTCTTATCGAAATTAGAAAATTTATGTTTTTTATGCTTATTTTGAATCTAGAAGAATCAATTAAAGTATCATATATGTAAGCAAATTTACATTCAGATTAAGTAGTGAATCGACCGATATGCACCCCCATCATACCAAGATTAAATGAAATATCTAAAGTATATCTTGTCAGGAAAAGAAAAATACCTCATGAATATGTAATTTAAATAATCAAAAAAAAATCTAAGATATTTTAAATCATTCATCTGAAACCAAGTCGACAAGAATAATTTCAGTTAACATATACATAAATAATCATCTATTATAATTAGAATATTATCAACATATATACTTCGTATGATTCATATCAATAGAAACAATAATAATTTGACATATATCAACCTTTTAACCACTTTTTGAAAGAAAAAAATGAATTATACTCAATACCTGATCTCATAGATTTTGTCGTACTCATACATTTTTTTCTTTTACTCATGTTATTACTTTTTTTAATGATGTTAGAATATTGATGTGTCCTAAAATATTATCTCACTCAAAATAACAGTGAGTCATGTAAAAGAAATTAATATACTTCACTGCAATATAATTTGGAAAATAGTAACATAATCTTCATGAAAGTATATTGTTAATCACGAGTGAGTATTCACTATGAAAATATATCCATGCAGGAAGATATATCAACTTAAGATGAAACTTGTAACGCAAAGTTTATTCAAATACTTGGTGTGAATTATCAAAATATTTTCTTTAATAATCAAGACGTTCCACGTACAAATTATTATTTTACTAATAATAACTCACAAATAAATGATACATTAGTCAAACATAAAAAATATATTTTTTCACAATACACTTAAGAAAAATGTGTGTGTATGAAAATAACATGAGTTTCAAGTATTACAATCAGACATTGCTCAGAGATTGTAAAAGTACAAGTGTCAAACGGGTCATGTCGAGTATATTCAAGATTAAGATAATTTTTAACCTAAAACAGAAAATAAGGACGGCACAGCTGTGCCGTCACGCCACCACGCTGCCAAGACACCATCGCCCATCGGGCGTCGCTGTGTCGGCCATCGTGTGTTGCTCATCATGTTGTCACCCGTGTCGTGCCCACGTGCTAGGCACCTGAGTAGAACCTAACACGGCACACAGGCCGAAGACCCTCGACATAGCACATCACAAATTGTGCCAAGGGTCCACCCAGCACGGGCCCCGAGCATGATCCTAGACCATGTCGTGCCATGCACACCTGAATCGACCGAGCTTCAAGTCGAGATCGAGCCGGCTGGCCCATTTGACACATCAATGCAAAAGACATAGTATTGATTAAACAATCACTAAGAACTTAGTTTATAAAATTTTCACTGATAGACACTTTGTTTAATTTACATATTATATTATAAATTTTTCTTTATTTTTTTAGAAAAACTCTGATGACAAAATGATCTTGTTTATTATGTACAAACATAATATATTGATTTATAGGAGATAATGAATTTGTTTCACTCAAATCAAAGAATACCTTCAGTCATAACATAATAGAGACGAATGATCTTGAGAAAATCAAATATATTCTTGGGATAAAGGTAACATACTATAAGAGAAATTATTATATCACAAAAATATTCAGTTGATACTCTTATAAATTTTGGTTTATTTGGTAGTGCTCCAGCCAACACTCTGGAAGATTCATGTATTGATTTCTTGTCTAATATAACTTCTCCAGTTGATTCTATTACTTACAAGCATAATTATGAAATCAAGATACGAATCGAAAATCAGAATACTTGATTAGTAAATCGAGTATCGAAACATGAATCAAATTTTTTTTTTACTTTTTTTTTAAATTAATTAATCATTATTTTCCACAATCGACACTTTTTTTTGGTATTTTATTTTGTATTTTTGTGATTTTTTTGGTATTTTATTACTTTTTCATGTTAAATTCGTAATACCAAATATTAGAATTATTTTTTTCCACATTAATTACTTTATATAGTTAATTATTTTATTTTTTGATATTTTAGTTTTTATTTTTATGACTTTTTAAGAATATTGATCCCTTAAAAATTAGTATTAAATCAAATTATGTGAATTGGTTCTCGATTCAGTGATTTAGTCTTCAATTCATGCATATTTTTAATTCTTTTAAAAAATCAGATCATTTACCCTCTAAATTATGAATAGAATCGTGATTCATATGATTTTAATAATAGTGATTACCAGAAAATCATCAAAAAAATTAACTATCTAATTATTATCAGACTAAATATAATTAATATATTTAATCATTTCTTAGATTATCTTCGACAAATTAACACAAACATAATTCTTTTCATACTGAGTTAGGGTGTCAACAGGGACATGCTAGTCCGACCCTGCATGAGACATGGCACGATTCAGCCGTGCCGAGGCCAACCAGGCCTCGTGCCGTGCCTGACCCGGCATGGTTCGGTGGCCCGTGGCACAGCTCATCGGCACGGGTTAAGTCCCGCACCCCAGTCCCCACGACCCAAGTCCCCAGTCCCCACCCACCAACCCGCACCCCACCACCACGCCAGCGCAACATCTCACCAGAAGAGGAAACGCGCGGGCATGAGGTCCAATCCGACCCGACCCACGATCGCCCCCGACCCGAATCCCCCCCCCCCCAATGGGCAACGATTAAAAAAAATTTGAAAAACAACTGTTGGATTTCTCCTCCAACTGCTAGGGGGCAAAAACTGAAAGGCCCTCATGGTTCTACCCCCTAAAATACTTTAAAAAATTAAAAAAAAACAAAAAAAAAAACTTTTTAAAAAAAAAAATTATTTCCTTTAATCTATAAAATCCCTCCACCTCTCTATAACATTTATGTTTTTCATAAACATTTATTCTCAAATCTCACTCTCTCAAAACTCTTGCTTTTCTCTCTCGGGACTCGAGATTTCCTCATTTGGCTCGACTTTTGGCGACTCTGAACTCGGGTTTGAAATTTTGAATTAGACTATAGTGTACCGTGCACACGATCTACCTCACTGCTTTACCGGGTAAAATATTTTAAGTTTTTTTTACATTCTCTCTCTATAATCCTAAAATAGTAAAATCTAAAATCTATCTAGTTCTAGCCCCTACCTCCAGTGTCCTATTTAAAAAAAAAATCCTAAAAATGACAAATATTAATGAAATATATTTAAATTTAGAAAATAAAAATCTTACACCGAGGTCTAAGACTGCTACAACTTTGGTTTCTCCAGTCGTCTCAACCCAAACTTCTAAAAAAAACTAGGAGGACTTCTGTAATTTTAACTCATTTTAATTTAATAAAATAAAAAATATTAGAGGTGAGAAAGAAGAAATGACACAATATAAATATTATATGAGAAATTTAACTTGTAAGAGTTTGTTTGGGACTGGGCACCTTAAAAGACATGCCGAATTATACACCAAAAAACATGACACATTAGATCCTATGCAAACCCAACTTAACACTATATTTTTTGATACTAGATCGAGTTCAGTCTCAAAGATTACTCCTTTCATATACCACAGCGAGTTGGGTATGGACGGCATGGCCAGACTTATCATATTGATAAGTATTCCGATCAGATTTTCAAAAGATTCAAAGGTTGTGTGCATCATGCAGACATATTTTCAGTCTGCTTATCGTAGGATTCTTATGTCCACATCTAGTAATGACATACTAAAATTGTATAATTTAAAAAAATAAAAAATAATTAATGAATTTATGGCATATAGTGATGTGATGTCAGTGACGTCCGATATCTGGATAAGTCACGATGAATCATCTTATGTATGTCTCACCAGCCACTATGTAGATTCTAACTGGATAATGAATAAAAAAATTCTAGAATTCTTTGAGATTCTCCATCCTCATGATGGCCCGGCCATTTTTGAGTATATGATGAAAATCTTTAGAGAATATAAAATTCAAAATAAAATTTTTAGTATTATATTCAATAACGTATCTAATAATGGAGTAGCAATTAATATATTTATTAGGAATATTAGAGACACACTATTAGGAGAGATCTTTCATGTCAGGTACATGTGTCACGTAATTAACATGATTGTTCAAGCGGGTATGAAGTTTTGTTCCCCCGCGTTGGATAATATACGTAATGCACTAAAATATATTTGCACTCCTCACAGACAACAAGAGTTTGGTAGTCTATGTTTGTCTGTGAATCTTAAGAAGAAATCTCAATCGGATGTGAGATACCGTTGGAATTCCACGTATCTGATGTTGGAGTCATGTGTTGGATACTAACACATGATATCCGACTACATCAATAGTGAGAGTAACGAACTTATTATTGACGACACTGACTGGGTTTCAGAAATTTCATTTATGAAATTCCTAAAAATTTTTTATGACACGACGAACATGTGTTCGTTGGTTTATACTCTCACGACTTGCATTGCACTCAGGTGCATATGCAACATTAGTAGCATGTTTAGGAAGTATCGAGCTGACCCGACACTTAGCCATATGATTGCAGAGATGGAAACTAAGTACTTAAAATACTGGTCCATCATTCCATCTCTTTATTATCTTGCTGCATGCATCGACTCTAGGGTTAAGGTGGAAGGGATAGACAATACTCTGACTTACATTTCCTCGTGCATGAACCTGGAAGACCAACATGAAGGGTTAATTCACAAGAAATTGACTGACCTGTTCACATACTACGATACTAGGTATGGTGGTAGTAATAGTGAGATTGTAATTATGGACATGGATACCTTCTTCGGAGATAACAATTTTTCCATTCAGTTAGCAAAGGGAAACGACGGGGTGGACCATCACATAAAAGCGAGCTTTCTCGGTACTTAGATACCGATTACTGCTCAATCCTATCACATTCTGATACTAAAAATCTTAATATATTACAGTGGTGGAAATCATATGAGTTCACCTTTCCCGTGCTATCTAGGATGGCACGGGATCTACTAACTCCTCGGGTGTCAAGCGTAGCATCGGAGTCTGTTTTTTCTGTTGCAGTGAATGTGATTTCGAATAGAAGATCAAGATTACGTCCAGATATTATTGAGACCTTGGCCTGTTTGAAGGATTGGAAGGATTTGAGGTTTAGCAACCAAGATCATTCAGGAGGTGGGACAAGAAATTCATCCGCATTTGCTACAAAAGCAGATGAGTTGATTGCTAATGATGATGATCCATATGATAGTGATCTTGATTTTGCGGTTGATGAATCTCATAATATGCCGATTGACGATTGATATGGTTGTCAATTTCCCCTGCCCATTGCCAGACACCAGTTGCCAATGCCATGTCAAGTCAGTACGCCACGCCACATTCCATTTGTCATTGCCACTTGATTTTGATTTTTGATGTCACACGGTCACAGACACAATTGATGATTTTTGTGATTTATTCTTGGTTCTGTTTTTTGATTTCGATGTTTTGTTTTTTATTGATTTTACGTTTTTTTACGTTACATTGAAACTTGTATTTGCTTTGGTTTGGTATTTATTGGCCAATTTGTCATTTGGTTTGCTTTTATTTTTTTAAATTTGTAATTTTTTCTAACAAAATTTTTTGTTTAATTTATTTTTTTGTTTAAAATTTTTATTTAAAAATTAAAACTCTATAATTTAATTCTAATAAATTATAATCTAAATTTATTAAAAATTTATAAAAAAAAATTAACTTTATTAATATTTTCAAGTTACAAATTTATAATAATTATCAATTTACCAATTAAAATTTTAAACTTTGTAATTTATTTATATTATATTTTTAATAAAAAAATTTAAACTTTATAATTTATTAAATTTTTAACAATTTTCATGTTACAAATTTAATATATTATACAATAACTATATATAATATAATATATATTTTATATAAAGTTCAATTAAAAATTAAACAAAATTATTTTTTATTAAACCATGCCCGTACTGGCCTGACCCGCCATGGCACTTTAACTGCCAGGCAGGCAGGCCGTGCTGAGCCCGGCTTTGATAAACTGTGCCTGACCCAGCACAAAAGCACGGGCATGCTCAAAAAAAAAATGGGCCGGGCCTGCCCGGCACGTTCCATTTGACACCTCTATACTGAGTCATGTGAAGAAGTCTATAAGATTTGTAATTTATTTTATCGATCTTTGATACTTATAGTTAGTTGAGTATTTATATTTTAGTTGGGCACCAACTTGAACTGAAATGAAATCTATGATATATTTTTATATTTTTTTAGGAGGCAATCTTGCCTCCTAAAAAAATAAAATATAAACTAATTTTTTTCAAAAAACAATATAGAGACAAAGCTCATAGTGATGAAATCAGTCACTTTTGTTATACTTTATATCTAAGACCTAGTCAAGAAAATCAAATATCCAATTTATCTCACACTACTTTTTCCTATAATAATCAGGTAGTAAAGCATATAGACTTCAATCTAATAATTCACAAACACACATAGCACATTAAGTGAAATACTTGTTCAAAGAAAAAATTCAAAATAGAAACATTGCAACAACACATATTCAAAAAGCAAATCAATTTAACTAATATCTTCACAAAAAACTTTAAGAGTTTTCAACATATATGTATTTCCTACCAGCTTAATATTCTAGATATTTACACACTAACTTGAAAATAGTATTATAATTTATTGTTTTTTTTCTTTTATTTTTATTTTTATTTTTATTGAAAAGCAAATCAATCTAATAATACTCGTGGGCTACTCCAATCCAAACAAGCTCACCACATAGGGACACCCCATGTACTCTCTTTTTATATAATAATATTGAGTTTCTATCAATATTTTATGATTTTTTTTTCGAATAAATTTCTATATATTTAAAAAAATATAATGATATAAATCATAAATAATAATTAATAAAAATAAAATAATATCTTCATCACTCATGAATATCACATATAACGCATCACCGCACGTTTGTATGAATTAGATAAAATTAATCATTCCTAATATTATAATGGCAAGCTAAATATGAAATTTTAATATATTTTCCTAACTAATATATTTTATATTTAAGAGGAGAAATATAAAGTACTTAGATGTAAAGGTCCCAACTAGACCAACGAAAGAAAACCAAATTGAGAATAAAGTACAAATTATATTGTTCAACTTCAATCACAAAGACAATTCTCTTGTTAAAAATCATTTGACCCACAAAACATCATTAAAAAAGAAAAAAATAATAATAGTATAACTAGACCATTTTGTAACAAAGTTGACATTTTTTTTGTAATTAAAAATGTGAAGACTTATCAATAGTTACAATAACACCACCACTAATAAATAAAATAAAAACAAAAAACAAATGCACAACATTATTGACTATTATATCAATCACGCAAAAAGTATGCAATTACATAGATATTAATATATCAAATCTCATAAGAATTTCTAAGTAAAAAATATTTGGATAATAATAATATTGAAATGATTGATCACATAAAAAAATTTTGTATTATATACATGTATTGAAAGTCATATTTTTATGAAATAACAAATATTTTTGTCCAAGGATTGTGATTTCAAGTTGGAGACTCATCAGAAATAATTTTTCTAATTTTTAAAAATAAACCTGTCGAGATATTAAATTATCTCAAACCATATAATAAAGCAAAAATCTTGCAGTCTAGTACATTAGGTACGACCTTATCCAACTAAATCTTTCAAAAAATTCAAAAAAATAGAAACAAAAGAATAACAATTTCTAAATATAATGCTTGGATATTTTTGTAAAAGTTCAAAAGAGAAGTATATCATACTCCTTACAAACATGTCTTCCTTTGCAAACACATAGTGATAAATTAAAAGAATTAATAAATATAAAATTAATCTATATTCAAAGTTCCGACCGCTCATACTCAATTGGATTTTCTTGAGATACAATATATTATGTTTTTTGATAATTATTCAGTATATCTCTTAAGATATTCAGTGTCACTAATAATCTTATATGCATATATTTTTTTACAATATATACATCATACCAAAATTTCTTTAACACTCCTAAAATTTTTATTTTTAATTATTTAAAAGTAAATTCATTTTATAGCTACTAGTCTATTCTTATTTTTTTGAGGTTCCAAAATTGAGATTGATCTTTGCCTTAAAGATAATCTAGTATCTGACATTTTGGTTAATTATCATTATTTATGTCTATATATCATTTTCATAATATATATTATTTATTATTTTTTTAGATTAATATTTAAAGAATTTTGAATTGAAAAAAATTATAGTTTAATTATATTATATATTAAAAAAATAATAATAAATAAAATAAAACATGTGTTACTTAACATTCAATATGTGTGTCAAGCAAGGCCGTAAATGTTCAATGCCAACAAGAATGCTCACTCACCAATATTAATTTATAATTTTCTCAAATAAAAAAAACATTATAATACAAGTTCACTAAGACAAGATAATTTAATTTTATGTGATAGAAAAAAAATAAATTAAAATTTTAGGAGTATTACTAAAAATATGAATATCTTATTTATAAAAAATTTCTAATATTGAAAATAAAAAAAAAATTGTTAATATTGATTTGGACATGAATCCAACAAACATTGGATTTTTAGCGCCTATTGATGAACAATGAGTTACAATTAATGAAAAAAAAACATTTAAAAAATGTGACAAGCACGTGACATGCTTGTTCATATTGTTCATGCCATATGAGTTTAGCAGTCATTGTTTTGTATGCGGACTATAAAACAAAAAAAAATAAATAAAAAATATCAAACATCATTGGAATTATATCTACCTTATGTTAGAGTCATGTGTTAACTACTAATATATAATATTATACTACAGCAATAATAAGAGTAATAAGCTTATTATTGACGACTCAAAACATAAAACAAAAATTTTTTTTATAAAAATTCTTAAAAATTTTTTATGATACGAGAAGCATGTATTTATCTGTGTATACTCTCACAACTTATATTGAACTTGGATGCATATACAACGTTATTAGCATGTTCTACATTTAGTATCATGACTGTTGAGATTAAAATCAAGTATTTAAAATATTGATCTTTTATTCCAACTTAGTATTGATTAGTTACATGTATGGATCCTAAGATTAGATTAAAAAAGATAAAAAATATTAACATACAAATTCAAGTACACAAACCAGGAACATTAACCTAAAAGTTTTATTCACGAAAAATTAATTAACTTATTTATATATTACGATACTATATATAATAGTATTTGTAGTAATATTTCAAGTATAAATATTAACACTGTGTTTAAAGATAATGACTTATTCATTCAGTTAGCTAGAGAAAAATAACAAAATGATACATCGGATAGAAACGAGTTATCTCGATAATTAGATACAAATTATTATTCTATATTATCACATAATAATAAAAATTTAGACATGTTATTATGATAGAAATCATATGAATCCACTTATCACGTACTATCTAAAATAATATGTGATCTACTAACCTCTCTAACATCTAGCATAGCATCGAAGTCTATTTTATTTGTGACAATTAATATTATTTCAGATAAGAAATTAAAACTACGAACAAATATCATAGAAACACTCATATGCATCAAAGACTAAAAAAATTCAAGATTAAACATTCAAAATAAATACACGAAATAATAATTGATGACGAATCATAGGATATAAAGATCAAGCATATTAAGGCCACTATTAGTGATATCTTTAAACACATACATGATAACAGTCTACATATGCATCCGCACTACCACACCATGGTACTGATTGATTTGATGATTCATATGATTTTTTATTTTATTATAATATTACGATATAACAATAATATGATATTGTCATTATTGTTTTTATTTCTATCGTTTGACTATTTCATTATGATATATACATTATTATTTATTGTACTTATCATTTTATGAGTTATGTTTCAATTTAATTTAGATATATCAAGTGGGTTGGATGGGATGAGCATAGCCCAAGGCATAGCTCAAATTGGGTGTGCCACACCCAAATAAGCACGTTCGAGTATCATGCCTAGTCCAGGACCATGCCGGCCAGAAACACGACTCATATCATGTTGGACTAGTCCGCTAGTGTAAGTCATGGGCTCATACTAGGCCAAGCATGACACACGTATCAAGCCCAATGGCATGTTCTAATGGCTTGATGGCCCAACACAGAGCCCGAGAGAATCTTGGATCAAGAGTAATGCCCAATCAAGTGGTAGCCCGATGAGAGTTTTTTTTTAAGCATCCACATAAGTTGGGTTCCACTTACGTGACCAATCGCCATTGGCCCCTATAGTTGCACGACTTAGCCTACCCATAATATTTTCATGCAATGAACCCCAACATAGATAACGATGGGCATGGCCTACATTTGGCATTGCCGACTTTTTAAAAAAATAATATATTTTTTAATTTGTAGTCTTCAGATTCAATCCGACGACTACTAGTCAGAATCTGATGGCTGTCATGATTCTAGCTAAATAAAATTCAAAAAATATTTAAAAAAATTATTTTTTTATTATTTTTATATCTCTAAATAAAATTAGGATATTTAGACATTCTAAATTTCCTATCCTCTCTCTCTCTCTCTTCTATGTTTTTCTCTCCTTTGATATATTACTATTTTTTTACATTAATTTTTTGTTTTATTATGTACTTAATGGGTTACGCTTAGCATACAGCATACTTGGTGGTGCAGTTATACTTGTCTTGGGTTTAGATTTTACAACTAGTGCAGATTTTACAACAAAACAATTATAGTACATTTTTTTGGATTTTTTTATTTTTTTTTTTGAGTTTTTAATTTATTTAAGTTTATAGTGTATATTATAAATACAAATAATTAAAAAATATATATCACATAATGAAAATAACAATAATGAATATAAAATTAACATAGATATAGATAACCTTATCAAAGATTGGAGTCATAAATTATATTTTCTCCAATGACCTAAACTCAAATCCGTTTACTACCTAAAAAATAAAAAATTAGATAAACATTAATAGTATGAACACAATTATAAAATAATAAAAAAAATTTCAAGTGTCAAATAAGAAATGGCACAATATATATATTATTAAAAGATATATATATATATATATATATATATATATATATATATATATATATATATATATATATATATATATATACATGCATGTGAGATTAGTCACCTAAAATAACATGTTGATCAATACAAAAAAAAACATGATAAATTAGATACAAAACAAACTCAGCTTAGCGGTAGGATCTTTCAAGCTAGATAATTCATCTTCATTGACCTCATTCATATATTACAATAATTTTAAGAGAAAAAACATGATCAAATTAATTATAGTTATAAGTCTTTTAATTAGATTTTCAGAAGATCTTATAATAATTTGTATTATGTCAACTTACTTCCAATTTGCTTTTTCATAAAATCACCACAAATAGAAATAACATAATAAAATATTATAAATTAAAAAAATAATAAATAATTATAAATTTATAAAAATAATTGAGTGGTATCAATGATATCCGATATATGATGGTCCTGCCATTTGAATGTATGACGTGAATATTTTGAAAATATAAAATTTAAAATAAAATATTTACTAATATTTTCGATAATACTTCTAATAATGAAAAAGTTATTAGTATGTTTGTTAAAATTATTAGAGACAAATTATTAGGTAAGATATTTCATATTAGGTGCATGTGCAACATAATTAACCTGAAATTTAATGTTAGAATAACAAATATTTCTCTTATATTAGAAAAAAAAAAATTTACTAAAATATCTTATGATATCTAGCAGACAACTGAAGTATAGTAATCTCTATTTATCAGTGAGACTAAAAATATTTCTAATAAATATGAGATACTATTGAAATTATATTTACCTCATGTTAAAATCATGTATTGGCTACCAGCATGTATTATCCAATTCACATAACAATAAGAGTATTAGACTTATTATTGATGATTCAGACTGATAGATTAGTTTCTTTTATAAAATTCCTAAATATTTTATATAACATGATGAACAATTGTTCATTCGCATATACTCTTACCACTTGTATTGTACTCAAGTACACACACAGTATTAATAACATATTTAGCAAGTATAAAGATCATATTACATTTAGTGTTATAGTTATTGAGATAAAAATTAAATATTTGGGATATTAATCTTCTATTCTACCTCTATATTATTTAGATTACTATATGAATCCTAAAGTTAAGATAAAAAAAATAAAAAATATTTTGATATATATCCACATACAAGAACCAAGTACACTAACCTAAATGATTCATTTATGAAAAATTTAACTAATTTATATATTACCACACTAGGTATGGTAGTTATAGTTAGACTTCAAGTATGAATATGGATACCATAAAAAAAGATGATGACTTTTTCATTCAATTAGTCAGAAACAGATAATAGTAATATATCAAATAGGAGCAAATTATTTTGGTATTTAAATATCAATTAATACTCAATCTTATCATATGAAGATAATTAAAATTTGAATATTTTACAAACATGAAAATCATACGAATTTATTTATCTCATGTTATCTAAAATGATCTACATTATGATGATCTATATATAATAATAATTTTGAGGCCACCACTAACAATATCTTCTGACACATTATGATGATGATCTACATATACATCTGCACAATCATACCATAGACACATTGATTATTTTTAATTCATGTGATAGAAATATTATGATCATACTTGATTATTTTTATTATTTTTTATTTCATTATGATTTATGTATTATTGATGCATTTGATTGCACTTATTATCATTTTTATTTTGGATATTTTTTTATGACAACAGTAAGATTAATGAACTTAGTATTAATAATTCAGACGGTAATATATGAATTTTTTAATAAAATTCCTAAATAATTTATATAACACGATGAATATATTTTCATCTATATACACTCTCACAACTTGCATTATACTCAAATGGTCATACAACATTAATAGCATGTTTAGCAAGTATAGAGGTCACATTGCATTTAGGGACTATTTGATAAACCACTTAATTTTTTTAAAATCATTGAAAATGAAAATTTTTAATAGTTTGAAAAAATCAACGTATTTGATAAAAAATATTTGGAAGCTGTTAATTAAAAATTTTAAGTGAAATAACGTTGAAAATATTAAGTAGGTAAAGACCTACATAATATTATCAACAAAAAATTTCAATAAAATTTATTTAAAGTAATCAGATTTTTGTCCTTTTTTTTTCTTTTTTTTCGTTTTCTTATTCACGCTACAGTTCAGTTTGTGAATATGTCTTCTCCTCCTCATTTCTCCACCGCCACAAACCCTAATTCTAATCCTCTTTCATAATTAATTTAAGAGAAGAAATAACAAATCAACTAGTTGTACATTAATTTTTATTTTTATATTGAAAATTTAGATAATTTTAAAAAGTATAAATTTTATTAAATATTTTTTAAATATTTTTATTTTTTTTTTGGATTAATAATTTATTTATAGATATGTTTTTAGAGCTTTTATTTTTTTTAATAATTAATAATTATAGTAAAAAAAATTATTAAAATTTATATTTATGTTGGATAATATATAACATAATGATAATAAGGATAAATATGTAAAATACATCATTTTCAATATTCAGCATTTAAAGTTATCAAACAACATATTTATCTTCAGCATTCAATTAACAGTAATTTATCAAATAATTTTTCAATACAAATTCCATACTTATAAAATTTAGGCTTAATTTTTCAGCACTTAATTTTTTCAATTTTATCAAACAGACCCTTAATGTCATAACTGTTAAAATAAAAACCAAATATTTAAGATATTTATCTTTTATTCTAAATCTGTATTATTTGGCTTACTATATGAATCTTAAAATTTGGGTAAAAGAGATAAAAAATATTATGACTCATATTCACATGCAAGAACCAAGTACACAAACTTAAAAAATTCATTGATAAAAAATTAATTAACTTATTTACATATTATGATTCCTAGATATTATAATTAATGTCAGACTCCAAGTATTAACATGAATACTATAATCAAAGATGATGATTTTTTTATCCTGTTAGCCAGTAACAAACAAAGTAGTGATCTATTGAATAAGAGCAAATTATTTTGCTACTTAGTTATGAATTAATACTCAATCTTTTCATATGATGATAATAAAAATTTAAATATTTTACTATGATAAAAATCATACGAATTCATTTGCCTCATACTATCTAAGATGATCTACATATGATGATGATCTACATGATGATGGTCTATATATAATAAGAATTTTGAGATAACTACTTACAATATCTTCAGACACATACATTATGATGATGATCTACATATGTATATGCATTATCATACCATAGACACGCATTAATGATTTTTAATTCATGTAATAATGATACTATAATAGTACTTTTTTATTATCATTTTTTATTTCATTATGATTTAAGCATTATTAATGTATTTGATCGCACTTTTTATTTTATTTTTTTTGATATTTTGTATTTTATTGTGATTTACACATTCAACATATTCTATTTTTATTTTATTATTAAAATAATTAATAAATAATTTTTTATTTGAACCAAACTAAAGACGATGTCACAATCACAATATGCGAATGCGATTTATAGAAGCAAATTGCAAAACTATCTTTATTTTTTCTTTATTTTGTATTTTCTTAATTTTTTAATGTTTAATATTTTTATTTTTTTATAATTAATGAAATAACACAGAAATATTAATAAATTAAAACTTTAAACAAATTTAATATTTTATTCAAATTTAAAATTTCAGCCAGAAGGCCAAAAAGCAGCAAAAAAATAATCCAACTTGGGCTAGCACGAACCATAGTTATTTAAGGCGCAAGGCGCACTTGAGGCGTAAGCTTTTTTATTTGAGGCGCACTTGAGGTGTAAGCTTTTTTATTTGAGGCGCACCCAGCCTAATACACATAAAAATTATACAATTTACTAAATATAATCTTTAATTTTCATCTAATAATAAACTAAAAAATATCAAAGATAAAAATTAAATAGTAATAGTACTCCCATCATCCAAACATTCAAAGTTTCAAAACAAAATAACAAACATTCAAATTTTTAAAATAAAATAAATACTCATGTATCTATATCTAAATCTAAATCAAGAAAGTCTTCATCAATATCATCATCATCATCAATCATCCACTCTCCCTCTTCTTCATCTTCCTCTCTCGATAAATAAATCATCTTTTCATCTTCATCAATCAAAGCAAGAGTAGGAGTATATTTAGAGCTAGATGGTCTTAGTTTTGATATTGGTGTTTGTGTTTTACTTGGTTTAGCTCTTGTATAAGCCCTATGCTCCTCAGCTCCACTAGTTCTTGCAACATCACCTCATGTTAAATCATCACCTTCAAACACCAAATCAGCTTTTGCAACACTTTCATCTTCAATTCTTCCCATCAACCATTCGTTGCTATCATCAATTTCTTTCAAGATAATGGGATCAATGGTATGACACTCAGTGTATCTTTTCATCAAGGTTTGGTTGTACTTAATGTACACCAAATCATTCAAGCGTTGATGGTCCAACCTATTTCTCCTCTTGCTATGAATCTGAAAAAACAAATAGTTTTCATGATTATATCTTAATATTTTAGTTTTGAAGAATCTAAGTTACATTAAATAATATTGTAACTTAAAGACACAAATTCAATTGCATGTAATTGCTTTAGTAACTTACATTCTCAAATATACTCCACTTCCTTTCACAACATGATGCACTACATGTTAGGTTGAGAACCCTCAATGCAAACTTTTGCAAATTTCTAGCACTTGATCCAAACATACCCCATTATTCAGCTACAATTAATATAAATAAATTATTAGTTGAACATTTCACCTATTTTAACCAAACATATATAATAATTTCAATGCACTAATTAACAAAACTAAAAGACTAACCTGGATGTTTAGTCTTCCTTGTTCTAATGGCAAACTCATTACCAAAAAGGTCTCTAGCATGCATGTAAAAGTCGAGTTGTGATATAATTGCATCTTGTTCATCTCTGTTTTTCACCAATCTCGAAATGCAACTATATACATCTTCAAAGATTTTTGAATCTAGGTCAATTCTTAATTCTTCTGTATCATAATAGAATTGTGGGTTCAAAAAATACCCAACTGAATGCAATGGCCGATAAAGTTGAACCTCTCACCTCCTATCAATGATTTCTATGATTTCCTTATACTTCTCTTCATTCCCATTAAAGCTTTTGATGATGATTTCCTTTGCCTTTTTCATGGCTGCATAAATGTAACCCATAGGAGGTCTCTTTTCACCATCCACCAAACAAAGCACACGTGCAAGAGGGCCTGACACCTTCAAACAAAACACTACGATATTCCAAAAAGAAGACATGAAAATTATATTGGCTACATTTTTTCCCTTTTGCTCATTTGCCCATTTACTTTCCGTCCAATCTTAACTAGTAAACATCTTCCTTAAGTTGTTTCTTTGTTAATTGATACGGGATAAGGTGATAAAGGCCGTTGCAAACCAAGTCTTAGCAGGCCTTAACAACTCCATTTGCTCAGTAAATCGTCTCATTATGTTGAGCAAACCCGTTCTATTATAGATGTAGCCGCTTATGGATATGGCCCTCTCTATTGTCTTCTTGATGTGTGGTAGTTTTCCAATATCTTCTAGTGCCAAGTAAAGACAATGTGCGGCACATGGTGTCCAATACAAATGTGATCTTTTCATTTCCAACAACCTCCCTACATAATTTAAACACATAATAAATAGATAATAAATATAATCACTTACATAAATAAGTAAATGAAAATTTGAAATTAAATTATAAGTACATACCACCACATAATTTGAAGCATTATCTGTTATCACTTGAACAATATTGACTTCACCAACTTCCTCGACCCAACTGTCAAGTAATTCAAATAATTTATCTCCCGTCTTGACCATAGAAGAAGCATCAATAGATTTCATAAACACGGTCTCTCTTGAAGAATTCACCAAGAAATTCACCAATGACATTTCCTTCCTATCAGTCTATCCATCTGACATAATTGAACATTCATTTTGCTTCCAATCTGTGAAATGAACCTCCATTGAAGTCTTTGTGAGAGCTAATTCTTTCTTGAGGTAGTAACCCTTACATCATGAAAACTTGATCCCTTGTAACCCACACCATATTGCCCAATTGTCTCACGCATTAGTTTGAAACTAGTATAGTTCACTGCATTAAATGAAATCGCAGCATCATACATCCATCTATAAAATAATATATCAGCTCTCCTTGACCTCTTTATTGTATGCATTGTTGATAGTAGTTTGAGTATTTTTTCTATTTTGAATAATAATTTCTGAATTAAGAGTAAAGAAATGATCCATGGTACCTTTCCTGTCTCATTCTCTTTATATAACTATCACTTACACTAACACCATTTTCCCTTCCATTGCTACCACCACTAAAAAACATCTTTTCTTCCTCTTTTGCTAGTACCCTCCAGGTCTTCATCATCTTCATCTTGGAACCCAAACATATCATCATTCACATTATGACTTCCAAAACTTATTTGATTTTTTTGAGTTTTTTTTGCTAGCATATAATCTTCTATTTCTTTTCTAACATGTTCAGGACATCTTGTACACTTTTTCAAATTTCTAAACCCTCCAACAAGGTGTTGCTTTTGTCTATAAATACCTCCTTTAGTTACTTTATCACAAAAAATACAAATGAGTGTACATGTATCTTTCTCATTTAATAAACGAGCATATTTTCATCCCGGATCTTTTCTTTCACTTGAGGCATCTACTTCAACTCTAATCTCTTTGTCCATTTTTATGTATCTTTACCACAAATCTACAATAAAATGACAAATATATTAAGAAAAAAATGAAAACATATATATAATATATTATATATTATAAATCTATAAATTATAAACATACTCAATTTTTGTCAAACTAAAACTATTTATAATTTTTGTTCTAATTGTTTCATAATTTTTTTCATAATTTTTTTCTATTTTCATTAATTTTCAGAATTTTTTTCCCTTTTTTCTGCATTAGTTTTTTGAAAATTACATATTTTTTTCAAAGTATCATTCAAAAAACTTTCCCCTAATTTTTAAGTATTTTTTGAAAATGTTTTTTTACCTTTTGAAGAATTTTTTCACAACAAAAATAGGTAAAATGAAAAAAATACCTTTTTAGCCTCTTCTTCTCTCCTCTTCAATCCAGCCTTAAGAGTGTTTTGGGAGGGCTGTTTTGAGAGTTTTAGGATGTAACCCGAGAAAGAGGGGGTTTTATAGGGCTTGAAATCACAAAACTCCAAAACAGCATCATTTTGATTCCTGGAAGACCAAAGCGACATCATTTTGGAGGTGACGTTTTTTTATTTTAAATCAGAAACTCAAAACGACGTCGTTTTGAGGATTTTGTTTTTTTAAACAAATCAAAACCAACCCAAAACGACATTGTTTTGGGTTGGATCAGCCGAATACGTCGTCTTCCCTGACGCGCTCCTCCTGTGTTTCGTCTGGTTCCGCCTCTCGCCGCTTCTCCCGTCGTTGCTTTGCCCTTCTTCTCCGACGAAATTTCCCCATTTCCGACGGCGAATCCGGCAAAAAAAAAGAGAGGAAAAGAAGAGTAAAAATGAGAAGAAGGGCGTACCTGGCTCGACGCCTGCCGCCGCCGAAACTGAAAGTCGACGTCTGCCGCCGCCGAAACTGGAAGTCGACGCCTGCTGCGCCTCACCCGCCTGTGCCTTACCTGAAACGAGGCATTTTTCCCGGGAGTGGTGGCGCCTGAGCTTAAGGCGTGTCTTTCATAACTATGGCACGAACTAGCCCAAACCATCATGGCCCACACAAGACACAACACGGCCCATACCAAACCCAACACAGCATTTTGCAGGCCAACCAAGTCGTGTTGGAATGCTATTATGGTTATCATGTCGTGCCCAGCACAACACGATGGCATGACTGTGCCTCACTTAAATTAACCATGTTGACAATGTACGGCCTATTAGACATCTAGTTTCACTTCATATTTAAGTTTATAAATACCTATCCCTCATATTTATGTGCATGTTGAAACATATATATATATATATATATCATATTAAACTTTTGTTTATAAAATTGAATGAATTTTTTATTATTATATTTGAGTCAAACATGTCAGTTGTCACAATGAGGTGTCAAACGGACCAAGCGGCCAAAACCTGGCCCGAGGCACAACTCGACTCGACCATTCCTGGTCATGCTAGCACGACACTGTACATAGCCATGTTCGGGCCGGTGTCGTGCCTAGATCAATCAGGCCATGTGTTGGGCCAAGCACGGCCCGGTACCATGGCCCATGGGTACACATTCTTAACACGAACCGAGTAGTGCCCCAACTCAGCCCCACCCCAAAGCCCGACGTCTGAAGGATCCGAAATTCCATTATGCCCATAACTTGACCAACCCAACCCACGGTCATTTTTCAACGACCCCTCAGACCCAAGCCCGATTGTTCCAGAAGCCAAAGCTTCTGGAATCAACAATCATTCGAGTTAGTTCAACGGTCGAACCAACCCAGCGGTCCAAATAAACAAATTTAAAAAATTCAAATCTAATCCATTAGATTTTGTCTCCAATAATTATGGAGCATAATGCAACGGTCCTAAGGATTCTGCTCGTTTTTTTAATTAAAAAAAATTATAAACAATCAAAAAAAATAATTTTTTAAAAATAAATATTTTCTTAATCTATAAACCACCTTCCCTCATTCTAGGATTTATGTTTTCAAAACATAAATCTTTCTCTCTCTCATTTTCTCTCTCAGGTTCTTGATTTTGATTTCAGACTTTCAGCATTTCACATTTCGGGATTCAGGTGTGGTGTGGATTGTGATGCACGTACGGTGCTAACATCAAAAGACCAAAGTTTACGCATTATTAATTACTAGTATTTTTTTAATTATTAGTTTTTATTTTTTTAATTTTTAATTTAAAATTCTAAAATCTTCTCTCCTCTCCTAGCCCTAACTCCTAGTCCTAAGTCGAATCAAACGGAAATGAACAGCATACAAAAATTAAATTTTTAATAATTTTAATAAGAAAAATAAAAGTAATTATAATTTAGATAACGAAAATCATAAAAAAATATCTGAGGCTGCCAAAACTTTAGTTTCTCCGATCGCCTCAACACGGGTATCTAAAAAACAAAAAGCTAAAAGAACATCAGTAATTTGAACTCGCTTTAATATAATAAAACAAAAAAAATAGTATGGGTAGCAAAGAAGAATTGGCACAGTACAAATATTATAAAATAAATTAAACGATAAGAGTTCGTGTGATACTTGACACCTTAAGAGACATGTCAAACTATGCACCAAAAAATATAATGTATTAGATCATAAATAAACTCAACTCAACGATAAGTTTTTAGAGGTTAGATTCAATTCAATCTCAAAATTTACCCCCTTCATATACCACAACGAGCTATGAAGGAAAAGCATGGTCAAACTGATCATCACGATAGATCTTCCAATTAAATTTTTGGAGAATCCAAGGGTAATCAGTATCATGAAGACATATTTTTAGCCTGTATACCGCAAGATTCATAGATTCATATCTAAAAATGACATACTAAAATATTATAATTAAAAAAAGAAAATAATAATTAATAAATTTAAAAATATAAAGGAGTAGTATTTGTGATGTCTGATATCTAGACTTGTCATAACAATATATCTTATGTATATCTCATCCCTCACTATGTAAATTTTAAATGGACACTAAATAAAAAAAAATATAAGAATTCTCTGAGATTCTTCATTATCATGATGAGTCGACCATTTTTGAGTGTATAATAAAAATCTTCAAAGAATATAAAATTCAAAATAAAATATTTTGTATCACATTAAATAATATATCTAATAATAGAGTAGCGATTAACATATTTATTATAAGTATTAGAAATAGACCATTAAGAAATATTTTTTACGTTAGATACTTGTATAACATCATTAACTTAATAATACAAGCAGGGATGAAAGTATGTGCATCCACTTTAAAAAATAAATGTAATAAACTAAAATATATTCGTATGTCTCGCAGACAATAAGAATTCAGTAATTTATGTATGTATGCAGGTCTAAAGAAAAAAAAATTCAAATCGAATGTTAGACATTATTGAAATTACTCATATCTTATGTTGGAATCATGTGTTGATACGAACAAGTAATATCTGATTACGTCAATAGTAAGAGTGATGAACTTATTATTGACAACACTAACTATGCTACAAAAATTTCATTTATGAAATTCCTAAAAATTTTTTATGACATGACAAACATGTATTCATCAATTTATACTCTCATGACTTGCATTGTACTTAAGTGTATATGCAACATTAGTAGCATATTTAAGAAATTTCAAGATAACCCAATACTTAGTAATATAATTGTAGAGATAAAAACCAAATACTTAAAATACTGGTCCATCATTTCATTTCTGTATTGTCTGACTACCTTCATTGACCTTATGATTAAGGTGAAAGAGATAGATAATATTTTGACATACATATCATCATACATGAACCATGAAGACACACCTAATTGGTTCATTAACGAAAAGTTGACTGAACTCTTTATATACTACAATACTAGATATGATGGCAGTAGTAGTGAAGCTTCAATTATGAACATTGATACCATATTTGAAAATAATAATTTTTTCATTCAAATAGCGAAAGAGAAACAACGGGATGGACCGTCGAATAGGAACGAGCTATCTCAATACTTATATATCAATTATTGCTCAATCCTATCACATTCCGATAATAAAAATTTTGATATATTATAATTGTGAAAATCATATGAGCTCATCTATCCTGTGTTATCTAAAATGGCATGGGATCTATTGACTCATCCGGTGTCGAGCATAACTTCGGAGTCTGCTTTTTCTATTGCAGTAAATATTATTTCAGATAGAAAATTCAAATTAAGACCATATATTATTGAGACATTAGTATGCATGAAAGATTAAGAAGATTCAAACTTGGACATCCAGAATCATGCTCGGACTACAGCAAAAATGAAAGAATTGGTTGCTGATGATGATCCGTGTGATTTTGATATTGATAACGATTTGATGATTGATAACATTGACAATTGATAGATTGAGACACTGATGTCTGATACTTATCTTATTTCATCATTTCAATTTATCATATGATATAATGCAATTTGTTGACAATATTTTTCATTTTTATTTTTTTTTTTTTAGATTTATTCATTTACATTATCTTTTTCTTTGTTTTTTTTTGTCACATTACTTTGAATTTGAAGCTTAATTCTTGAATATTAATTTTTTATCATTTACATTGGGTTGTATTAATATTTAAGTTTTATTAAATAATACACATTTAATTTTAAAATTTTAGTTGTTTATTATTAACCTTTTATGTTTTATTTAATCAACATTGAATCTCAATTAATTATCCGGGTGTGGTAATATTTTTTTTCTAAGTTACTGTAACTTGGATGCAATTTACGAAAAGTCTTAGCATTTAAAATGGGATCTACGGGACCGCCCGAGCCAAACAAAAGATATATATCCACAAACAACCTAAGCAGTGCCGAAATACTTCCTAAGTCTAAGCCACCCATTCTGCCATTGCTGAAGATAACAAACAATCCCCACACACCAAATTCAAAGGTGAAGGGTTGTAATCTACTCGAAAGAAGATTCCAACGCCACTGAATTCATCATCGATGGAGATTGCCAAAAAACTCTTTACAATAAGATATCTTCGGAACCGATTAAGGTTATGCCTAAAATACTTTACGAAAAATCTTCTTCTTTTGATATTAATAGGAAATTTATTATTAATATCAATACTAATGGGTATTCGAATAACTTAAATGATGTTTCCGATGAAAACAACAAGCACCAAAGAATTTTCCTTTAGAATGCAAATGGAGGCAAAAATCAACACGCTACCGATTCAAATAATCAAGACATAACTACAAATTCTTCTCATGCTTCTATGAACATGCTCACATCCCCCTTAAGTGATAATAATTCTACGAAAAAAAATAATTTGATTAAAAATATTTGGTTTTTAACCCACATGGAACTTAAACTGGATACAATTAACACAATTCCAGTAGTTCCAACTCACTGTCTACTAATAATATTAGGTATTTAGAGGAATCACAACCTAATACCTCACTGGAAGACAACTATGACAGAGCTTCTACGGAGGGTTTCAACAATAAAGAGGATAGGATTTCTGGACACTTGAATGAATATAATATTAATTCTATGAACATGAACAATGATTTGGATTTTGAGAAAATGAACACAATACCTAACTCTAATATAAATGGAGGCATACATATTAATCTAAATGACAAAAGCAAGGATATTAGTAATACATATCCTGCCAAGAAACATAATGAAAAAGGTAATGAAAAAGCCCTAACCCTACAACCTTTGAAAAAAATAGAGCTGCTTGGAATAGTTTATTTGCCGGTAAAAGATCCATTGCCAATTCAACAAAGTTATCCTACCTTACCCCTAAGCTCCCGGAAAATGTCTACGTCGAGGAACAAAATTTACTCCTCAGAATTGAGCACTGGAAACACTACCTAGTAGGATACTTTGTCACCCCAGACAAAGAGAAATTAATTCCCTTTAAATTTTGCAACATGTGACTTTCTCACAAAGAATTCACTCCCTTATTACTCAGTATATAGGAAAACAAAATTGCTGGTTCTATGATATTTCAAATAGCCAAAAAATTAAAGTTGTTGAAAGCTCCCCTTAAAAAACAGAATGATAAGCATTTTGGAAAGATCAATACATGGGTATCACTCACCAAAGATGCCCTAAATATTCAAACCAAAATACTAATGTGCCCTAATTCAACCTTGCAAGAGAAGGAAATAGCGCTTAAAAGTAATTTAAGGAGACTAGAAGAATGTGAACTCTTCTTCCTTAGACAAAATGAATTACACATCAAAGGATGATATTGTAGAGACGTTTGTCTCATACTATGAGGGGTTGTTGGGATAATCAAATACTAAAATCAGAAAAGATGAACACACAATAACAAATTGGCCAAAACTTAAAGATGAAGACCATAACATGCTCTATTTATCCTTTTCGTCAGAAGAAATAAAGAACATTGTCCTCTCCATGAGAGACTCGTAATCACCCATGTCAGATAATTTCACAGTAAAATTTTACCGAGCATCATGAAATTTATTGAAGATGACGTAATTAATGCGGAAAAGAGCTTCTTCCATTTTGAAAGAATGCAAAGACAAATCAATCATGCCTACATTGATTTAATTCTTAAATCACTGCACGTAACCATGGTTAAAGATTACAGGCCTCGTGTTGTAATGTAGTCCATAAAATCATTGCGAAGCTTATTACTTCATGGTTAAAATCAGTGTTGGGTGGCATGATTAATCCCACCCAAGAGGCTTATTTTAATTAACAGCTAATATTAGACAAATTTCTTCTAGCCCAAAACTTGATTAGAAGATACGCGAGGAAAAGAATCTCCCCACGATGTTTCCTCAAAATCAATATTCAGAAAGCCTTTGACAACATGGAATGGAACTTCCTAACTGAAGTTCTTGTTGGTCTAAATTTTCCTAAATGGTTCATAGAGATCACCTATGAATGCGTCAGCACTACTACCTATTCGGTGGCGATAAATAGGCAGCTTATTGGTTTCTTCAAAGGTAGTAAAGGCCTTAAGCAAAAAGATATCATCTCCCCCTACCTCTTTGTCATTTGCATGGAATACCTCTCAGGACAGTTATTGATACCCACATCTCAAGACCAATTCTCATTCCATCCAGATAGTGACCCTTTCAAAATTTTTCACTTGATGTATGCAGATGATCTTATCAACATTTCCAAAGGAGACACACCTTCTAACACCTTAATTTTGAACACACTCAAAGCTTTCACTGCTATGTCCGGATTGAATGTGAACTCCAAATCGAATATCTTCATTAGAAGAGTAAGCAAGGAACCTAAAAAAAAATTATTGAAAACTCTAGATTTAAAGAAGGCATATTTTTGTTTGTCTTCCTCTTGGTTTCTCTTTCCTCCAGCCGATTAATCTCCTCTTAATTATCTATTCTGCTTGCAAAAATAATTTCGGCCATCCATCAATAGACCGAAAAAATTCTTTTTGTTGCCAGACGAGAGCTTCTACGCACAGTCGTCCAAGTGATTGAAGGATACTCATTTTTGATTTTCATCCTTCCTAATTATATTATTAATTCAATTGAAAGAGCTTGTAAAGATTTCTATGGGTGGTCAAACCCTTGGCAGATATAAACCCAATGTCTCTTGGGATAAGGTGTGTTCGCCCACTCACCTAGGAGGCCTTGGTATCCTTAATATCTCTATATGGAACAAGACGTTCTTCATCAAAACTCTCTGGTGAATAAATAGAAAAGATGACTCACTCTGAATTGAAGTAGGTCCATCACTTTTATCTCAACTCTCAAAATATTTGAGATTACAAATTATCAAAAGAAGACACTCCTTTCTGAAAATTCATAATCTCCATTAGAGATATCTTACTCTCCAAGGTAGACTCAAAAGAACAAGCTGAATTATTATTAAATACGTGAGGTGAAGACGGCAGAATTATCACTAGTGTCTACCTTTTTTTAACCAGGTTCGATTCAAAAAAAAGATAATTCTTGGACAAAAACTATCTAGATGAAGAACCATGTGCTCAAACATGCTATTAACTTATGGATTGTCAAACATGGGAGACTCTAACAAAAGACAGCTTTTTCAACTCCAATCAACATCAATTGTGAATTCTGCAGTTATGGAGAATCTTTTAACCACATTTTTTGCAAATGTTAGTTTTCTATATACATTATGGAAGAGTTGAAAGCTTGGACAGATTTTAAAGAAGATACAAGCTCAATCTCATTGGCTTTCAAAGCCATCAAAAAACTATATTCGGCAGAAAATCCAAAGAACAATCTTCGAAAGCCTTATTTGCAGATGCAATGTACCCATAGTTATTTAAGGCGCGATGTGCACTGAGGCACAAAAGCCTTTTGGGGTCTCAAGGCGCAAGGCGCACTTGAGGCGCGGGCTTTTTTATTTGAGGCGCACCTAGCCTAATACACATAAAAATTATATATTTTACTAAATATAGTCTTTAATTTTCAGCTAATAATAAACTAAAGAAAATCAAAGATAAAAATCAAATATTAATAATACTCTCATCATCCAAACATTCAAAGTTTAAAAATAAAATAACAAACATTTAAATTTCTAAAACAAAATAAACACTCATGTATCTACGTCTAAATCTAAATCAAGAAAGTCTTCATCAATATCATCCCCATTATCAATCTTCCATTCTCTCTCTTCTTCATCTTCCTCTCCCGATGAATAGATCATCTCTTCATCTTCATCAATCAAAGCAAGAGTATGAGTATGTTTAGAACTAGATGGTCTTGACTTTAGTTTTGGTTTTGGTGTTTGTGTTTTGCTTGGTTTAGCACGGACATTGACACGGACACGAGAATACGACACGGTAGGATACGAGGACACGGTAAATTCTAAAAAATTTGGATACAGATACGGCTAGGATACATCATGATAAAAAAAATAAAATTAAAAATAAAAATTATTTTCTTTATAAATATTAGGTATTTTATAAAATAAAATAAATTAAATTAAATTAAAATATTTTAGTTTATAAAATAAATAAATATATTTTTATTTTATAAAATAAAAATATTATATTTTATTTTATTTTATAAGATAATATTTATAATTATTTTATTTTATAAAATAATATTTTAAAATTATCTTATATTATATAAAAATATTTTGTTTATTTTATAAAATAAAAATATTTTATTTTATTTTACCGTTCACCTGCCTTCCCCCTCAATTCCCGTCCGCCTGCCTCCCCCCTCAATTCCCGCCTGCCTGCCTTCCCCTCAATTCCCGCCCGCCCCCTACCTCCTCCCCCTCAATTCTTGCCCGCCTGCCTCCCCCTCAATTCTCGCCCGTCCCCTGCCTCCCCCCCTCAATTCGCGCCCGCACCTTGCCTCCCCCCTCAATTCACGCTCGCCCCCTACCTCCCCCCCTCAATTCGCGCCCGCCCCTTGCCTCCCCCCTTAATTCACGCTCGCCCCATGCCTCCCCCCCTCAATTCGCATCTGCCCTCTGCCGCCCACAGGACGTCCGATACGCCACCATCTGATACGCCACGTGGCGTATCGGATACAAATTTATCAATAATACGCCACGTGGCGTATCGGATACAAATTTATCAATAATACGCCACGTGACGTATCGGACACGTATCCATGCCGTGTCCGTGCTTCCTTGCCCACGGCGCCTCACCCGCCTACGCCTCGCCTGAAGCGAGGCATTTTTCCCGAGAGTGGTGGTGCATGAGCTTTAGGCGCGCCTCAGGCGTGCCTTTCATAACTATGAGTGTACCATATTTGACGTGAAAGAAATAAAAGATTATTCAAAGAGAAATCCTAAAATGCAGAATTTTTAGTTCAGAAGATTAAAACCAAAATTTACATTATTTTTCATAAAAATATAATAGTTTGAAATTGTCTTCCGTTGTACAGAATATTTAATAATAAAATTTATTATTTATCAAAAAAAGATCAAATATTAAACTTTTAACATATGCCAAACAAAAATAATTTGACAAATATCTTTTAAGATCAATAAAAGTAAATACTATAAAAATTCTACTAAATCATACTGTAAAAAAAATTTTTAAACCATAAAGTATCTACCATAATATACAAACCATACTTATGTTTCAAGGAAGAATAAAATATAATGGTTGCTACATTAATATTTCTTCTCCAAATCACTATGAATAAATGCATTTCTTACATCTAATTGATACACAATTTATCTATATGATGTTATAATAGAAAATAACAACTTAATAATTATTATTTTGGCCTCCAAAAATATCCCAGTAATTAATGTTGTGTACACATAATACCTCTCACTACCAATCTCACTTTTAGTCAATCAACCATTCCCTCAAGTCTCATATTCATCACATACATTTAATCAAAACAATCACATAACGCAATAATAATAAAGTAAAATAACTAACAAATAATACATTTATATAATAGACCAATAGATAATAGCATCTCACATGTTAAATGATCTCATCAAAAATAACATTATCATCATCAACCAAGTTTTATCTCAACTATTTGAAATTAAAAGTAGGAATTATATTTTTCCAATCAATTCTATTAAATATTATATCTATTCTTAATTATTTAGTTATTAAATCCTTATTTATACTTTTTACATAATTTATCTTTGGCTTACCTCTAGGAGCTTTGTATTGGATAATTATTTTAATTTTTTTTCTAATTTCTTTTTAAATTTTATAATTCCTAATCTTTCCACATATTTATTACTATCATTATCATTGTTATACTCATCTTTTAGATATATTACTTTTTGGTCGCCCAACATTCAGTTCCATACAGCATAAATCATATAATTATTATATGAATTTTGTTTTGATATAATTGATAGTATTATATCACAAAGAATCTTTGATATAATTATTCATTTGATCCATCTAATAATAATCATATATGACATATCTTTGTCAACCTCCTCATTTTTACTTAATATAAATCATAGGTACCAAAATTACTACCATTTTATATTTTTTGCATTATCATTTTGATTACCACTATCTTATTATTTTTAACATAATAAAACTCATATGTCAAATATTTCATCTTGATATGACTAATCATTAACATCTTAGACTCAAATACACCCCTTCAAATATCTAGTTACTTAACTAATCACTCTTTAATATTATCAACTAAAAATATGTCAACTACAAATAACATATGTCAAGAAATATCTTCTTGAAGACATATTGTCAATTTACTATTAATTAACATAAAAATATAAAGACTAGATGATGATCATTCGTGTAGTTTTACAACTATTAAAGATTCATAAATGATGTCTTGAATTATTCTAACACTAAACATCACTCTCTCATATATGTTCTTGATGACTTCAATATATGCATTTGATACTATTTTCTTACGTGATATCCAAAAAATTAAATCTCTTATAACTCTATCATAATTTTTCTCCAAATCGATAAATATCATATATAAGTTTTTTTTATTTTCTATATTTCTTAATTAATAATCTGATTAAGTAAATAACCTCAATAACAAACCTACATACGTAAGTATTATAAGTCTTTCTTTTTTTTTCTACTAAAATTATTCTTTGAATATATTGCTTATTGATTGCCTAACATTCACTTTCATATGAAATAACTAATTATATAATTGTTCTATAAAATTTTCCTTTTAATTTATTTAATATTCATTTATCACAAATAATCTCTAATGCATCTCTTCATTTAATCCATCTCTCATTAATCTTATGTTAAACATCCTTGTCAACTTCTCCATTTTTACTTAACATATTGCCATTTAATACTTTTTACTATCTCATTTTGATTATCCTATTATTATCAATTTTAACATGATTAAACTCATATTCAAAGTATTTTATTTTAGCATGATTAATCATGCATTCATTGAACTCAAAGGTAACATTCCAAACCCTTAGTTTCCTATTTAACTTTTATTCAGTCGTATCAACTAATAATATGTCATCTACAAATAATATATGCTAAAAAATATATTCTTGAAAGTATTTTTCAATTCATCCATAATTAATATAAAACCAAAAAATTTGACATTATTAACATTTAATATTTTTAGATGTCTCATTTTAATTATCATATTATTATTACTTTTAACATGATTAAACTCATTTAAAATACCTTCTCAGTATAGTCTCAGAGTTATTAAAAACTCATGAGTGATACTTTGAACCAATATAACTATAGACATCATTCTTCACATATGTCCTTAATTAATTCAATATACAAATTTTATCTCTTTCCTATATAATACCCATCAAAATAAGTCTCATGAGACTCTATCATAAATTTTATCCAAATCAATAAATATCATATACAAATTTTTTTTATATTTCTCAAATAGTTATTTGACCAAGAAATTAGCCTTCATAGTAAACTTGCCTAACATAAATCAAAATTCATTCTCTAAAATCTTTATTCTTCCTTTTAATCTATGTTTAATCACATTTTTTAAAATTTTAATAGGGTAACTTTTAAGTTTAATACCTCAATAATTATTATAATCTTAAATGTCTCTCTTATTCTAATAAATAGATATTATAATATTTTATCTAAATTTATCTAACTTCTTTTTGATACTCATGATATTGTTAGGCAAACTAGTTAAACTTAGGCATATCATATTTTTCTTATCATGATCCTCCAAACTTCAATAGGGATACATTTAAGCCCTAAGACTTTTTTTTTGGATTCATTCGTTGAAAACTTCTCTAACTTTCATTGGGTTTTATTTTGCATACATATATAAAGTTATTTAGATATATAACATAATCAATATTCAAATCTAAATTTGTGAACTTAATTAAAAAATCATAAAAAGATATTATATATCTCTCTTTGACTTCTTTACCTTTTCTTAGAATCTAATTATTTTTATTCTTCATTCATCTAATATAATTAATATCTCTTCTTTTCTTCTTTCTCATCCAAGCCAATTTATAAATATCATTTTTCACTTAATTACTTTATAGATTTATCATATAACTCATCATATGCCTTAAATTTGATTTCACTCATCACTATTTTAACTTTCTTTTTTTGCTTATTTATATAATTTTATAGTGTTTTCATATTTGTTATGTAGTATTATTTTAAAAATAACTTAATTTTCCTTAATAATTTGTTAAACATCAATTTTTCATCATCATGTTCTCTATACAAATAAATATTTCCTATAAAGATGCATAATGATTCTTTAAAAACTTTTTTATACATATTGTCAATTCATTACAAATAATATTCATATCTACGTCCAATGACCAACTATGTTATTTAGTTTTTCATTAAAATATTTATCATTTTTCCCTTTAGGTTCTATGATTTTATTTTTTAGATACTTATTTAAACTCTTTTTATAATTTTACTTTCTAATATATAAATCAATTATGACTAATTTATGTTAACCATCTGAACTCTCACCAAATATTATTTTATTATCTTTACATAATATTTTATTCTCTCTTCATGAGAAAAATATTAACAATGAAAAAAATTTGAATGCTATTAGAACATATTAATAATGAATGATATTAGATGAACATTTAAATCACTTTTAAAAGTTATTAAGTATTCAACTCTTCTTAAAGTATATATTAATAATGAAAAAAATCATAAACTATAGTAAATTATAAGATAACTATTTCCATTTCTTTCTTTATCTAAACTAATATTTATAATTATGCATCTCATAACTTTTATTATTTACTCTTACATGTTCATTTAAATCTCCACCAATGATGATTTTTTTCCCTCTAACATACTTTACACTAATCTTTCTATAACTTTTAAAAAAATTATTTTTTTCATTGGGTCCTACTTGCGAATAGAGATGTAAAGTGGGTCAGATGGCCCACCACACAACATGAGACATGACATGATACAATCCAAAACAATGGTTGAATCAATATTATGCTAGCTCACGGCATGACACATGTCATACAAGGCAGAGGTCAATCCTCATGCCATATTAAGCATGACCCACATGCCTAGCATGGCAACAATGATTTGTGGCACGACCACAATTTGAAATAAGCAACCATTTTAAAATGATTGCTTTTCTCTTTTTGTCACTTTTACTAACATAACATGACAACACCTGTCAATGTCTTGCGGCCTTGGATTTAAAGTAAAAAATTTTAATTTTATTTTTTAGAACCATTTGATTTATATCTTATAAAATTAAAAATAAATTTTTTAATAAAAAAAATTATATAAATAACATATTAATATTTTTTTTTGCTAGTTTATTTGTAATTTCTTATTCTCTTCTCTCCTCTTTTTTCTTGGCTCTGATATTGATAGTGTTCTATCATTGCCCACTTTTATATATAAATTTATAATTTTAACTTGATAGAATATCAAAGTTAGTTTGGTGACAATCTGCGACTTTCATGTACAAGAATACAAAGTAAAACCTCAAAAATATCTGTTATACACCAAAAATTAAGATATGTATTATGTTAAAATTATTTTATTTATTTAATAATTTTTAGATAAATAAATAAATTAACCCAAACAAATACAAAATTAAAAAAATAGTATTATCCTCCTACTTCCAATCTAATCTCATACATTAAAAAAATAAAAAATAATAAAAATTATAAAAAATATATTAAATCTAAACATAGATAATAAAATTAATTCAAAATAAAGGTTAGAGGCCAAAACTTGATTCTCTCTCATAATCTCTAGCAAGTTACTTAAAAACGTAAAAATAAATATATTTTAATTATGTGAAAATACTAACATAATTAAAAATAAATAATCTAAGTGTATCAAATAAAAAATGTTATATAAAATATATGGTGTGAAAAAATATATACATGTTAAAATATTGATGATACTAACTACCTGAAGAAACATATCAATCAATACATTAAAAAAACATAATATATTAAATTCTAGACAAACTCAATTTAGCATTAAAATCTCTAAAATTATATTAACTACAAATTTATTATCCCTTTCATTAATTATAATAAGTTTGGATGGAAAGTTATAACTAATAAAATAAATAGCATTGATCTTCCAATTAAATTTTCAGAGATTCCTAGACTAATTAATATTATACAAACATACTTCTAACCTAATTATCATTAAATTCCTAGATTAACCAATATAAATGACATACTAAATATTATAAATTAAAAAAAATAATTATTAATTAATAAAATTATGTAATATAATGAAATAGTCTCAATGATATTTGTCATAACAATAAAAAACAAACTATTAGCTAATATTTTTTATATTAAATATATATATTATGTAATCAACCTAATAGTACAAGCAAGAATAAGAATAATATCTCGTATTAAAAAACATAAAAAATTCATTAAATACCTTGAGAGATATAACAGACAACAAAAGTTTCAAACTATATTTATTGACGAGATTAAAAAAATTCAAAAGAATATCAAATAATGTTAGAATCATACTTACTAGATATTAAATTCATATGATACATACTAATACATGATATCTGAGTACGTCAATAATAAAAATAATAAATTTATTATTCATAATTCAACCTGTGTAAATTTTATTGTTGATATTCCTTAAGATTTTTTTAGATATAATAAATATGTATTTGTATGTGTACACTCTCAACATATGTATTACACTTAGTACATATACAATATGTAAAACTCCAACTTTATTGAAAGTTATAATGATTTTTAAATTGATTAGAGGTTCATACGTCATTTGGAAAAAAAAAGTGATATTTTTTGAAAATTGTAATGGGATGCCTAATGAATAGTAATTATATATATATAGCGGGATGATATGACAAAGAAGAGAAGAAAAAAAATATGAGGCCAAGATGAGCAAGGATGAGGTGATTTTTCTTCTCATTCAAACTTTCCAAGTGCTCTACAAATAGAATTAAGGGAGAGAGACCAAAGAAAACCAAAAACAAGTAAGTTTTAATGGTGAGAAAATTAAATTTTGATATTTTTCATGTCTAATGCTTGAATTTTTTAGTAAGAATGTTAAATTAGTTAATTTAAGGTTGAATGGTGATGATTTTGATATCAATTGTGAAAGAAATAAATTTGGTTAGATTTTGAAAAAGAAAGCAAGGGATTTGTTAGGGTTTATGTGAAGTTAGTTAAGAATTAGTGAAATTGAGGTCTAAGACATTAAATTAGAATGATTAGAATAAAAAAAATGAAATAAAAATACATATTCTAGGCATTTTCGAGGGAGCAGTCCTGGTATTAGTAGTGCTATGTTTTTCTACTTTAACCAGTATTTGTATTTTGATCATAACTTACTTATTTCGGATCCGATTTGAGTGATTCAAATTTCAGATTAAAATAAACTTTAAGGAAAACCAAACATCCTGAGATAGGTTCTCTCAAATTCTGATTCTATGTGGCCCAAAAATTTACTCAAAGTAGGATCATGTTCAAGCCAATTTCTGATTCAGTTTTTTAACATAGATCAGCCGATTGTTTTGGACATTTCGGTGCTCCAATTTTGGTGATTCCAATTAGAAAATAACCCTTAGCCCCTTAGTTTCAAAAGAGTATAAAGAACTAGTGTCACATATGAAGTTAAGATATTGAAAAATGGGTATTCGACAAGAAGCAAGCAGGATTGAGTGATGAATAGAGAATAAAAAAATAATATTTTATCAATTGAGTTTTAAAAGTGCATAATTTTAATATAACATTAAAAAGTTTAAAGTAAATAATTACATAAAAGTAAAGACATGTGAAAGATTATTTTTAATACTTGTGAAAACATTTTATCTTGCATTAATATATATGATTATGTTAAATTATATATGTATGCATATGTTATGATATTATGGAAGTTGTAAAATGTATAAAGAATATATATGTAGATTTATATATGTGTGTGTTTTAATGATAAAAAATTTTAAATGGATTTATAAATATATTTGAAAGAAAAGTTATACTGATAGTCACCCTAACCACATATGACTATTATGACTGATATAGGCTGAGGTACCTAAAATATGTAAGAATTTAGAAGATAAAGTTATAGGTTATTAAATGAGAAAGAAATAATTATTTAAAATAATATCCTTACACGTGATAAGGTACTATGACTGAAACCCTATGCAAAGTGTAAGTTTTTCCGTAGCATAGTGGTTATGACTAGAATGAAACTGTCCCTCGCCATCAGTATCCGAAAACTATTCGGTGTGTTTATTCCTTAGGTTCCATCAGAAAGAAATAAATAAATAAATAAAATTTAAGACATTAATTTTTAAGTGTATAAATATGTATTACTTTGATATATATTGAAAATATTATCTTAATGAAAATGTACACTCACTGAGCTCCTTTAGCTCATTCTTTTTCGTATATTTTATAATCATTTTCAGGAACTAAGTTAGGTGCCGATAAGGCATCCCCCTGCACAATGAATCGAGTCATCGAGTAGACGACATTGTGAACTACATTGTATAAATATGTTGCATATTGTTTATGTTAAATATTTTGTCATGTATATAATGTATGTATGTATATATTTTGAGAATGAATTACATGAGCTTTGATCCTCTATGAATGAGATACATAGGCAGCCGGCTCAAGTCCAGCTCAAGCCCAATATTTTGAAAAAAAAAATAATGTGTATGGTATGAAAAAGAGTTTGAATATTTTGATAATTTAAATGTAAATAAATGTATATTGATCTATATTGTGTTGAATGGATTGTGGACGAGGAGTCTTGATATGGAAATTAAAAATGTGAAGTTTAGAAGTGTTTTTAAATACATTCATCAGGTTTTGTAATTTAGAAAAATCCTAAAAACAGAGGAAACTCTGGTCAATTTTTCTGAAAAGTCTAAGTGTAAAAAAAAATTTTATCATATCACTTTCGCATTATTTTTTAAAGATATGTTAAGGACTGTAAAGGAGTTCACTCCATGAATTTTATTTGATTGTTAAAGAAAATATTTCTATATCCATTGGAATGTCGAGAGGTCCCATCGGGTTCATGAGATTAATCCGAGTCAAGATCCTTCACAATATTAATAATATATCTAATAAGTATATAAGATACCCTAATTTTAATATCATAAATATTGAAATGAAAATCAAATATTTAAAATATTAGTATTCTATTTTATCTCTTTATTATTCAATTACAAAAGAAATAAATTGTAATATTTACAAATAATTAGATAATATATTTAAATATTACAATTCTATATATGATAATTTTAACAAATCTCCAAATACGAACATGAACATCATATTAAAAAATAATAACTTTTTATTTAGTTAGTTAGAAACAAACAACGAGATAATTTATTTAATAAAAGAATATTATCTCCATAATAAAAAATATAAATTTATTAAGTTGATGAAAATCATAAGATTTATTAACTCCTTTGTCTAGCATAACATTAGAATCTACTTTATTTATAATTATGAATGTTATATTAGATAGAAAATTAAAGCTAATACTAGATACATAATCAAATGTGATTGTCAAAATCATACTACAAACAAACTGATCATGAATATTAGAGGACTTACGTATATATTACTGATATTGTTGCTGACTATTGTTCATTATCAATATCATGATAATGAATTTTATTGATAATGACTATTATCCATTATCAATATCATGCTTTTATTATTTTTTTTTATTTATTATTATTTGTGATGTGATGTCATCATTAAACTAAAACTGCGCAAGTAAAATAGATAAATTTTTTATTAAATTCTGAATTTTATTCATATTTTCAAATAAATAAAGATTACTTTTAATATTTTTATTTTTTAAAATTAGAATTTACTTTTAACTTAAAAATAAAAATTAGTGTAACGCTGACACCACCACTACATTCCTTAATGCCAAATGGCCAATGAAAATTGGACTAGCCACTAAAATTGGACTAGTAAGTCCTAGCTATTGTGTTAGTGTGCTTGCTAGGCTAGCCTAGCCTAGCCTGCCCAAGCCAATAGCAATGTCACAATGCAATGACAGCTAACATTATCATGTCACTTCCAACATGACCCAATCTAACCCAGCACAACCCAACATGCCTAGTTAAGAAAGGCAAGTCATCGTGTCTGGGAAAGTCGTCCTCACATGATGTCATGTCAACATGACAACCCAAATATCCAATATGTGTTGTGCCCGACATGACATAATGGCCTGATTGAGCCACCAAAATTCAAGTCGTATCAGCCTAGCATGGCCCATTTTACACATCTACTTACAAAGCATAGACACCAACCACGTTTAAAATCTTTACTTAATATTAGTTTGATTTCTATAAATATATCACCAATTCTTTTGACATCAACATTCTTTTTTGAGCGTTCGTTCACAATTATCCCAATATTTTTCATATTTGTCTCCTAGTTAATATATCAAATAGTTATAACGATCAAGTTTCCAAGATTGTTTAACTTATCATTTAGTCTCTTATAAATATCATATATTAATATTTCTATATTTTAGAGTGTCAATTAATTCTAAATATTTATCATTTAATGACTCGATATCTTAAAAACATATTCTAAATCTATTAACTTAGACTAACTTCTTTATTAAACTTTATCCAAAAACATACAACTCGTCTTTTTATCACTATAACTAGGCAGCATCGTAGTGATCCTTGTCAAGCCACAACATGTTGCCTATGTAGTGTATTATAAGCAAGCATCTTTTTAACATTAGCATGTATTAGTAATTCAGGATTCATAAAAAATTTAAGACACATTTATTAAAGTTGTCTATCTAACATCACTCTTCTTCTTTATCCAACTTGGGATCAACAATGCAAACATAGCTCATACAAATGAACGACTAATATAGACACAAACCCACACACCCACACACCCATACATCCAAAAAGCAACACCCATACACCAACATACATACACCCTCCTCACATCAATAATAACATAATAACAATAAAAGAATAAATGTACAAAAAATATACCAATAAACTACAATACTAATGGTACTAGTTCAAGTCCCACTAGTAGATTAGTGTAATGCACTCCCACAAACTTACCAACTAGTGGGGCCGAGGAGAGGTCCACCCCTACATGCTAATTGGTCTATCATTTAAAAAGAAAAAACAAATTAATCTTTTTAAAATCATACAACAAAATTTTGAAAAAAAATGGATACTTCAATTATCATTAATAAATCTAAGACACTTTCATGAATATGAATTACTATGTTTTCAACAAGCAAAAAAATTTATCAAAATGAGACATCAAATGTATTGAACCAAACTCTTGAACAACCAAAATAATCCATCAATTAAACTTCAAATCACTAAAAGTTTAAATTGAGGCAATTTGCATGCATTAATATATAAAAAACTTAACAATACAATAAAAAATTATGGCAATCATAGCCATTGAGTATATTACATAAAAAAAAATCAAATCAAGACAATGAATACTTTGTACTAAAACCTACACATCAAATACTTGCCTTCTATAAAACTCATCTCGAAATATCAAAAATCTCAATTGAATTTTTAGAAAATTATATGTAAGTCCATCTAGTGTTTAAGAGTCACATCAGCTTGACCTAATTGGCAGGATGTGCTTCCTAAAAAATATGCTTGTTTGAAGAACACTAAATTGAAGTCCCACTATTGTATCAAAGCAATGAACTCACCCAAACTTACCAATGGGTGGGTTCAAGCAGAAGATCCACCTTTACATGCTGATCTTTCCATTATTTTGAAAAATATAACAAATTAATTTTTTTTAAATAAAGATTACTTCATTTGTCATTAATCAATCTAAGACTTCATGAAAAATATATCATCCTTTATTTTTACATTGTACGTTTTTATAGTAAAGTTTTAGTTCTCAATTTTTAATATTTTTATTTTCAATCAAGTAGTTTCACTAAAATTTTGTTGGTACAATATAATTATGCTTAGGAAAGAAAGACAAATGATATGCCCATGTTTTGCTCAGAGAAAAGTTTCACTTAAAATTGATGAATTCCAAACATATAAAAACATATATAACATATTGGCAAGACAACTAGTACACATAAGACTTACTAGTGGGTGGGGTCAAAGAATAGGTCCACCTTTGCATGCGCCAATTAGTTCATTTTTAAAAAATAAATTAATTTTTAAAAATCATACATCCATATTTTTTTAGAAAAAATACATATTATAATTGTCATTAATCAATTTAGACTTCTAGAAAAATATATCTTATGTTATTTTTGCATTGAATTTTTGCTCAAATTTTATAGTGTGCTAAAGTTACATTTAGGAATGAAAAACAAAGGATATACCTATGTTTTGCTCAAAAAAAAATGTTTCACACTCAAAATTGATTAACTCCATAGAAAAGATTATATAACATAATTCATAACACTATTTCATGAATATAAGGGATTGTTTGATAACACACTTAAAATTTTCAAACCATTGAAATATAGATGTCAACCAGGCAGGGCCAGCCTGGTTCGGCACGAGGCACGACACGATTCGGCTATGCCTAGGCCTGCCCGACACGAAAATTTCCCATGCCTAGGCCTGCCCGGCACTGAAATTTCTCGTGCCGTGCCAGACCACGGCACCAATCATGCTATGTCGTGCCGTGTCGAGGCCTACCGGGCCTCGTGTCATGCCTGGCCTGAAATGATTCCATAGCCCGTGGCAGGGCCCATCAGCACAAGACACCAAAACCGACTGCACCTGCACCGCCAGCGCCATATGGAAATGGAAAACCGCATGGGCACGAGTCCGAATCCACTCCGACCCGACCCACGATTCCACGTGCATCAACCAGGAAGACTCACCTGAAAGGTTCATTCATGAGAAGTTAACTGACTTGTTCACATACTATAATACTATGTATAATGGTAATAATAGTGAGACTGTGATTACAGACATTAATATTTTCTTTGAAGATGATGATTTTTTTATTCAATTAGTGTGAAAAAAATAACGAGGTGGACCACCATATAAGAGCGAGCTTTCTCATGAATCTTGATATATTACTTAGATACTAATTACTACTCAATCATATCATATTCAAATACTAAGAATCTTGATATATTACAATAATAAAAATTATATGAATCCACTTTTCTCATGCTATCTAGAATGGCACGAGATCTACTGACTCCTCCGGTGTCGAGCGTAGAATCGAAGTCTATTTTTTCTATTGTAGTGAAGATAATTTTGGATAGGAAATCAAAATTATGTCCAGATATTAATGAGGCCTTAGCATGTATAAAGGACTAGGAGAATTCGAGGTTTAGCATCCAAGATCATGTTGGAGCTAAGACAGGGACTACATCCACTACAAAAACGGAAGAATTAATTACTGATGATCCATATAATATTGATTTTGATGTCACGATTAATGATGATCATGATATGCTAATTAATGATTAGCGTAGTTGCCAATTGCCCCTGCCCATTATCAAACACCAGTTGCTAATGACACGCCACACCACATGTCATTTGTCATTGTCACTTGATTTTAATTTTTAATGTCTCGTGGTCATGAACACAGTTAATTATTGGTATTATTCTTAATTCTTTTTTGATTTGATATTTTTTTTATTGATTGTACGGTTTTTTATTTATGTTATGTTGTATTTACTTTAGATCGGAATCTATTAGCCGATTGGACGTTTAGTTTAATTTTGTCTTTGTGACTTTGTAATTTTTTTTAACTAAATTTTTTATTTAATTTATTTTTGTGTTTAAATTTTTCATTAAAAATTCTATAAATTAATTCTAATAAATTATAATCTAAATTTATTAAAAAATAATAGAAAAAATTAAACTTTATTACAATTGTATATTCAATAATTTTCAAGTTATAAATTTAAAATTTTTAAACATTATATATATATAATATATATTTTATAAATAGTTTAATACAAAAATTTTAATATTTAAAAACAAAAAAAAATTATTTTTTTAAACAGGCTCGTACAGGCCTGACCCGGCACGGTAAATTTATCACTGGGCCGAGGGGGCGTGCCAGGCCTGGCTTGAATAAACAGTGTCAGGCAAGGCACGGCACAGAACAGTAATTGTGTCGTACCTAACTCGACATGGAACCACAGTCATGCTCACAAAAAATAGATCGGGCCAGCTCGGCACGTCTCGTTTGATACCTCTACATTGAAAATTAAAATTTTTAATAATTTAAAATTTTAAGTATGTTTGATAAAAAAAAGTTGAGCTGAAAATTTAAAATTTTAAGTGAAATTTTGTTAAAAATTTTAAGTAGATAAAGACCTACTTAATAATGAAGGTTGAAAATTTTTAACAAAATTTTTTTCAAAATTACTATTTTGTCATTTTTTTTCATTTCTTTTTCATTTTCTCATTCATCCTACAGTTCGGTTTGAAAATCTATTTTCTCCACCTTTCTCTGTCATCACAAACTTTAATCTTAACCCTCTTTCATAATTAATTTAAGAGAAAAAATAATTAATCAACTAATTGTTCATTAATTTTTATTTTTATATTAAAAATGTGAATAGTTTTAACGAGTTTAGATTTTATTAGTTATTTTTTAAACTTTTTTATTTTTTTTTTGGATTTATTATTATTTATGAATATATTTTTAGAGATTTTATTTTTTTAAATAAAAAAATTTCATTAGAATTTATATTTATATTGGATAATATGTAATATAATGATAATAAGAATAAATATGTAAAATATATTATTTTCAGTATTCAGTATTTATAATTATCAAATAAAATATTTATATTCAACATTCAATTAATAGTAATTTATCAAACAATTTTTTAATACAAATTCAATATTTATAAAATTCAACCTTAATTTTTCATCATTTATTTTTCAGTACTTAATTTTTTTAGTTTTTTCAAACGAACCCTAAATTAAAAATTAAATTTTAAAAATAAAGCCTATAATTACACAGATATTTTAAGTGTTGAAGTCAAAACCACTAAGAATTAGTAGCACATGTATGTCATACCAAATTTTGAGCTTAAAGAGGCCCCCATCATGCCATTAAATGACATAAAACTAAATTATGATAATTTAAAAAAAAATGTTATGTAATGATATCATGTCCCCAAAATAATTGAATTTCAAGACCATAATTTTCTTAAATTAAAAAATAGGCCTTGACGAAAAAAATATGCACTTCTAGATGCCCTCCTTCCTCGACATGATTTTTAAGACAAAATTTCACTCAAAATTAGCACATGAGCAATGCTACATCATAAAATTTGAAAAAAAAAGTAAACTTAAAATATAAATTTGTAACATTTATTTATAAATGTTATATTTTATTATTAATGCATACATAAATATTTATATATAAATTACATAATATTTATGCACAATAGTATATGTTTGTGTATATATATGTTAGATATAAATGAATCACATGATACATTTATATATATATATATATAATGTTAAATATAAACATTTATATATAACATTATATGTTTATAACATTTATGCATGTCATTTATATACACCATTATACATTTGTATATAATATTATATGTTTATGTAAAACATTACACAATTATATAAAACATTATACATTGATATACATAAACATATGATGGTTATATATAAACATTACATATAAATGTATCACATTATATATATATATATATATATATACAAAATATACATTTAGATATATAAATGGATTATTTTTATATACAACATTATATATATGCATTTATGCATAAATAAATATTTATATATATAATTTATATCCATATATATAATAAATTTATATATAACATGTAATATAAAAGTTATATAAAATTTTTTGTATTAGAATTCTAGTTAAAAAAAGGAGAGCACCTATAAGCAAATATTTTTTTGATTATGACAGTTTTTAAATTTTTGAAAAGTATGATCTGGAAATTATATTATTTTGGGAATATGGCACCAAATCACATTTTTCTCATTTATGGATAACAGCAAACTATAACACCAGGAATGGAAACCAAGAAATATTGGATCCTTAATTCGTGTCAAGGATGTAGCACCAATAATTGAGAGAGCTGGCAATTTGATAAAAATGCATGACCATTGTTTTATAAAACGTTGGATTCACAACATGGGAAGAATGGCAATTTGTTAACACACGTCAACTAACTATTGAATCAACTTGGGCATCGTTGGAGTAGACAATTCATGCTTCAGAATATTTCTCAGGTTTTCAGATATAACCAAAAATCATACAAATCAAAAGTTTCAATATTTCCGTTACACATACTTAAAATAAAAATAAAAGCTGACATCTCGTTCGGATTGATGTCAAATTCAAAGTTTATAATCTTCGTATTGAAAAACAATGTATCATGGACAATCTTAACTAAAAGAAATTTTATATCACAACGCTAAATGGATTGAGAACAGAAAATGGGACCTGGAGGTGGGCAACCCTTTGCAGAGCTCAGTGCTGCAAGACAAGGCTCCTTTGTGAAGCCAAGAATACGTATCGACAGCAACCTTGCAACCATCGAGATCCTTGATGTGGAACGGCACCATTATCGATTTTAACAGAGGTAAAAGGCCCGGTATCCCCATCTTCTTTTGTTCAGTTGCTCAGCTAGAACAGTTGCGAAACTTGATATCGACGTTTACCTTACGCCAGTCTCGAGTGATGATCTCCAGGGGCACCGACTACAAAAAAAAAAGAGCAGGATCCGGACGAAGCAATGGCGGGAACAAATTCTCCAGGGCACCCAAACGACCAATCATAGTTATTTATTAATATAGAATTATGTTTTAAAATATAGATATATTAAATAATTAATGGTAAAAATATTAAATTTGCATTATTACCAGGAAATTATATGAAATTTAGTTAGAAGTTTTAAAATATATGAATACTCAATTACAAACATAAGCTTAAATTTAAATTATATATTAAGGTAACATAATTATATGTTTATCTCTCATTTTTGGAGAATTATGTTTTGTTACATAATAAATAAAATAATTGAAAAAAAGACACTAAATCAAAATTTTAATACTTAAAAATTTAGCATCAAACTTTTAACTAATTAATTTTTAGAGACTCAATATTATTGATACTAATATTTTTTTTTTAATCTTTCAAACTCATCCAAGCACATTGGATCCCGTCATCTTATTCCTCATACACACATAATCCTTTTTGTAATGGAAGTTACAGAGATAATAAATGTGTTTGGGGAAGTTACAGGAGCTTGTGATGAACTTTGAACTCATCCTAGTTCATGATGAGCTTTGAACTCATCCTAGCTCTTGTAACATAAGTTGCAGGAGCTTTGAAGTTATCCAAGCTCGCAATAAGCATGTGATGAGCTTCGAACTCATCCTAGCTCCTATAGTGGAAGTTATAGGAGCTCATGATTGTTAATAATAGACTTTGCTTATATTTTAGGTGTTGGGCTCTCACTTGGTGAAATTACCATTTCACCCTTACTGACATTTAATTAATAAACGTGTCAGTCACTCTGTAAAGTCTAAAATGTTATTTTATTTTTATTGAATATTGAACCTCATATATAAACTCTATTTTTTTTCTTTTCGATATCTAATAACATATTTTTATTGAGTTTACTATGGCTTGTTATCTAGATTTTCATCGCAACTTTTCTTCTTCTATAATTCTTTATTCTTCTCAAGTTCTTCCCTGTAATCTTTGTTGAAGCAAGGAAAAGTTGTTCTAATATAATAATTTGGTATCAGAGCTTCGTATATATCTAAGATCAAAGTATTTCGAATGATTATTCGAAAGTTTCTTCAGAATAGTTGATTCTAAATTATCGTTCTGACCTTTTTTTTCTTATCAGATTCTTTATATCCAGTACAGATCTATCCAAAATTGAAGGATTTGTGTAATGTAAACAATAAATTCTACAATATCCCCCAATTTTTTCATTCAAATTTGTTCCAAAACTTTTTAAACAGAATATCATCCAAGAATCCAAGTTCATCAAGCTCGGGGTCAATTCTCATACCCTTGTTTGATGGTGATAACTTTAGTTATTAGCTTATTAAAATGAGAACATTATTCATATCACTAGATATTTAGGAGATTTCAATTACTGCATACATGGAATCACCTAATATCTTTTCTCTGGAAGGACAAGAGTTATTAGAGGAACGAGAAGAAAACTAAATGCTAAGGCATTACTGTTCATCCAAAAATGAGTCAATAATGTCATTTTTTTCTCGACTATTAGGATGCACTCAAGCCAATGAGGCTTGGGATCTCCTTATAGAAAAGTTATAGGGAGATAAGAAGGCTCAAGAAGCACTTCTACACTTTGAAAAAAGACTTTGAGAATCTGAGCATGAACAACTCAAATTCTCTTACTGAGTTATCAACTCAGTTTCTAGATGTTGTTAATCAATTAAAAATCCATGAAGAGAACATCACAGAAACTTGACTAGTTGAGAAACTGCTCATTTGTATGCCTGACAAATTTGATACTATTATGGCAGTAATAGAGGAGACAAAATACTTGAAAAAGTTAACTACTCAACAAGTTATTAGCTCCCTAAAATCATATGAGAGTAGACTACTCAAGAGAGTTGAAGTATATGGAGAATCTGTCATGCAGTCGAGGTGGGAAGATCAGTCAGTAAAGGAAGAAGGTCAAGCAGTAAAGACAATAAATAGAAGAGCAAACCCTAGGTATGTGTTAAAAATAAAAATAAAAATAGCTCCTCTTCTTATGTACTCTCAATTGCCTCATAGAAAAGCCTCGCATATCTCTTGCAATATATGCAAGAGAATAAATCACACTGAGACAGAGTGTTGGTTTAGAAAATAGAATCAATGCCTATGCTGTAAAAAGTTTGAGAATGTTTCAAAAGGCGATAGGTTGAAGTACACTTAGTGTGCAAGTTGTGCATAGCAAATAATCTCTACAGAACACTTGTTTTGTATAACTGAAACAAGAAAACAACCCTCTCCCAATATATGGTTTATGGATAGTGGTTGTTCAACCACATGTCTAGTAATCAAAACATATTTGTGGATTTACTTTCTATAGTAAATCCACAAGTAAAATTGGGAAACAGAGATCTTGTCCAGGCAAAAGCCAAAAGCAGTCTTTGCTCCTACTCCCACTAGAGTCAAAATTATAAAAGATGTCATTTTGGTTATAGTACTAGATCAAAATCTTCTGAGTATGCGGCAATTGATGGAAAGAGATTACCGCCTAGTATTTAAAAATAATATATGTCACATATTCGATCATGAATCTGATGAACCTCTTTAGACAGTGAAGATGTCCAGTGAAAGGAGTTTTCCACCGATATTTAACTAGATAATAGATAAGGCATTGACTATGAATGCTGAGTCAGAAGCCTCATTATGGCATAAAAGGTTTGGACACCTTAATTATTCTGGTCTAAAATATCATTTTCAAAAACAACTTGTGAAAGGTGTACCTTCTAACCTCACCATCCCCACCTCTAAATGTGAGGTATGTTCGTTAGGGAAACAATCTAAATAGAGTTTTTCCAAGGACTATACCCAGAGAGCTTCCCAACCACTGGAATTGATTCATACAGACATCTGTGGACCCATGTTAGTCCAGTCTCTGGCCAATAGTAATTATTTTCTTACTATTTGTCAATGATTATACTAGGCATATGTGGGTATACTTCTTGAAGCACAAGTCTGAAGCACTTGACTACTTCAAGAAATTTATATCACTAAAAGAAAGACAGTCTGACAAAGTGTAAAGACACTTAGAATAGAGAGAGGTGGTGAATTTCTTTCACAAAAATTTATTAATTTATGTGAACTAAAAGGGATACACAGACACTTGATCACCTCTTACTCACCACGACAAAATGGTGTTGTGGAGAGAGAACAAAACTATAATGGAAATGGCTTAAAATATTTTGAATGAAAAATACTTGTCTAAAGTCTATTGGGAAGAAGCAGTAAACACTACAGTGTATCTACTCAATAGATTCCATACAAAAGGTACTAGATAATCTCACTCCACTACAAGCTTAGAGTGGGAGGAAATCAAATATTAAACCCCTCAAGGTATACAGAAGTGTGTTCTACTCCAACATACCAAAGCCCACTATAACTAAATTAGACTCCAAGAGTTTAAAATATATATCAGTCAGATACAATATGTAATCCAAAGGTTATAGACTATATTCATCATAAATAAAAATATTTTTGGTGAGTAGAGAAGTAATTGTTGATGAAAATGCAAAATAGGATGAAAACTTCCATGATTCTGAAGTGGAAAATACAAGCTTGCAAGGCTGTAACATTAATGCTTCAGTAAGTAATAAGAAGTATGCAATCCAAGGTATGTTTCCTGCTCTCCTTCTGAGTCAAAGTTGGATATAGAGGAGTTACATGACCCAACTACCCCTATTAAATACAAATTATTGATTGAGATATACTAATGATATAATTACTCCTCAGTTGAGTATCTCAACAATGAAGAAGTGGTAAAACATCAAGTGTTGGTCAATGCAATGAAAACTGAAATGTCAATAATTGAAAAGAACCAAACTTGGATCTTAGTAGACCTACCCCCAAATAAACACAGCATAGAGGTCAAATGGTTATTTAAAATCAAAACTCGACCAAACACAAATCAGGCTTTATATAAGGCTTGATTAGCAGCAAAGGGCTACTGCCAAAAGTTTGAAACCAATTCCCTTGAAACCTTTGCTCTAGAAGCAATGTTAGAAATAGTAAGATTTCTAATAGCCTTAGCTGGATAAAAGGGTTGGGACTTGTTCCAACTAGACATTAAATCAGCTTTCTTGAATGGTAAACTCAATGAGGAGATTTATGTAGAACAACCCCCTGGGCCTGTAAAACAAAGGGATGAGCACTATGTTTATATATTAAATAAGGCTCTATATGGGTTGAAACAAGTTCCTCGTGCTATGTATCAACAAATAAACTCATACTTGTTGAATTAATGATTCAAACGTAGTATGAGTGAGCTTACACTCTATATTAAAAGGGTCAAAGATTCTAAAATTCTAATCATGTCAATCTATGTAGATGACAATTTTTACAAGTAACAAATCTAAATTAATAGAAGAATTTAGATGAGATATGAAAACTAAGTATTAAATGTTAGACCTGGGTAACTTAAAATACTTATTAGGACTTGAAAATTTTCAAGACTCAAGTGGTATATCCATTTTCCAAATAGGATACATACAATCCATATTGAGAAATAATGGAATGAGTGATTATAAAACTATCTCTACCCCTCTGGTTGTAAACTAGAAACTAATTTCTGCCCAAGGCAGAATAGTAAATGGCAAAACATATAGAAGTTTAATTGGAAGCTTGTTGTATGCATCTACCACACGACCTGATATTGTATACTCAGTTCATCTTCTATCTTAATTTATTACATGCACCTAATCATATACTCCTTAGTATTGCCAAATGAGTCTTAAGGTACCTAAAAGGAACTTTAGACTTAGGTTTAAAGTACTCTAGAACTAATCTCACTAGAATATTTGGATATTGTGATAATGACTGGGGTGGATGTCCAAAGGACTACCGAAGTACCTCTGGATATGTATTTAACTTAGGAACTACAACTATTTCTTAGATGTCTAAGAAGCAATCCATAGTTTCTTTATCTACAACTAAAGCTAAATATGTTTCAGCTATAGTAGCCACATCTCAAGCCTTGTAGATGAGAAAACTATTGGCCAATTTGGATGAATCCTTGAAATACCCAACTAACATACTATGTGACAATCAATCGACTATTTCCATAGTAAGTAATGTTGTTATGTATAGTCGAACAAAATATATAGGTCTTAAATATCACTTTATTAAAGATACAATTGAGACTAATGAGATTAAGTTATTATTTTGTAGAACTGAAGAACAAGTGGTAGATGTTTTTACCAAGCCTCTCCCTAGAGATAAACTTGTTTACTCATGGAAGATGCTTGAACTCACACAAACTACATCATATAAGAAAGATTGTTAACAATGGGCTTTGCTTCTGTTGCTGTGTGTTGGGCTTCTCACTTGGTGAAATTGACATTTCACCCTTACTAGCATTTAATTAATAAACATGTTAGTCGTGCTATAAAGTCTAAAATGCTATTTTATTTTTATTGAAGATTATACCTCATATATAAACTCTATTTTTTTATTTTTTATATTGAATAACATATTTGTTTTGAGTTTACTGTGGCTTGTTCTCTAAATTTTCATCGCGACTCTTCTTCTTCTACAATTTTCTCTTCTCAAGTTCTTCTCTGTAATCCTTACTAAAGCAAGGAAATGTTGTTCTAATAGAACAGTGATGAGCTCCTGGAGCTCATTGAGCTTGATGGAGATTCCATGAGCTCCACTTCATCTTTTTCTCTAGTACAAATTGATAAAATTTTTATTTATTCATGATAAGTTCCATAACTCAGAAATGGTGGTGATGAAACTAAGTGTGCTTGAAAGAGGTCGAAAGATTAAAAAAAGGGTCTTTTCATATTAACAATATTAAGTACACTAAAAATTAATTAGTTAGGAGTTTAAGTGCACTAGTACATGATAAGTCCCACAAAAAGATCTCTTTTTTCCAATGTTAAAAGTTTGGAACATGAGTTTCAAGAATTCACGTATGTATCTTTGTAATCTTGCACTTCTCCACATTGTGTGTATCTTTGTAATTTAGCTTAATTTATATTTTACATATTATGAATAAAGTTGGTGTAATCTTTTTGAAACTTCTATCAGTATCAATAGTAGCATGGACATCTTGCTATCCTTGATTGCATTAACTATGATGATCAAAAATTAAAATATTATTTCATCCCTCAAAATAAGTTATTTATATATTTCATTAAGAATGCATCATTGAACTTCCTTGGCATGAATACATGTATTCAAGATGAGGGTGTTACGAAAAATAATATGCTATCTATAGTTCTATATGGTGCTTGCTTTCTTTTTAGTTTCTTGAACTCGTGTTGTATAATTATCATCATGACACCCAAGGAAAAGAGTGTTTTTAGTGAGCATGTTCATGATAATATTGTGAGTATCTTGAATCTGTCACATTATTTCTTCCATGAAAATCAGCCCATCATAGTTATCTTTAGCATCCTAAAATTTATTTCATATTTTTATAATGATTATTTTTATTTTTAGTCAAGTGTGTCTTCATGGAAGCAAGATATCTTTTAAACAAGTTTTTGTTTTCCCTTTTTCATCATGAAGACCCACCTGACTAAAATAAAAATAATCATTAAAGAAATATGAGATAAGTTATTCTCTAATTAACTTTGAAAAGTTAGACAAATTAGTGGTGTCAAGTCCAATGCCAGTTGGCTTGTTTATTGTCTCTCACTGTCTCACTCAACCTAATCTTTACACAAGAATAAAAAGTGATCTTTGAGGATAAAAAACTATATTACAAATGAAACTACAACTACCTTAATGCCTATGCTTGAGAGGAGTGATCCTCCCATATAGGATGAACTCTAAGATATGAATAGCTAACATTGTGAACATGTCATGTTGATAGATTTCAAATATATTTTGGATTCACTAAATTAATTAAAAAATTTGGCTTGTCATGGATCTTTCTAAAATTTTTTATAACTTTGTAATGTCTTTCCCTTAAGTATCTAACATTAAAATGAGGATTGTTCCAGTGAGGTGTTACAAAGTGATCGCATCACACTAAGCATACATTTTGGACTACTTGAGCCCCAACTGCTTTGACTTGGATATCATGGGTGATTGTTCAAATCGAGTTGAGATGGGATGCCCGAATTATCAATTTCAATCCGAGTAGCATTATTCTAGAAGTGTGGCAACATTGTTCTGATTGTGAAGTTTTAGCCATATTAATAGAGATTGAGCATGATGGTGTTTCTCCATGGTACTATAACATCAAATATAAGTGTAATTTCAAAGAGCTTAATATTATATTGCCATATTAGGAGCATTGGAGCATTGTTAAGATTACAAGTGTTCAACTAGCTTATAGGGTTTTTAACACTAGGTAGTTCGAGAGAGAGAAAAGAGAAAAGGTGAAGAGGAAAACATGAATCTTTTTAATATAACTTCAAAGAAACTTAAAATACAATTATACCTATATATATTATTTGGGATAGCTCACATGTCAAGTTCTTCCAAGTAATGAAAAGAATGAAAGAAAAAATAAATATATTAAACATCAACACTGCCTTTCTTTCCTTCCATCAAATTAGTGCATGTATGTTATAAATTTCTAACTTAGAAGAGATAAATAAATATGTGGTCTAAATAAAGTATTCATGAAGATATTTGTAATTTATTTGTTGATTTGCACAAAAGTAATGATTATTGAATCATCTTGAATTTTTTCTCATATAAATAATAATCAATCTTAATATGTTTTATATATTCACGAAATACTAGGTCACTAATAATATGTTGAGTTATCTAGTTATGATAAAGTATCTTTGGCCTTTGAATTGGTAAGTATACGTTATCTAATAAGTAATTGATTCATTAAAGCTCACAAGTATGTCTATTATTTTTTGATGAAATAAAATTTATTAGAAAAATATAAAATTGTATAGTAGATATCATCTATGTAATCATTGGATTACAACTAAAATTTGAATACACTTCTACTCGACTACTTGAGTTCTATTCACATACATGATAATCTTAACAATTATATTTATATAAGTCTAAATGAAAGAATCTAAGAAATGATTAACTATTTTAATCACATATTTAATGTATATCCTGATCATTGTCATAAAGTTATACGTTTTTATGATTCTTTTATATTAATAATAATAATAATAATAAACAAATAATAATAATAATTGAAGAAGAAGAAGAAGAATAATAATAATAATAATAATAATAATAATAATAACAATAAGAAGATGATGATGATGATGATTAAGTATAAGACAAAGATGATGATAGAGTAGAAGATGAGGAAGAAGAAGAAGAGAGAAAGAAAAAGAAGAGGAAGAAGATTAAGAAGTAGAATAATAATAGGCAAAAGTAGTAGAAGAGGAATGTGAAGAATAAGTAGAAGAAGAAAAAAAAAGAAGAAGAAGAAGAAGAGGAAGAAAAAAAATTAGAATTTGATGAAGTAAAAGAAGAAAAAGAAGAAGAAGAAGATGATGATGATAAATAAGGAGAAGGGGGTGAAGATGAAGAAGGAGGAGGATGAGAAAGAGATGATGATGATGAAGAAATTTAATGAATAATAAGAAGAAAAGCTGAAGAAAAAGATGAGTAAGAATAAGAATAAGAATAAGAGGAAGTGGAAGAAGAAGAAGAAGAGGATGAAAAAGAAGAAGAAGAAGATGATGATGATGATGATGAAAAAGAAGAATAAAAAGATGATGATGAAAAAGAAGAATAAAAAGATGATGATGATTAAGATGAAGAAAAGAAGAAGGATTTAAAGAGGAAGAATAAGAAGAGGATGAAGAATAAGAAAAAGAAGAGGAAGAAGAATAAGAAGAAGTAGAAGAAGAAAAATAAGCAGAACAAGATAATGAAGAAGTAGAAGAAAAAGACAAAGAAGTCAAAGAAGATGGAGATGAATAAGAAGAAGAAAAAAAAAGAATAAGAACAAAAAGAAGGTAGAAGATGAAGATGAAGAAGTAGAAGAAGAAGATAAAGAAAAAGAAGAAAAAGATGATGATGATGATGATGAAAGAGAAGTGGAACAAGAAGAAGAAGAAATAGAAGAAGAGGAAAGAAAATAGAAGAAGTATAAAAGAAGAAGAAGAAGGAGAGGACTATGAAGAAGAAGAAGGAGAAGAAGTGCAAGAAGTAGAAGAATAATAAAAAGAAAAATGAAGAAGTGGAAGATGAATAATAAGAAGATGAAGAATAAAAATAAGAAGAAGATGATTATTAAGAAGAAGAAGAAGAAAACGAAGATGATGATAATGAAGAAGTAGAAGAATAAAAAAATGGTAATGACGAGGAAGAAGAAGAAGAATAAGAAGAGGAAGAAAAGAAAGAGGAATGAGAAGAGGAGGAGGAAGAAGGAGAAAAAGAGGAAGAAGGAGAAAAAGAGGAAGAAGGATAAGAAGAGGAAGAAAGAGAAGAAGATGAATAAAGAGAAGAAGAACATGAAGAATTGTAATAAAAAGAAGATGAAGAAAAGAATAAGAATAAGAATAAGAAGAAGAATAAGAAGAATAAGAATAAGAAGACGAATAAGAAGAATAAGAGGAATAACAATAACAAGAAAAGGAAGAAGAAGATGATGATGATGAAGAAAAAAAAAAGGCAAAGAAGAAGAATAAGAAAAAAAAGAAAAAAAAGGATACCAATTAGATGAAGAAGAAGAAGTAGCAGAAGAAGAGGAAGAAGGAGAAAAAGAAGAAAAATCAATAAGAAGAATAATAGGAGGAAGAAGAAAAAGAATAAGAGGAAGAAGAAGATGAATAATAGGATGAAGAATAAGAAATAGAAGTTGAATAAGAGGAAGAAAAAGAAGATGAAGATGATCATGATGATGAATAAGATGAATAAGAATAAGAAGGAGAAGAAGAAGAAGAAGAAGAAGAAGAAAAAGACAAAAAGAGGAAGAAGAAGAAGAAGACGAAGAAATAGAAAAAGAAGAAGAAGAAGAAAAGGAAGAAGAAAAAAAAAATAAAAGAAGAAGAAAGAAGAATAAAAAGAGGATAAGGTAGAAGAAGAATAATAAGAGAAAGAAAAAGAAGAAAAATAAGAAGATAAAGAAGAAGAATAAGAAGAAGAATAAGAAGAAAAGATGAAATTGTTGATAAAGAAGAAGAAGAAGAAGATGATGATGATGATGATGTAGAAAAAGAATAATAAAAAAAGAAGAGGAAGAATAAGAAGTAGAACAAGAGGAAGAAAAAGCTGAAAACGAGGAAGAAGAAAAAGATGAAGTAGAGGATGACAAATAAAAAGTTGAAAAGAAGAAAAAGATGATGAAGGTGAATGATGATGATTCTATTGACGAAGAGGTAGAAAAAGAAGATGAGGAAGAAGAAGAAAAAGTTGATGAAAAAGAAGATGAAAATGAAGATCAAAAAGATAATGAAGAAGGAGATGAAGTAGAAGATAAAAAAGAAGTAGAAGAGGAGAAAGAAGAAGAAGAGGAAGAAGAAGAAGAAGAAGAAGAGGAAGAAGAAGAAGAAGAAGAAGAAGAAGAAGAGGAAGAAGAAGAGGAGGAGGAAGAAGAAGAAGAGGAGGAAGAAGAAGAAGAAGAAAAGAAATAAGAAGAAGAAGAGGAGGGGGAGGAGGAAGAAGAATAGAAAGAAGAAGAAGAAGAAGAAGTGAAAGAATAAGAAGAAGAGCAAGAATAAGAAGAAGAGGAAGAAGAATAAATAGAAGAAGAATAGTAAGAAGAATATTAAGCGAAAGAAGAACAAGAAGAGGAAAAATAATAAGATGAAGAAGAAGAAGTAAAAAATAATGAAAAAAGTAGTAATAAAATTTTAAAAAGAAGAAGAATAGGAAATGAAGAAGAAGAAGAAGAAGCGAGTAATGAAGAAGAAGAATAGAAAGGAGGAGGAGGAGGAGGAGCGAGTAATGAAGAAGAAGAAGAAAAAGAACCAAAAGAAGAAGAAGAAGAACAAGAAGGAGAAGGAGACAATGAAGAAGAAGAAAAAGAACAAGACGAAGAATAAGAATAGGAATAAGTAGATGAAAATAAAGATGACGAAGATGAAGAAGAAGAAGAAAAAGAAGAGGAATAAGAAGAAGAAAAAGAGAAAGAAGAAGAAATAGAGGAGGAGAAGAATATGAAGAAGAAGGAAGGAGAACTTGAAAAAATTATGAAGAAGAAGTGGATGAAAAAAAGAATAAGAGGATGAAGATAAATAGAAAGAAGTTGAAGGAATGAGGGACAAGAAGAGGAGGAAAAAGATGAAGAGGAAGAGAGGAAGAAGAGGATCAAGAAGAAGAATATGGAGGAGAAGAAGAAGACAAAAAAGAAGAAAAAGAAAAAGAATAAGAAGACTTAGAAGAGGAAATAGAAGAAGAAGAAAAAAAGTAGATAAAGAATAAAAAGAAGAGGAAGAAGAATAATAATAATAATAATAATAAGATGAAGAATAAATTGAATAAGATTAAGAAGAAGAAAAAGAGCATGAATATAAAGAATAAGAAGAATAAGAAAAAAAGAAGCTGATGATGTAGAAGTAGAAAAATAAGATGGAGAAGATGATGAGGAAGAAGCAGAAGAAGAAAAAAAGAAGAATAATAATAATAAAAATGAAGAAAAGAAGAAGAATAAGAAGAAGATGATGATAATGAAAAGTAGGATAAGTAGAAACAAATGAGAAAGATGATGATGAAGAAGAAGTAGAAGAAGAATTGAAGAAGAAGAAGAAAAGGATGATGAAAAAGAAGAAGAAAAAGATGACGAAGAATACAAATAAGAAGAAGAAGCAGAAGGAGAAAAGTAAGTATAAAAAAAAATTCAAGAAGAAGAAAAAGATAATAAAGAATAAAAAGAGGAAGACGAATAAGATGATGATGAATAAGACAAAGAACAACAAAAAGACAAATAAAAAGAAGGAGAAGTATAAATAAATGAAGAAGAGTAAGAATATGAAAAAAAATAAGAAGAGGAACAATAAGATGAAGAAGAATATTAATGAAGAAGAAGAACATAATGAAGAAGAAGAACATAATAAAGAAGAAGAAGAAGAACATAATAAAGAAGAAGAAGAAGAAGAGAATTAAGATTAAGAAGAGTAAGAAGATTAAGAAGATGATGATAAAAAAGAGAAAGAAAAAGAAGAAGTATGGAAGAAGATGATGATGATAAAGAGCTAGAAATAGAAGAAAAGGAAGAAAAAGAAAAATAAGAGGAAAAAAAAAGAAAAATAAAAAGAGAGGAAGTAGAAAAAAAATAAGAGGAAGAATATGAAGAAAAGATGGTGAGGAAAAAGAAGAGGAAGAATTTAAAGAAGAAGAATAGGAAGAAGAAGAAGAAGAAGAGTAAGGAGAAGAAGAATAATAAAAAGAAAAAAAAATAAAAGACAAAAGAATAAGAAGAACAAGACAATGAAGAAGAAGAAGACAATGAAAAAGAAGAACATAATGAAGAAGAAGAAGAAGAGAATTAAGATTAAGAAGATTAAGAAGAGGATGATGAAAAAGAAAAAAAAATAAGAAGTATGGAAGAAGAAGATGATGATAAAGAGCTAGAAATAGAAGAAAAGGAAGAAAAAGAAAAAGAAAAAGAAGAGGAAGAAAAAAAAGAAGATTAATAAAAAGAGAGGAAGTAGAAAAAAATAAGATGAAGAATATGAAGAAAAGATAGTGAGGAAGAAAAAGATGAAGAATTTAAAGAAGAAGAATAGGAAGAGGAAGAAGAAGAAGAAGAAGAAAACAAAGAAGAATATACAGAAGAAGAAGAAGTAGTAGAAAAAGAAGAAGCACTAGAAAAATAAAAAGATGAATAAATGGAATAACAAAAATAATAGGAAGAAGAAAAAAATAAGAATCATAAGAAGAGGAAATAAAGAAGAATAAGAAGAAGATGAAGGAGAGGCAGAAGATGAAGAAGTGTAAGAAGAATAAGAGATAAAGAAGAAGAAGAAGAAGAAGAAGTAGTAGTAGTAGTAGTAGAAAGAGAACAAGTATAAGAAGACAGAAAAAGATAAAAATGAAGAAGAAGAAGAAGCAGAAAAACAAAATGAAAAAGAGGAAGAAGTAAAAGAAGAAAAGGAAAAAGAGGAAGTAGAAGAAGAATAAGAAGAAATAGATGAAGAAGAATAAGAAGATGTAGAAGAATAAGAAGAAAATGACGAGGAAGAAGAACAAGAAAAAGATGAAGAATGAGAAGAATAATAAGAACTTGAAAAGAAGAAGAAGAGGAGGATGAGAATGAAAAAGAAGAGGAGGAGGAGGACGAAGATGAAAAAAAAGAAAAAAGGAGGAAGATGAAGAAGTAGTAGAAGAATAAGAAAAATAAAATAATAAAAATATGTAGAATATGATGAAAAGAAGACGAAGAACACAAAGAAGAAGTAGAATAAGAGAAGAATAAAAAAAGAATAAAAAGAAGAAGAAGAAGTGAATTAAGAATAAGAAGAGGAAGAAGAATAAGATGATGATGATGATGATGATGATGATGATGATGAAGAACAAGAAATAAAGAGGAAGGAGAAGAAAAAGAAAAGGAAGAAGAAGAAGAAAAGGAAGAAAAAGAAAATATGAAGAAGGAGAATTAGATGAAAAAGAATAAGAAGAATAGAAAGTAGAAAAGGAAGAAGAAGAGAAAAAAGAGGAAGAAGAAAAAAAAAGAGGAAGAAGAATAAGAAGAAAGAGAAGAATATGGAGAAGAAGAAGAAAACGAGGAAGAGGAAGAAAAAAAGAAGCATATGAAGAAAAAGTATAAGGGCAAGAAATAAAAGAAGTAGAAGAAGAAGAAGAAGAAGAAGAAAAAGAAAAAGAAGAAGAAAATGATGATGATGATAAATGAAAAACAAGAAGAAATAAGAAGAGGAGGAAGAAGAAGACTATGTAGAAGAGGAAGAGGAAAAATAAGAAGAAGAAGAAGAAGAAGAAAAAGAAGAAAGAGTAGAAGAAGAATAATAAGAAGAAGAGGCTGATAAAGAATAAAAAATGATAGAAGAAGAAGAATAAAAGAAGAAGAAGAAGAAGAAGTGGAAGAGGAAGCACAATAAAAATAAGATTAAGAAGAATAAAAAAAGTTTATCAAGTTAAAAAGAAGAAGAAGATTAGGAACAAGAAAAAGAAGAATAAGAGTGAAAGAAGAAGAAGAAGAAGAAGAAGAAATAGGAAGAGGAAGATGATGAAAAAAATAAGAATAATAAGAAGAAGAATAATAGGTAGAATGAGAAGAAGAGGAAAAAGACATGTAGAAAAAAAGATGCTGATGGTGATGAAGAAGAGTCATAAGAAGAAAAAAAGAAAAAAAAAAGAAAATGATGATGAAGAAGATGAAGAAGAAAAAGATGATGATGAAGAAATAGAAGAAGAATATGATGAGGAAAAAGAAAAAGAGGAAGAAGAAGAAGAAGAAGAAGAAGAAGAATGAGAAAAATAATATGGAAAAGAAGACGAAGAAGAGGAAGAAGTATAAGAATTGGAAGAAGAAGAATAAGAAAAAAATGAAGATGAATAAAATGAAGATTAAAAATAATAAGATAATAAAAGGGGAAAAGAAAAGTAAGAAAAAGTAGAAGAAGAAAGGAAGAAGAAGAAGAACAAAAAAAGAAAAATTAAAAAATTAAAAAAAAAAGAAAAAAAAAAGAAGAAGAAGATGATGATGATGAAGATAAAGAGGAACAAGATAAAGAAGAAGAAGAAAGGGAATAAGATGAAGAAGGATGGTAAGTAGATATAGAAGAATATGAATAAGAGGATGAAGAAGAAAAAAAAATAGAAGAAGAAGAAAAAAAAAGAAATTGAATAAAATGAAGAACAAAAAGAATAAAAAAATGAAAAAGAAGAAATTGAAGAAGGAGAAATAGAAGGAGAAGAGGATGAAGAAGAATAGTAAGAAGAAGAGGAACAAGATAAAGTATATGAAGAAACAGAATAAGAAGTAGAGGAGGAGGGGGAACAAGAAAAAGAAGAAGTAGAAGCTTAATAAGGAAAAGAAATAAATTATTAAGAAGAAGAACATGAATAAAAAAATATAATAAGAAGAAGAATAAGATGATAAAATGGAAGAAGAAGAAGAAAAAGATTATGAAGAAAAATAAGAAAAAGAAGAACAAATAGATAAAGAGTAAGAAGAAGAAGAATAATAATAATAATACGAAAAAGAAGAAAAAGAATAAAAAGAAGAAAAAGAAGCAGAATAGTAAGCAAAAGAAAAAGAAGAAGAAGAAGAAGAGGAGGAGGAGGAGGAGGAGGAAGAAGAGGAAGAAGAAGAGGAGGAGGAAGAAGAAGAAGAGGAAGAGGAAGAATAAGAAGAGGAATAAAAATAGATAATAAAGTAGAATAAGAAGAAGAAGAAGAGAATGAAAATGATGAAGTAGAAGAAGAGAAAGAAGAAAAGGAAATAAAAAAGAAGAAGAATAAAAAAATATGATTAAGAAGTCGAAGAATAAAAAGGTGAATAAGAAAAGAAGAAGAATAATAAGATAATAAAAAAGAAGAATAAGCGATATAATAAAAATAAAAGAATAAAAAGAAGAACAAAAAGAAGACCATGAAGAACAAAAAAAAAGAATAGAAATTACAAGAGGGGGAGAAAACGAAAAAGAAAATGATGAAGAGAAAGAAGAAAATGAATAAAAATAATAAAGGGAAAAGAAGAAGAATAAAAAGACAAAAAATAAGAAGAAAAAGAATCTGAGGAAAAAGATAAGTAAGAAGAAGAAAAAGAAGAAGAAGGGGAAGAGGAAGAAGAAGAAGAGCAAGAAGACGAAGAAGAGCAAGAAGACGAAGAAGAAGAAGAAGAAGAAGAAGAAGGAGAAAGAGGAGGAGGAGGAGAAGAAAATGAAGAAGAAGAAAAAAAAAAGAAGAAGAAGAATAAAAAGATAAAGAAGAAGAAAAAGAAGACGAGAAAGAAGAAGATGAAGAATATTTGGAAAAAGATGAACAATAAGATAAAAAGAAGATGATGAAGAGGTAGAAGAAGAAAAAGAGTTAGAAGAACATGAAATAAGTTGACAACAAAGAGATAAAGTTGCAGCTTTATTAAAGTCACAACATGCATTCGGATGTCATGGACTAAATTTTGAAGGCATAACTTGAATGGAGTCATGACCTAAATTCAGAAGTTATGACTTGATTGGAGTCGTAATCAATCTTTTATTTGATCCCTTGGGGACTCAAGTCATGGCCGAGTTTTTTGGCGTCATGACATGAATGAAGGTACAACATAGATATGATGTCGTAACTTAGATCTTTTGTTTGGTGAGGTTTTTTTTTGTTTTACTATAAGAGTATTTATAAATGTAAATATAAGTGTGTATGAGTATTATTAAAAGTATAGCGATTTTTTCCTCCCACAATTCTGCATGTTGTTTCTCTTGTCCCAATATGTTCTCTTGTGCATTATATTGTTCATCTTTGAGTATTCTTTTCCCTCTTCCCAAAACCTCAAACCACATCACGGAACCTTATAAAAGGGAACTAATCTATTCGATGGTAGGATTGTGTGACTCTTAAGTTTCAAAAAAATTATTCAATTTATTCTCACTTTCTTCTCTTATTATATTTTTCATGTGGGGTATGTGCATAGGTTTATTTGGTGGTTCATGTGGGGGTTCATGTGGTGGTTCATGTGGGGGTTCATGTGGTGGTTCATGTGGGGGTTCATGTGGTGGTTCGTATGGGGGTTCATGTGGTGGTTCATGCCATGATTCATGCAGAGGTTCATATGGTGGTTCGTGTTGAGATTCATATAGAGGTTTATGTGGTGGTTCATGCCTAGATTCATGCAGAGGTTCATGTGGTAGTTCATGTGGAGGTTCGTTCAAAAGATCATGCGAGTTCGTGCAGTGGACATGCTATGCTCGAGTGCTCAGAATTATGTCATAAACAATTGGAACCCCAAATTATCAAATGTCTTTTATTACAATTTATAGCTTTATGTTTATGGATTGTGGTTGTAAATTGATTTGGTATTTATTTAATTTTAGTTTTGATTGTTAGCCTATTCTATCACATTGGGCAGAATAGTAATTGAGTTTAATTCATTTATTCTAAAAATTCTTTGAATAATTTATTTGAGAACCAATATATATTTTTTTTCTAAATTAAAAATATATATTTTCTGTGGATGTGAAATTGTAATTTAAAAGACAATATATTTTTGAAAATTGAAAATAGTGTGTGATTTTCATTACGTTCGATATCATTTTAAAGGGAAAAGATTCAATTGTGGAAAAAGTAATTATTCTAATTTGCGTATGAAAAACTATTCCGAAACTAATCCTAGATTTTGGTTCCATCATGTTTACCCCAACAAATGGCAACAAACTATTCACTTAGATCCCTTAAAAAATAATAGTGATTATCACCATCACTATCACAAGGATCATGATGATTACACATAAAAATGTAAGAATCTCATTTCTCTAGCTTAAAAACTTATTCAAGTAGAACATATGAGGCAAAATGTTTAATATTCTTGCTAGAAATAATTTATAATCTAAAACATGCTTTGTAGTTAAATAACACTATTTCAACTAATCCAATCAAAAAGGTGTAGCTTGATATGTCAAATAATTTTTCATTCATAATTTCTTTATTATGAAAATAAGAGAAGTATTAGAGGTAAGTTGTTGAAAACAACAAAGCTCTTGTATGACATATCATTGATATGGTACATCGAACCCATTATAGCCTTGCATGGACTCATTTTTTTTTGTTGGGAGCAAGTCCAATCTAAACAAAAAGTGAGAAGATTTTATTCATATTACTAGAAACTTATCCAGATAGTAGTAGATAAAATTCTAGAAGAAAATTCATCTAAGAATTAAAATAGTCAAATTGGTCTGTAATTGTCATGGCGGTGCCGAGGGGGTAGAAAAACAAAGGGTCTATATAGACTATGCAAATTTTAATGAAGTATATATAACTTGTTGCTGCCTTGAATAAATTGGATTGTGGATGTTTCCATTGACAACGACATGCTATCTATGTTTGAGACCTTTTACGGTTGTTACCATTTTTAAATGGATCCTTTCCATGTATGGAGTACTACTTTTTTGATGCTAGCGAGCTTATTATGATATAACATAATTTAATTTTGATTAAAGAGTGTTAGTGCCACCTATCAAAAGCTGACATCTAAAACCCCTTTTTCAACCCTCAGTAGAATCATCAAAGAATATAAAAATGAACTATTTTTTTTATTGATGTAAAATGGTTGATGCTAAATTCTCTTAAATGGGATTTTGGGGCCAACTTGGAAAAATTACTAGAAAATATGTTTACCAAGTGAGCGATAGAAGCAACCTAGCTCATCTTAGTATCATCCTTAATTTTTTAAAACCCTTCTTTTCTAATGAAGATTTAACAAATAGCTAGTTGTTCCTAGAAGATATATTTCATGACCAAAAAAACCGACTCCACTCAAAGGATTTTACGAGGCCATGCAATCCATCCAACATCATCCATTGCCAATCTTAGCTCCTCTAGAAACATAGGTCACCATGGCCTAATGTCTATTAGGAGTACTAGCTTGGTGTGCCATATGATGACTTGTTTGTGACCTATTGAACTTATGAGTCATGAGATGTGCAACCATAACCCATGAGATGGCAAGTGACTAACCCATGACAGTCCAGACTCATGAGTCAAGGATCATGCAATGTGACCCATGATATGATCTATGCCTCATCATAGATGACTTGATCATTTTAATAAAATCTTTGAATTGGACGAAAATTTTAAAAGTATTCTTTTGTAATTTTTTTCTTTTATGTTTATCACCAAATTTATATAAATACCATTAAACTAAAATCCATTCTCATTCAATTCAATATTGGATCTCTTTTTTCTTTCCTTTTTTTTTCTTTATGAGTTTAGACTTTGAAGAAGTGTGAAGCAAAAAAATAACTAGTTAGCAGTAATGCTATAAGTGGTTAGTCTCACAAGGTTGACATATCTAATTTTCATTATTTAATTTAATAATTCTTATCCTTATACTTTAGCTCTTCTAGAATTTCTCTTCTAATATTTTAAATGGATTCTAATTAACAAAATGAAAACAATTATAAAATTGTTGTATGTAATAAATTTAATATTTTTGTTGATGAAAAGACCACATCCCTTCTAGTATCATATCCTTCATAAAAAAATTGGGTTAATAGATAAACATTTATAGTATGAAATAACTTCAATATAACAATTTTAAAAAACACAAGAAAAGTGGATGATGTTTCAAATGGGTCATATTGTGCCGGCACAACTTGATTTTTTTGGCTAGATCAAGACACCATGTCGTGCCTGACACGGCGCGAGATGGGTTCTTGTGCATAGTAGACATGAGATGGGTCCTCATGTAATGTCATGCAAGCATGAAATCATTAATGGTTAGCTTGGCAAGGCCTTATTAGCCTATTATCTAGCACTTTCATGTTATGTCATGCTGAGTCAGGCACCGTGTCATTGTGTTGATTATGAAATCATTAATTTAACATTGTGCTGATTATGCATGGCTGAAAGGGTCAATTAAAAATTTTTGAAATTTTAAAATTATCTTTATTAGAATAATTAAATATCAAAATAATAGAAACTACATTGCACTATAAATTTAAATGAATTAAATTAATAATTAAAAAATATATTTTATATTCAACTCAAGATATCATATGAAAAAAATAATACAAACACAATCTTAAATTCTGAATGACAAACTTAAAAAAAACTTAAAAACATAAACAACAAGAAATTATTCATGAACATAAAATCATAAATATATTACATAAGTAGAAGTAGAAAAAAAAATAAACATTACATTTCACACATGAGTTCTCTAATAGTCATGATTAATCTAAGTCTTAGAACTAATATGGTGGTGCAAATGTAGTTCATGGTTGTCATATAATTCGGAAGATAGTGCTACCGGTAGTCTCAATATTTTTGATGTTGTATAAGTTATCATCCACCAGCAACTCTTTCACATTATCCTAAAAAATCTTGTCAATCCTTCAAGCAAGCAAGTGCTCCTATGATATTTGGTTGCAATTTGGATCTCTTATTTGAAATAATGTGTATAGGCATAGAAAAAGTAGACTTCAATGTTATGCTAGGTACTAAAGGGGTCAATAGATCACAAGTCATCTTAGATAACATGGGATATGTTGATACGTATGATTTCTCCAACTCAAGATATATAAATTCTTATTTTCATCATATAATTGGATGAAGTAGTAATCAGTATCTATGTACCAAAATAACTTATTTCAATTTGATGGAAAACCTCATCATTTGCCCTAGCTAACTGAATAGAAAAGTCATCATCTTCTAATAATGTTTTCATGTATGTACTCAAAGCTTTCCTTCAACTACTATCTACCTAGTGTCGTAAAATATAAGCATATTATTCAATTTTTAAGAATCCAACATGTAATTAAAATATTCTTTATAACTTTCATCATAACCCTATGATCCATACAATTAATTAAATAATAAAGAGTTAGAATGGAGGACCAATATTTAAAATCATAATATTTTTCTCAATAACCATGACACTAAATGTAGGATGTTCTCTATACTTGCTAAACATATCACTAATATTGCATATGTACTTAGGTGCATGGGTGTAATGAAAGCGATGAAAGTATACATAGACACATATTCATCGTATCATGAAAAATAATTAGGTATATTAAAAAAGAAATTCCCATACCTATCTAAATCATCAATAATAAATTTGCACTTTTATTATTGACGTAGTTAGATATTGTGTGTTGATAGCCAACACATGTCTCTAATATTATATAGGTATAATTCCAATGGTGTCGCACATTCATTTGAAATTATATCTATTTTAGGCCCATTAACAAACATAGAGTATTAAACTCTTGTTGTCTGCTAGTCATCCTGAAGTATTTTAATGAATTCCTTATTTTTTTTAATGTGAAAAAAATAACTTTTATTTCTACTTACACTATTAGTTTAATTATGTGACACATGTACCTAACATAAAAAAATTTACCATTGACATGTCTCTAATAGTTCTGATAATTACATTAATGATGATACTATTATTCGAAGTATTATCAAATATAATACTAAAAATTTAATCTTGAATGTCATATTCCCTAAAGATCTTCATCATACACTCACATGTGACATAATCATAATGATGATGGAAGATCTCAAAAAATCATAAAATTTTTTTAAGTTTCCACCTAGAATCAATATAATGGGTGATGATGCATGTGAATGATGCATCATCGTAACTAATCAATATGTTTGATGTAGCTAATATCACTTTATTATATTTCTTAAATTCATTAATTATTATTAATTTTTTTAATTTATAATATTTTTTATATTATTCCTATTAGTTGACCTAGGAAATCTATGATAAGTAGATTAAACTATGTCTGTATAATACTAATTACCCTAGTGTATGTATAAATCTAATAAGAAGACTCATGATAGTAATTAATTTAGTCATGTCTTCCTTCTTAAAGTTACTTTGGTAAATGAAAGGAGTCAATGAAGCTATAGTTAATCCAACTTCAAAGGTTTTGCCACTTAGTTGGGTTTGCCTAAGATCTAATAAACTTTAGTTTTTGGCACATTGATCAACATGCCTTTTAAGGTGGCTAGTGCCATCAGTATGCTTATATGTATATAATATTTTATAATATATATATTATGCTGATTCTTCTTTGATACACAAATAAATTTATTTTTAATTATATTAAAGTGAGTCTAGACTACAGAAGTTTGCCTACTTTTATATTTTTTATTTTAGTTATTATTCTAACTTTAAAAAATTATAATTTTAAATTTTTATAAATTAGAATACAAATAGACAAATAGAAATTAAATATATATATTAATTGTATGTATGTAGCAATTCATTTTTTTTCTAAACTAACACTTTTCTACCTTATAGACTTGTAGTTATAGACGATAGTTAGGTTGGACTTTGAAGTTAGGATATAGATTAAGACTTAGGAGTAATCAGTAAGTCATAAGTAGAATAGAGCTGTGAAAATATCATAGTATACATCAGAGGAGGAAAAGAAAATGAGAGGAGAGTAGAGAAAATGAAAATAAGTAAATATCAAAAAATTTCAACTATAAATGTATAGAATTTTTGTTAATTAAAAAATATATTTTTAAAATTTTTTGAATTATATATATATATATATACATACATACATACTACAATAAGTCAAGCCTGGGATAATCACTCTTTATTTATGCTATTTGAAGTTGGAATATTAAAGGCCTAGTTTTCAAAAATATATATAAATATATATAGTTGATCACACAATTAAAGCAACAATCAATTTGATTGTTCTTGGGCATAATTCTAATAACCATCAGATTTCTTCCTACTAGCCATTGGAAGCAAATTTGATGGCTACAAAAAATGAAATAATTTTTTTTTTATTTTTTTTAACGACAACAACAACAACATAACGATGCCTATCGCTATCATTGTTGGGGCATGGATTATTTCTATTAGAAAATAAGATCTCTCCTCACCATGATCCACAATCACAACTTCATCACCTTAATTTTCTGCTTGAATTTGTCAACTAAATCCATTGCTTTTAGGATCTGTACGAATATCTTTATTTATTCTATCTTGTGTAAATATATCTTCATAAATCAATAAATGCATCTTTTTCTTCACCACTTTTTTTATTTTTCTCTAAAACTGGTATGGCTTCTTTATGGTATCAGAGCATTGACGAGCTCTCATGAGCCTTCTAAAATGATTCTAAACTTGTATTATGTTTCAATAATTTCTTTTTTTTATCATGGCATAAAATAGCACAATCACATCTTCCTCTCCTAGCCAAAGCAATCTCATTGTTCTCAACTCAACACAATTGCCTGTTAAGTTAACTCCAAAGAAGTATTCTTCATTGAGCTTGTGGAATATGAATCCTTACTCAAGCATGACAAAAACAACACTATTGTTATGACTATTAATGCTGCTCATTTCAATCAGCAATGATATGGAAGTCAATCTCAGAAAAAATACTCTAAAAACCAAGGTGGTCAATGCTATGCCAATACCAACAATAATCAAGGAAACAACTCCACCAAATGCTCTCCAGTTATATGTCAATATTGTGAAAATAGAGGTCACAATGCTTGTGAGTGCTTCTCTTTGAAACATCAACTCATCTTGCATGTGCCACCTAGAGCTAACCACACAACCACAGATTGTGGTCTTGTCTCAAGTTCCAATTGGGTTCTTGACACAAGTGCTTCTCACCATGTCACCTCTGATTTAAAAAATATTTCGATTGAACACTTCTAAGAAGGACCTAACGATATTATAATTGGTTATGGTACAAATTTTCATATTACACACACTAGAAACTCCACTCTCACCACTCGTACAAAATTTGGTTCACTTTCTAATGTTTTATGTGTTCCATCCATGAAACAAAATTTAATTTTAATATCCCAATCTTGTAAAACTAATAATACCTTAGTTGAATTGTACCCTTCTTCCTTTTGTGTAAAGGATCTAGCCACGGAAGAACCTCTCGTTCAAAGATGAAAAAAGAATAAAGTATATGAGTGGTCAAGCACTAGAAAGATCCATCTGATAACAAAGCAAGTGTGTTATGGTGTCAAGACTTCTCTTGATTGCTGACATGATCACCTTGGTCACCCATCATCAAAGATCGATCAAATTGTGTCCTCAAATAAACACCATGTGCAATCGAGTCATAATTTATCAAACATGTTTTTTTGTGACTCTTGTCATCATAACAAAAGTCACAAGCTACCTTTTGGTGTCTCTAACTTAAAAAGTCAGTGTCCTTTGGGCATGTTATATATGGATGTTTGGGGTCCATCCCCTATTCGTTCTACGGGTGGCCATTCTTACTATGTAATTTTTTTCGATCACTATACAAAATATTCATGGTTATTTTTTATGTCAAATAAATCTGATGCCTTCTCTGTATTCGCAAAGTTTAAAACCATGATTGAATTTTTTTAAAAAACATCTATAAATACAATTTATTCTGATAGGGACATAGAATACCAAAGTTTATTTGAAAATTATGGAATTCAACATTTGATCTCTCCTCCATACATTCCACAACATGTAGCTTCGGATGAACATCATCAACATCTCATCATTGAGACAGGCCTTACACTTTTACATCGGACATCTATCCCTCTATCTTTTTGGTCTCATACTTTCAATGTAGTAGTTTATCTTATTGATCAACTTCCTGCACCTATACTTTGTAATAAATCACCATTTGAATATCTAGTTTGTACCTTGCCAAATTAGTTCAAATTGAGGGCCCCTGGGTTCCTTTAGTTATCCATGGCTTCTGTCATACGCTCATCATATGCTCAAACATCAATCAGAGTCCTATATTTTTTGGGCAGTTCAAATGTCCATACTTTTTATATTTGTTTTAACCCACAAATCACAAAATTTATTTTTCCCAGCATGTTCACTTTATTGAAACTCAATTTTCCTCTTTATCTTCTTGAAATGAGCATAACAAAATAAGTGATTTCACTCTTTCAAAATTGGCAGCAATCTATCCTTCCCTTCACTCTCTCCATTTTGATACCTTTCCCCAAGTATATCACCTCATTCACAACTTTTAATTTCCAGTTCCCCAACCTCAACTTATAATTTACCCAACATTATCCCCATTAATTCTTCCCCATTCCACTCAGCATGACCATGGTCTCTCACCCCCTTCAATGCTTCAACCTTCCACAAATCATGACTTTTCCCACTCCATGTCTCCACCTATTATTGACACTGTACAAGCTGGTTGTGTGATCCCGAAAAAAAAATGAATAAATAATTAACATAATTTGATTTCTGGAAAAAATGGGCAAAATAGTAATTTTGCAATAAGAAAAAATAACCTAAAAATTTTAGAATCCTAATGATAAAATGGATATCATTATCGAATTCATCTTAAAAAATATAGCTACGGTATCAAATTTCGTTAAATTCTAAGAAAGTCATAGTTTAGTTATATTTTTATTTATTTAAATAATTATTAAAATATTTAGAGAAATAAAAAATTTATGCATAACCGAAAGACCGTGCCACGACGCCCACACGTGGCTGTGCATGCACGAATGCCGTCCGTCGCCGGACCAAGTGTCAATCCAAAGAAAAAAAATAAAAATAAAATTATTAAATAAGTATTATTATTATAGAAAAAAAAGCAAGAAAACGTCAGGAATCCAAAAAAAGGGAGAATGCTGAAAAAAAATGTTCGGCGGCAGGGAGAGAGATATTGTATAGAAAAAAAATATCCATGGATTTTCTTTTAATCGTAACGGATTATTCTGGAATCGGAATGAAATAGTCCAAGAACTAAAATTACTATATACGACGAGATCTTCATATTGATATCAAATTTATAAAGTTTTCATGAAATTTTCCAAAAGGTTGTGATTTTCTCTTATCAGAATTTCTTTCTATTTAATGGTCATAAATGATCATGTTTTATATTTCAATTCGAATTGTTAGAAATTTTATTGGAAATAAATAATCAGTAAAAAGTTTTGGTATTTCGTTTAGTAAAAGTTAGTGCAGAACGAATTAGATTTGGATTGTTATAATTATGTCCGAAACATGGGTTAAATAGGAAATGACATAATTGCATTTCATATGCATGGGAACATTCCATATACATGGGTGTGTGCATGATATATATATATATATAAAGGTATATGGATGATATTTAGCGAACTGGAATTGGGACAACGTCCAGACTGAGTTGCATGGAATTTTATTTGGTACATGACTGTTATAGATTTGCGAACTCGAATTGGGACAACATCTAGGCTAAGTTACGACGGTGCATATTTCTTGGAGTAAATCCAAGAAAATCATATTTTATTCTGATAAATGTCAAATAAGTTTTTAGAAGGAGGTCCATATTTTTTGGAATAATTCCAAAAAAATAAACATTTCTATAGATATAGATATATATATATATATATATAATATGTAACACTTGGCTTCGGCATGTGCGGGGGAGTTGATGGGACTCAGAAATATGGGCATATAAACATTTCATCCATAATTGAATTCATATAAACATTGTACTTGAATGGGTATTGATATATATATTCATGATGTTTTACGTACACTTAGGTAGGGAGTAACTCTGAAGAAGTTTCCATCTACGGAGCTTTGCTCACTCCATTTGTGGGACCCCTTTTCAAATATAAGTCCAGGATAAATGGTAGATCCACATACGGAATCACACATGTGAAGGGAAGCTAGTTGTGGCTTAAATAATATGTTGTGTGTTTTCATAATTCTGCTGAGCAATTAAAATGAAACAAAAATGTATTGTACATTTGAGAAATTTTTATTTTATTGCACATTGTAGTGTGTGATGGAATGAATGGAATCCCTTGAGGGATGGGGTGTCACAGTTTGATATCAGAGGTTTGGTATACGATTACCTATAACTCAGAAATTTGTACAAGTTTCATAATATGGTAGGAAAGTTTAGATATATAAATATCTAATACTCGGGGATAAAAAAGAACACTAGGGTAAAGAAACATACCCTTAGCGGTTCAGAAAATGAAATGATATTTCCAAAATGAAAAGTCTATTATTAGTTGGCATGTGCTCTAATAATAGAAAATGAATGTGATTCTTTTATTATTATTTGACTTATGGAAAGATGGTACGTAGATAACGAGAACATCGGGGACATCCACGAAATGAGGATCAACCCACAGCCTTCTTTGACCAATAGGGTCTAATAGATGTTGTGTGTGTCATTGTTGCAAGAGTGGCACAAACTAGTGCAACTGGAGGTCAAGAAGGACCAAGTAACTTTCAAAAGTTCAAGGCACATCATCTTTGAACATTTATGTGGGCAAGGGACCCGATGGCGGCAGATCATTGGTTTTGACAAGTTGATAAAATCTTGGACGCAATGGAAATCACTTCCAATGCTACCAAGATTTGGCTAGAAGTGTTCCAGCTAGAGGGTGAGTCCAAAATTTAGTGGGATTGGATCAAGGCCACGAATAATATAGAGGCAATGACAGGAGAAGAATTCAAAGAACTATTTATGAAAAAATATTTTCTGACTTCAGCTAGACATGCCAAGACCTAAGAATTCCTTGAACTTAGATAAGGAAATATGATGGTGTTAGATTACGTGTCTAAATTCACCGAGTTGACATGTTTTAGGAATGATTATGTGGCTACTAATGTGGTTAAAGTTCGAAAATTTGAAGTTGGATAAAAATTGTCCAACCAAGGTAAGGTTATGGGATTTCTTATCCAAGATATGGATTCGATGCTTAATACAGCTTTAGCCATCGAGCGGGAGGTTGAGGATGCACGAAATATCTGGGAAATGAGTGGAAGTGCTAGCGGAAAGAGAAAAGAGAATCAATATTTTTCTGGAAAATGGCAGAGATCATTTATCCCACGAAGATTTTATGGATAATATCATGATTATCAAGGCCAAAGCCAGACTGGGAATTCTAGCCAAATTAGACAAAAGAATTGTTTTTTATGTCATCAGCCTAGACATTGGAAATGAGAGTTTCCACTGATGTAAGGATCCTAGGATTATGAGACATCACAATCCTAGACATTTGTGGGAAATACTCAAACATGGTTTATTCCTTCTTTCTCTAGTACGGGTCCAAGGAATTGGTGCAATCTTGGGGCATTCCACAAATATCTTCTACTTCACAAGCATATCAAGGAGGCCAAGGCATGGGTCGAGGTCGAGCTGAGAGCTCACAAATTGGGACTTTAAGGACCCAAGAGTATGTCTTTGCAATTACACCACAAATGGAGAGGATAGATCAGTCAGTGGTACAATATACTTTTTTTCTTTTTCATTTATGGGTAAGAGTTCTATTTGATTCTGGTACATCACATTCATTTATTTCTATATCATGTGTGAAAGAATTGAGATTAGAAGTTAAAAACTTGGATGAGCTATCGCATGTGACTTCTCCTTTGGGGTCTAAAGTGAAAATTAGTTAGATACGTCAAGATTGTGACTTAGAAACTTCAAGAATTTTATTCATCGTAGACCTTAGAGTCATGGACATGTCGGATTTTGATATAATTTTTGGCATTGATTGGTTAACAACACATCGAGTCATTATTGATTGTGATCGTAGAAGAATTATTATCCACATACTAGATGATATATGTGTCGTATTTCAGGGGGACAAGCTTGATGTTTTACCCCATACTACATACATATGATTCTAAATGGCATAGACAACTTAAGGGTTGGCTAGTATGTCTCACCCTAGAAGAAGAGTGAATATTGAATATGAATCTTTCTCAGATAGTTTGTGAATATGAAGATGTTTTTCCTGATGAATTACCAAGATTACCCCCGCACAGGAATGTAAAATTTTGTTTTGAGTTACATCCTGGTACATCACCCATTTCTTTGACTCCACATAGGATGACACTGATTGAAATACAAGAACTCAAGGTCCAAATACAAGATTTGTTGGACAAGGGTTTTATTAGGCCCAACACTTCACCTTGGGGTGCTCCGGTTTTATTTGCAAAGAAGAATGATAAAAACCCTTTGACTGTGCATTGATTATCGACAGTTAAATAAAGTTATGATAAAGAATTGATATTCATTACTAAGGATTGATGATTTATTTGACTTGTTAAGAGGAGCACAGTTCTTTTCCAAAATAGATCTTCGTACTGGATATCACCAGTTGTGAGTTAGGAAGACTGACATCTCTAAGACAACATTTAGAACACGACATGAGCATTTTGAGTTTATAGTAATGCCTTTTGGATTAACGAATGTGCCAGCAGCATTCATGGATCTTATGCATATACTATTTTAGTCATATTTAGATTATTTTGTTGTGATTTTTGTGGATGACATTTTGATCTATTCTCAGTCTGAAGGAGAGCACGAGGATCATTTACATATTGTTCTCCAAACTTTGAGAGAACATAAGTTGTTTGCAAAGTTTGGTAAATGTGACTTTTGGTTGACAGAAGTAAAATTTTTGGGATAAGTAGTAACTGCTATAGGTGTCTTAGTGGACCATGAAAAAGCCAGGGTAGTCATGAGTTGGGAGAGGCCAAAGTTATTTTTTGAAATACATAGTTTTTTGGGATTGGATGGGTATTACAGAAGATTTTTTGAGAATTTTTCATGGTTAGCTACTTCAATGACTAGATTGACTAGGAAGGAAATTAAGTATGAGTGGACTGATTCATATGAAAAGATATTTTATAAATTGAAATGGAGACTTACTTTTGTATCTATTATGATAGTTTTGAATAGGGGGCAGAAATATATAGTATATTGTGATACCTCAGAAGATGGATTGGGATGTGTTATGATGCAATCTAGAAAAGTTGTAGCTTATGGTTCAAGGAAATTAAAGAATCATGAGATAAATTACCCCACACATGATATAGAATTAGCGGCTATAGTCTTTCCTTTAAAAATATGTCACCACTATTTGTATGGGGAGTAATTTGATGTATATCCTGACCATAAAAGTCTGAAATATATCTTTACACAATGAGACCTTCACATGAGATAGCATTGATAGATGAAGTATCTAGAAGGTTATGATTTTACTTTGTATTACCATACAGGTAAGGCAAATGTGGTGGCTGATGCACTTAGTCAAAAGTCACGAGGTGCACTAGCTAGTATAGCTTCGCGTGAATGGGATATGTTTGAAACTATGGGATGATTCAGCTTACAATATTACAGTCAAAGTCAGGGTATTATCGGAAGTTTAGTAGCTATACCCTTGCTTTTAAATAAGGTGATTGTGATGCAGAATCAAGATGCAGAAATAAGATGCAAAAATAAGATGCAGAAATATTATCTATAAAGAACTGAGTAGAGACTAGTACGTGCGATGAAGGTTGGGCTATTCATATGGATGGTAGTCTTTGGTTTAGGGGACGGATTGTGGTTCCCCAAATAGTAGAATTGAGAGAGGAGATTCTTAGAGATTTCACTGTTCTCGTTTTACAGTACATCCAGGTGGCGCAAAAAGATGTATAATGATCTTTGTCGCCAGTATTACTGGAATGGGATGAAGAGACATATTGGGGATTTTGTTTGACGATGCCTCATGTGTCAGTAGATAAAGACTGAGCATTAGAGGCCAGCATGATTACTCCAGCCTTTGGGGGTAGTAGAGTAGAAATGATAGTATATCACGAAGGATTTCGTGACTCACTTGCCATGGACATCACTAAAACATGATGTTGTGTGGATAATTGTGGACCGGCTTACAAAGTCCACACATTTTCTAGCAATGTGAATGACCTCCACATGGAAGGAATTATGCATGTTATACATACGAAAATTATCCAATTACATGGAATGCCAGTATCTATTGTATCAAACAGAGATCCCATATTTATGGATTATTTTTGGAAGAGTTTTCAAAAAGCAATGGGAACACAGTTGATAATGAGCACTGCTTTCCATCCACAAACAGACGATCAATTAGAAAGAACCATACAAGTTTTGGAAGATATGTTGCGAGCATGTTGTCTAGATTTCAAGGGTAGCTGGGAAGAACATCTACCTTTGGTCGAGTTTGCCTATAATGATAGTTATCATGTAAGTATCCAAATGGCATCCTATGAAGCATTGTATGGAAGGCCATGCCGATCTCCAGTTTGTTGGGTTGAGGTGGGAGATAGATCCATCACGGGTCCAGATGTAATTAGAGATACCTCAGAGAAAGTAGATTTGATATGACAACATTTTCTTACAACTCAAAGTTGACAGAAAAATTATGCAAATAAATGAAGATGACCTCTAGAATTTGAGGTGGGAGATCATGTTTACTTGAAAGTGATGCTAAAAGGGGGAGTAATCAGATTTGGCAAGCATGGAAAGTTATCACCAAGATATATTGGGCTTTTCAAAATACTCAAGAAAGTAGGTTTGGTTGCTTATTGATTGGGATTACCATCACATTTATCTAGTATCCACGAGATACTTCACGTCTCTATGCTTAGGAAATATATTTATGATCCAACTCATGTAATGGATAGGGGTGAACTAGTTATTGATGCAAATGGAACATTTAAAGAAATGCTTGTGCATATTATTGATAGTCGAGACCATGTTATGCGACTCAAAACTTTGAGACTAGTAAAAGTAATATGGCAGCATCAAGGAATAGAAGAAGTAATATGGGAATGTGAAGACATGATGCGTGTTGCTTATCCTTTTTTATTTGAAAATTAAGGTATGTATTTTAGTAATTTAATAATTATTTAACTTCAGAATATGTTTATAAGTGTAAAGGTGCATTTGTGAGAATTTCGGGATGAAATTCTTTAATGATGAGAGAATGTGAAATCTCAAAAAAAATAAATAAATAATTAACATAATTTGATTTTTGGGAAAAACTAGGAAAAATAGTAATTTTGTAATAAGAGAAAATAACCTGAAAATTTTAAAACCTTGATGATAAAATGAATGTCGTTGTCGAATTCGTCTTAAAAAATATAGCTACGGTGTCAAATTTCATTAAATTCTGAAAAAGTCAGAATTTAGTTATATTTTTATTTATTTAAGTAATTATTAGAATATTTAGAGAAAAAAAAATTATGCATAATCAAAAGACTGTGCCACCGTCGGCACATGGTTGTGCACGTGCGGATGCTATCCGTCGGTGGTGCAGGTGTCAATCCAAAGAAAAAAAATAAAATTATTAATTAATAATAATTATTATAGAAAAAAAACAAGAAAACATCAGGAATCTGGAAAATAGGAAATGGCTGAAAAAAACATTCGGTGTCAAGGAAAGAGATACAGTACAGAGAAAAAAAAATATCAGTGGATTTTTATTTAATCCTAATGAATTATTCTGGAATTGGAATGAAATAGTCCAAGAATTAAAGTTATTCTACATGACGAGATCTTCACATTGATATCAAATTTATAAAATTTCCGTGAAATTTTTTGAAAGGTTGTGGTTTTCTCTTATCATAATTTCTTTCTATTTAATGACCATAAATGATCATGTTTTATATTTTAATCTGAATTATTAGAAATTTTATTAGAGATAATTAATTGGTAAAAATTTTTGGTATTTCATTTAGTAAAAGTTAGTGTAAGACGAATTAGATTTAGATTGTTATAATTATGTCTAAAATATGGGTTAAATTTGAAATAGCATAATTGTATTTCATACACACTGGAACATTCCATATACATGGGTCAGTGCATGATATATATATATATATATAAAGGTATATAGATGGTATTTAGCAAACTCGAATTGGGACAACGTCCACACTGAGTTGCGCGGGATTTTATTTGGTACATGGATGTCATAGATTTGCGAACTCAAATTGGGACAACATCCATGCTGAGTTACGGTGATACATATTTCGTAGAGTAAATCCAAGAAAATCATATTTAATTCAGATAAATGTTCAATATGTTTTTTGGAGAAGGTCCATATTTTTTGGAATAATTCTAAAAAATAAACACTTCTATAGATATATATACATATATACATATATATATATATATATATGTATGTATATATAATAAGTCACACTTGGCTTCGGCATGTATAATGGAGTCGATGGGACTCAGAAATATGGGCATATAAACATTTCATCTATAATTGTATTCATATAAACATTGTACTTGAATGGGTGTTAATATATATTCATGATGTTTTACATGCACTTAGGTAGGAAGTAACTCTGAAAGAGTTTACCTCTACTAAAATTTGCTCACTCCGTTTGCAGGACCCATTTTCAGGTACAAGTCCAAGATAAATGATAGATCCATATATGTGATCACACATGTGAAGGGAAGCCGGTTGTGGCTTAAATAATATGTTGTGTGTTTTCTTTATTCCGCTGAGCAAATAAAATGAAAAAAATGTATCGTGCATTTGAAAAATTTTATTTTATTGCACATTGTATTGTGTGATGGAATGAATGGGACCCCCTGGGGGATGGGGTGTCACACTGAAAATCCTCTATTAGTTGTGGATCTCAACTTGGAAACTTTGCTAATTGGCACAACTCTTGCTCCCTCTAGGAGTGTTCGTGCTCCCAGGTTTAATACCTCTCCATTTTCTACCACCCTTCTAGCTGTAGACCATCCCAACATCCATCCCAATATCACACACACCATAAACAATATTTTAAAACATTTAACCAAATGTTCCTAAAATTTTTCTAAACTTCCTCTTCCTCAATCCTTAGCACCTACCTTAATTTCTCAAGCCCTTACCAATCGCAAATGAAGAGCAACCATGTGTGAAGAGCTCAATGCTGTCATCCAAAATGGAACCTAGGAACTTGTTCCCCACCTATCTAATTAGAATATCATTGGGTGCAAGTGGATCTTTTTGAGTTAAGCGGCAACATGATGGCAGCATTGATCACTACAAAGTATAACTTGTTGCTAAGAGTTTTAACCACCATCTTACTATTGACAACCATTAAACATTCATCCCTGTTATCAAGCCTACTACTAACTGCATTATTTTTACACTTGCTCTTTCTAATGATTGGTCAATTTATCAATTGCATGTAAATACAACTTTTATTCATGGGCATTTATTTGAGGAGGTGTTTATGTCCCAACGTCTAGGCTCTGTTGATAGTAGTCATTCTCATCATGATTGTCTACTTCATCATTCTTTATATGGTCTCAAGCAGGTGCCACGCAGTTGGTTTTAAGAATTGAAGAATTTCATTCTCTCTTGGTTTTTCAAACTGCAAAAGAGACACCTCCCTCTTTATATATTCTAACAGAAATTTCACTGCATACCTTTTTTTTATGTTTATGATTTATTTAATTATAAAGAATTCTTTAATCTTTATCCAAAAAATTATTGCAGATCTCTCCGATCTATTCTCCATCAAAGATATCGATTATCTTCACTATTTTTTGGGAGTTGAATTCATACCCAATAGCCATGGATTATTTCTATCTCAGTATAAATACATCTACAATCTTTTCAGATGTTTCAACATGGAAGGCATGAAGGAATTTGTGACACCAATCAGCTCTTCTACTCGCTTGCTCCTTTCAAATGGTATATCTGCCTCAGACCCCACCGACTACCACAACTTGATTGGTGGTATGAAATATCTCTCACTCTTTCATCCCAACATTGCCTACACCATCAATAAGCTAGCATAGTTTATGCATGCCCCTACACAGACACACTAGACTACTGCCACGTGTCTTCTCTGCTACCTAAAGCATGCGATCACATATGGGTTGGTCCTTCAATGATCACAACCTCTCCTTCTTATTACTTACTCCAATGTTGATTGGGTAAACAATCATGATGATTACACTTCAATCTCTACTTATGCTATCTTTCTGGGGTCCAACCCTATTTCATGGTGCTCCAAAAATTAGAGAATAGTAGCAAGGTCTTCCACTCAAGCTGAATATTGTTCTATCGCTTCCATAGTTGCCGAGCTAGCTTGGATCACCAAATTTGCTTGGTGAACTTGGTGTCTATTCAACTCAGCCTTCATGGCAGTTATGTGACAATCTTGATGCTACTTACTTTGTACATGATAAAGTTTGCAATGGCTCTCTTACTATTGTTCATATCTCCACCCATGTTCAGCTTGCCGATGTTCTTACGAAGCCTTTGGCTAAGTCATGGTTCACTCTTCTTTGTTCCAAGATTGGTGTTTTTGATGGAAGTGTGACCTTGCAAAGGCATTTTAGGAATGAAGATCTCTCCTCATCATGATCCATAATCACAGCCTCATCACCTTAATGTTTTGCTTGAATTTGTCAATTAAATCCCTTACTTTTAGGATATGTACAACTATCTTTATTTATTCTATCTTGTATAAATATATGTTCATAAATCAATAATAGCATCTTCTTCTTCACCACTTTTTTTTCTCTATAAGTAGTATGGCTTTTTACTTTTCCATTACATTTAGTATAATGGGTAAGAGGAGGAATAAGTTTTTTTTAAACCCATGCCTACATGGACTATGCCAATGTACCACACTCATGTGACGTGTCTAGCTCGACATGAGGTACAGTTGGGCTCAGCCTAGCATGGTACAAGCCATGCCAGTTGTTGGGATGACCATGGTCCAGGCATGGTTATGGACCATGCCATGTCAAGCTTGACATAGCTATATAGGGTGTGCTTCATGTGATGTTTGGGCTACTCTAACCACTTGACACCGGTAAGGAGAGGTTGAAATTTTAGCTTATTGTAAATATTATCAAGAAATATATAGTTACAAAGCTAGTTGTAACTTGGGTAACCTTAGTAGATATGTTGAATACTATGCACAAAAATATAATGAATTAGACCATAGAGAATTCTAGTAGTGTTACTAAAATCTGATCTAGTTCAACTTGAATGACCTCCTATATATACATCTAATAATTCATAAGTGAAGGTTTACCTATAATTATAACTATTATGAGGCTCCATTAAATTTTGAAGTAGATCCTAAAATTACATATTTGATTCTAAAGTATGTCCAAGACTCTTGTAATTGGATTTCTAGAATAATTCCTTGCATTGATGTAAATCAATATTATAAAAAATAAAAACTAATTATAATTTAAAAATTTTTAAAATCATAGTGGTATCTTTTTAATAATTTTAGATATATGAACTAATTAAAATAATATTATTTTTACTTATGTGATTGCCTATTATGAAGATTCAAATTAGACATTGAAAAAAATATTAGGTTTTGATCAAATACTTCATCCTCATGGCAAGGTTTCAATTTATGATTATATGACAAGTATTTTTTTACATAATATGACTGCAAGTAAATCAAAAGGTGTATAATACAATTAAGTTATCTGAATAATAATAATAAAATTGATTTTTATTATATGAATAATTAGAGAATATTCACTAAGTAATTCTTTTTTTTGGAGATGTGTTTATCATACATTTAATTTAAAAGTACAAGTTGGGTTAAAATAAATATCACCCTTATGAGTAGCTATAAGATCTTATATATATATATATATATATATATTTTTTCATCTAATAAATTATATGAGTTCTATATTTCATATAAATCAATAGGTTTAACAAAGAGAAAATTACATTATTATGTCAAATATTGCTGAAATTCAACTTATCTAATATTAAAATCTTGTGTAGAATATCAAATAATTATATCATTTTTTTTCTAAATAATACAATTAGTGATATTATAATAACTTTAAATGACTGATATGTGTTCTTTAATATGCTCTCATGCATCTCACATAATACTTAAATATATTTGCAAAATGAGTGATGTGTTTCAACAATATGTGGTATGTTCATTTTTAGTAAAATATTTGTTGAAATGAAAAAAAAAATAAATGTTGGATAACTATTGACCACTATATATGTAGTTACTTGTATAGATCTAGTAATTAAGATTGAATTTGTCAAAAATATTTTAAATTTCTTAGTTATGTATGAACCTACCATCTAAATCGATAGTAAAAATAAATGACTAGTTAAATAACTTATATAAATATTATTAAAATTAATAGAATAATATATCTTCAAATACTCTAACTCTACATGCATTTGAAAAAAAATCTATTCTTCATATAATTAATTAAGATAAAACAATGAGTTTTCCCATCTAATATTTGTGACCTTTCAAAATAATTAGATTATAATTATTATTCATACAAATCCTCTAATGAATCATAAAATTTTGACATTACGAAGTTGTAAAAATCTTAGAAATTTAACTTTCCTATATTATTTAAAATAATATGTGATCTATTCACCTCACTAGTATCGATCTATTTTAGCATTACAATCTAATTTTTTAATTACCATGAATATTATTGTTGACCAAAATCTTGCATTAGAGATGTTAGAAACTGTACCATGAATGAAGATTAGAAAGATTGATGCATAAGACTTCAAGTTTAGAGAAGTATGATGAGCCATACAACTTGAACATGACACATGGCATGGCAAGTGGCATGGACAGTGGCATGGACAGTGGCATGGCCCATCATGGCTTCAACCATGTCTAGAATAGGCATGGGCTAGCCAATGCCATGACTATGTTCATATTAAGCTAAAATTTCTAGCTTACATGCCACAAAGAGTCAACACTGCATAACACACCATATAGGCCAATGTGGGCTAATTTTAGCCAATGTAGGTTAACCTAGATCTAACACATACTAGCATGAACCTGACCTAACTAACTTGAACCTAACTCAATCTAGCATAGAATGAACTAGGCTAGTCTGATATGAAGCTAAGCTAACCTTGAATGAGCCCATATTAGCATGGATTTGAGATGTGCCTAGTGCATGGTTTATTGGGATTAGCCTAACCCAATCTAGCCCAACATGATTTGGGCAATCAGCATGCCAACTAGCCATGATGGCATGACATTGTTCATGCTAAAAATCATGTTGTGCCCATCATGAAGTCGGGCTCAACTAGGCCTAAAAAAGGTTATGTCAACCTAACACGACTCATTGAATACCTTTATTCATGCTTCATAAGATGGATTTCTAAAAGACTTTGAAAAATTATTTTTCTATATTTTTTTATCCTTATTTTCATGTAATATTTTGAAATATCAAATTATTTTTTTTGTATATTTCATTTCCTTTTTAATCTTTTTCAGATTTTAGTACATGTGTGAAAAATAAAAAAAGTACATTTAATAATTAAAAAAATTAAAACAAAATTAATTGAAAAATGAAAAAAGTTATAACAAAAAAAGTTATTTTATTATTCAAAGTGAGTGGTCAATGAATCATGGGCCTTTAGCCAAAGGGCAATAGGTGAGTATCCATAGGGTTATGACCCATGGGTGATGTGTCTATTTTTCATGGGCCATAGGCCACGTGCCTAGAGCTAGCTAACCATGGGCAATGTGCCTAGAGCCAGCAAACCATGGGCCATGATCCATGGGCTACACACCTAGTGCAACTGATAATGAGCCATGGACGTGCCTCACCATCCCAACTTGATATGTAGTAGCCAACATAGTTGGTGTTGCCCAGCATGCCAATGCGCTATGCTTGGTTTCCTTATTTTTAAGGCATGGTATGATAGACCAGCATAATGGCCCAATTCAACCCCAAGAATTTGGCCCAATTTTCCAATATGATTCATTTGATACCTCTATGTTTCTATAACTCTTTAGTACCAAAAATATAATGAAAAAGGTAATAGGGAATGGCTGATATAACATAGTGTTTTAACAAATTAATGCCTACCTTGATCATGCCCTTATCATCAGTAGGTCATTTAAATGGAAGATACTATTTATCTATCTAGTGACATTAAAATTGTTGTCAATGGAACTATCTTCATAGAAGATTTAGACCAAATATAACTATCCATTTACTATTTAAGTAAATTTTTAATAGATACAAAAATACGGTCCTCCTGACTAGAACAAACAATATTCACTAGCCTCCAAAAAAGCTATCTCATTATTTCTAAGGACATTCTATAGTGGTACTAATTGACATTCACTTAGGTAAATGTTGCACAAGATATATCTATGAGGAAGACTATCAAAATTTGCTTTCAAAATCAATGAGTTCAGAATCTAATGCAAGTCTTGCCTAGCTTTCAATGGATAAGTCCTTTTCGATTTCTTAGCAAAAACCCTCAAGGGTCCAATGAAGCCCACTAGCGAACATGAGAAGGCTAATATTGTCATTTTAGTTGTTTTATGGTTTGCATGAAAGAAACACCAATGTGGCCCATCTAATATTATTTAAATCCAAAAACAACAAATTAAATGTAATATAATGCATCTTTATTTCTAGTGATAGTTTGATGATTACAATTATCTAATATCTAGATAAATGAGAACTACTACCTGATACCAAAAATGCTCGTGTAATGTGTGTTAGGGATAGTACTCTGTAAAGCATGAATTTGTATTTATGTTTTATGAAATTAATAAAAGTGTTGTATTTATTACACTTAGCTATTTTGTACATAATGTATGAGTGAAACATCAGAAAATTCCATATATATTATTGTAATCATAGCCTTGGTGTATAATAGTTATACACGAGAGGATCAAGGTTATGGATTATAAATCATATTATTTGTAATAAATTAATTGAAGTTTGGAGATCTTCAAATTAAATATTATTGGGTGGTCCGCTATCATTGAGAATGAAGTGACATTAATCTGAGTCACTAATGTGGTGATATTAAAGTGGAGACTCCATATATAATAAGATTATATAGGACAGGACCAAGGCACATTTTTTGAATTCTTTTAAATACCATTTATCTCAATAAATAAAACAGTGCCACTAGATGATCATATGCAGATCGGTCTCAATCCCGAGTAGTCATAGACTCCTATTTATGTCAACTGAGCATTTTGAGTCATGGGTTAAAATTCATTAAGAGATGGGCATTATACTTGTATCTTGGAGGCTCATTGATATATGCAGCTGGGAATGTAAACTATGGACATGGAGTCTAACCCTTCTTATGGAAGCTGGACATTTGGTTATCTTAAGTATTGGTTCTGGAATTGAACATTTCGAGCACTCTAAATTATAACAGGTTTATAAATTAACTGTTCACTAGTGGATTAATAGAACTTAAGGATCAAGATATAATTGGAGGGGCAAATGATAATTTCACCTAACTCTAGTTATGAACCATTTCTAGGAGGATAGAACTGCATGTAATGATTAAATCAATGGACACTCTAAATTTCTGAGTAAAATCGCTACTGCAAGGACAAGAGTTCAATTTCAAGTTTTTAGTGGAATAACTCTGAAATAAATAAATTAAAATAATTGATTAAAGAGTTTTATTAATTATTGAATTTATTGGAGCTTGAAATTATAGGTCCATGAGTCCCAATTCCACCTCCTTTATTACTACAATGAACGATTCATGATTTGGAATAAATTACACTCTCTTTAGCAATATAAAATGATGAGAATAACAATCAGTTATTATTTGAATTTGAATTTTATTCGTTTGCTCATTGAATAAGGAAATAATCTGCAAAGGGTAATAAATATTAAATATCATTAATTCATTTTCTTATTTGATAATGATTTAAATTTGAGAATATTAAATATTATTAATTCATTTTCTTATTTGATAAAAATTTGAATTTAAGAATATCAAATATTATTAATTCATTTTCTTATTTGATAAGGATTTGAATTTAAGAATATTAAATATTATTAATTATTTTTTTTATTTGATAAAGATTTGAATTTAAGAATATTAAATATTATTAATTCATTTCTTTATTTGATAAGAATTTGGATTTAAGAATATTAAATATAATAAATTCAGTTTATTATTTGATAAGGATTTGAAACGTCTATAAAAACCAAAGTAGATTTGTTTCCTTTTTGGCAATCCTAGCCTCCAAGAAAGTTTCTTCTCCTAAGAGACCCCTTGCATCAAGTGTCGAGTACGTAAGGTAGATCTGAGTGTATTGTACCAGATCTGAATTATTGGTGCCCACACACCTCAAAGAAGGAGGGCGAAATTGAAGACTCTAGTATAGAAAGTTTTTTCAATCCTACAAGTCAACAAATCTCTTATAACAATAAATGGTATAGATTTGATCTTCATCTTTTGATATTAATATGTGTTTGCATCGATTCCTGCTAAAATAAGAATTCATGAAAAATATTTTAAAACCTAATTCCATTGCATTTTTTTTATTTCATTCCTAACAACTAGTATTAGAGGGAGGTTACAATCCTCCGACCTGTGGGTTAATCAGAGCAGTTCATGTAAATGCATATTAATATATTTGTTTATATTGTGATTAAGAAAATTGTTTTCTTGATTCATGCATGAGTGGGTATTCTTGCATATTATAATGTGATTATTTGTGTTTTCGTATGGTTGAATGAGGGTCGTTAATTATATGGTATTTTGGGTTAGGTTTTCTTATTTCCCCTAGATCTTATGTAAGCCATTAATGGCATAGGATTTTTTTGTAATTTTTTTTGGTGGACCGGAAGTTACACGATAGATTTGGACATGAAGATCTTTGGGAATTCTGTAATTGCAAGAAGCCTATTATGTAATTCCATTATTTTTCAAAAATTGTAATTATTAGAAATACCCAAAAACACTAGGCCCATTCTTTTATTTATTTACTTTATGTTATCAAATGAATGAGATTTAATTTGTATAACATGCTCATGCATATAACAGGTCATACATGAATGGCCACCATATTGTGTCATGCATACCATCTTAGTAGAAACATGTTCTACTAGGAATATTTGTTTATTTGCCGCTGAATAATAAATTAAATAATGTTTACAGTTTAATAATTAAACTTTGTAATTCCCAATTTAATTTAATTGGGCTTGCGTAATTAATTGTTAGGTTTAGAGGTGTCAACCGGGTCGGGCTGGCCCAGCATAGAAATTTTCCATGCTCGTGCCGTGCATGTCCAAGGCACCAATCGTGTCGTGCCGTGCCGAGGCCAACCAGGCTTCATGCCATGCCTAGCCCAGCACTGTACCATGGGCACGGTACCTCGGCATGAGTGGAGAAACTGCCTCAGCGGCAGCAGTTGAGCCTGACAGGTGAGGCTCGTCTGACAGAAATTGAAAAAGAATCGTGCGGCGTGGCACAACGGTGGCGCGCCACCAAAATGGAGAAACCCTTATTTTTTTTAATTAGGGTTTCGTCCCGACTGGGCCGAACCCGCTGGATTCGTGTCATGGGCCCGTTGCGAGCTGAACTCCACAAAACCATGTCGGGCCAGGCACGGCACGGTACAGTTACCGTGTTGTGCCTGGCTCTGCACGGAAGCATGGTTAAGCCGGCCCGGCACATCCTGTTTGACATCTCAACTTAGGCCCTTTTAACCTAGATTATTCAATTTTAATAAAAAATTGATAATAAATAAACAATAGGCCCAAATATGTTTGGATTTACAGTTAGTTAATTAGGCCTTTGCACTATAAAGCTAGGTTTACCTAAACTGGTTAGGTCCAATTATATTGGATTAGTTTTAACTAATAAACCTAGGTCCAATTAGATTGAACTTTATATGCCTATTTAATTTAATGAAATTAGATTCTTATAACCTAGTAATAAATTGTATAGGGTATAATAATTTGCTAGAATTATAAAACATATGATGTTTTACACATTGAGTGGGAGAAGGGTATGTGATAAAGTGACATACGGTCTCCATCATAAGTCCAACACCGTGAGGTTTTAGGTGGCTCCCAGTGATGCCTTGATTACGTCCTCCCTACCGAGGGTATCCACATGGGCTAAAATCATCATTGCACTTTTTTTGCGATAGGGTTTGGATAATGTATTCCAACATTGACCTACCCTACGGCGGCAATCTTGGGTTAAGTTGTTTGAACTTGAAATGATGAGTCACTCTTAAGAAGATACAATTAAATGTTTAATTGTATCTCAACTAAAACAAAGGTAATTAATAAATGAGAGAATATATGAGATATTTTGAGTCTCAGTTATTAATTTGAGATAGTCTTAAATTTAATTTATAATTTGTATGACCTACCCTATGGCAGCATATTAATTGTAGGTTAACTTACTTTGGATTAGTTTTTTATGTTTTAAATGCATTCATGCATCACGTTTACTATTCCAAAATATATTTGATGTTTCTTCTGCTACATGTAATAAATATTTTTTTTCTTTAATTTCAGCAATCATATCTACCTCAAACCCCATAATTGCTTTACTCGCAAATGAATCCTTAAACGGTGATAATTTTGTCAAGTGGAAATGTAATGTTAATATCGTGCTGGTTTGAGAGAACAATAGATTTGTTCTCACCGAGGAATGTCCTACAGAACCTGTAGCCAATGCCACTTGTAGTGTACAAGAATCATATGTATGTTGGATTCAAGCCATTAATAAAGCCTGAGCTTATATGATAGCCAGCATGTCAGACGTGCTTAGGCTAAAACATGAAAGGATGGAAACTGCCATTAAGATTATGGATTCCCTCCAAAACATGTTCGGGAAGCAATCCGAACAGTCACGTCATGAAGCTACAAGAAAGTACATGAACGCGAAGATGAGTAAAGGTACTCCTGTTCATGGCCTTGTTCTGAACATGGCTAATTATATAAATGAGGCAGAGCTACACAGGGCCATAATAGATGAGCACTCCCAAGTGAGTTTAATACTAGATTCACACACTCCTGATTTCTTTCAATTCACTAGCAACTATGTTATGAACAAGCTAGACTACAATGTAACCCAGCTGCTGAATGAATTGCAAACCTTCGAGGCCATCACGAACACAATGTCTCAAAAGGATAAAGCAAATGTTGCTGAATCCAAGGCTCGATCCTCTTCAAACAATAGGAAGAAGAGGAAGAATGCAACAGGTGCCTCTGCAGGAAGACCGAACAAGTAGAAAAATGATCTCAAAGCAAGCTATAAGAAGAAGGGCTCCAGGGGAGAGAAACCCAAAAAAAATGTTTCAGCTATGGAGTCGGAGGGCATTGGAATACAAACTATAACAAGTATCTCTCCAAACTGAAGGAGAAAAAGAAAGGTAAATTTGATTTACTATTTTTAGAAGCAAATTTAGTGGAAGTTGATAGTCAATCATGGATAATTGATTCAGGGTCCACTAACCATATTTGTTATTCTTTGAAGATGCTTAGTTCTTTCAGGGAACTAACTGAATGTGAGTGCTCAATGGTAGTCTGAAATGGGGCCAATGTGTCGGTATTTGTAGTGGGAACTGTTCATTTAGAATTAGGGAATACATTTCTTGTTTTGAACAATATTTATTGCATTCCTGGATTCATAAGAAATTTGATTTCGGTTTCTAAATTGTATGAACAATTGTTTACTGTTTTATTTAATAATAATCAGATTATTATTTTCAGAAATGGTCTAAACATTTGTCATGCAAATAATGAAAAGGGACTTTACATTTTAAGGCCAAACAAATGAATGCTCCTTAGCACTTAACTATTTAGAGTAGAACATCCTAAGCCTAAGAAGCAAAAGATTCTTGATTATGATGACACATACCTTTGGCACCTAAGGTTTGGTCATATAAGCCTGGATAGGATTAATAGATTGGTAAAGAACAATCCTTTAAACGAGCTAAAAGTTGGAAATCTTCCAATCTGTGAATCCTGTCTGGAAGGAAAATTGACTAAGAGATCTTTTTCAACAAAGGGCTTTAAGGCAAAGGAACCACTTGAACTTGTACATTCAGATGTCTGCGAACCTCTGAATGTCCAAGCTAGGGGTGGTTATGAATACTTTGTCACTTTCATTGATGACTATTCTAGGTATGAGTATGTTTTCCTAATGCAAAGAAAATCTGAAATGGAAAGTTTAAAGAATTAATTGCGAGAGCTGAAAGACAGCTAGGATAGTCATTATTGTGTCTTTAATCAGATCGAGGAGGTGAATACCTTGATACCGAGTTCAAGAATCACCTAATAGAGCATGTCATTGTATTTTAGCTCACATCACCTAGAACACCACAACCAAATGGTGTAGCAGAAAGAAGAAATCGAACAATGTTTGACATGATTAGGTCTATGATGAGCTACTCTTCATTGCCACTATCATTTTGGGGATATGCATTGTAAACTACAATCTACATTTTGAATGTAGTTCCCTATAAGTCTATCCAACGAGCACCCTTAGAGTTATGGAGTGGTCACAAACCTAGTTTACGTCATATCTGTATATGGGGGTGTATAGCACATGTGCTAAAAGGAAAGACTGGGAAACTAGAATCCTGAATAGAAGTATGTCTGTTTGTTGGTTACTCCACAAACACTAGGAGAGGTTTGTTCTACAGTCCTCAAGATAAGAAATATTTGATCGACAAATGCTACCTTTTTTGAAAATGACTACATTGAAAACATTAAACCTCAAAGTATGGTTGTACTAGAGGAATTACAATCTAATCAGATCAGACCAAGACTAGTAACCATTAATGGGGAACATAACAAAGAGACTAAAGATCCTATACATAATATCATTCATTACACATTGACGTAGTGGAAGGATTTCTAAACAACCAATTTGCTACACAGGGACTGGTGAAGCTAATGTTGTTGCTAACCAATACTAGTGATGATGATCCATTGTCATACAAACATGCTATTGATGATCCTGATAAAGAAAAATGACTAATAGCCATGGAACAAGAAATGGAATCTATGTATTCCAATTTAGTATGGGAACTTGTAGATCTTCCTAAATCATTCAAGCCCATTGGGTGCAAATGGATCTATATGAAAAAGAGGGGTGTGGATGGGAAAGTAGAGACTTTCAAAGCACGGCTAGTAGCAAAAGGTTATACACAAAAGGAGGGAGTCGATTATGATGAAACTTTGTCCCCAGTATCTATGATTAAATCTATTCACATCTTTCTTTCCATTGCTACTGCTTTCGATTATAAGATATGGCAAATGAATGTCAAGACAACTTTTTTGAATGGTTATCTTGATGAAAGCATTTAAATGATGCAACTATAGGGTTTCATAGTTAAAGTCCAAGAGCAAAAAATATGCAAGCTGATAAAGTCCATTTATGGGCTTAAGCAAGCTTCAAGGTCTTGGAACCTAAGGTTTGATGAGATGATCAAAACCTTTGGTTTCGAGCAAAATATTGATGAACCTTGTGTCTACAAGTACATCGTGGAAACCAAAGTAGTCTTTTTGGTGTTGTACGTGGATGATATCCTACTCAATGGGAATGATATAAGATTATTGTCCGACATAAAGAAATGGCTAGTCAAAAAGTTTCAAATGAAAGATTTGGGATAAGTGAGTTATGTACTTGGGATCCAAATCATAAGGGATCACAAGAAAAGACTATCAGCACTGTTTCAAGCATTTTATATTGATAAGGTGCTGGCTTAGTTTTCGATGCAGAATTCCAAGAAGGGTTACTTACCAACCCAACATGGAATTATCCTCTCAAAGGAGCAGTGTCTTACGACACCTCAGGAAGAATAGTATATGAGATGGGTTCCTTATGCCTTAGCAGTGGGCAGCCTCATGTATGTCATGCTGTGTACAAGACTAGACATCTACTATGTAGTGGGAATTGTTAGCCTTTATCAATCCAACCCTGGGTCTGCACACTGGATTGCAATAAAGCACATTCTCAAGTACCTTAGGAGAATGAGAAATAATATATTGAGTTATTCAGGTGTTGACCTGAATCTCATAGGATATACTGATTCTGACTTCATGAAAGACAACAAAAGTCAAAATTTGATGTCTATGTCAGTATTCATGCTAGGTGGTGGAGCTGTGTTGTGGAGAAGTGTAAAATAATCCAGCATCATAGATTCTACCACTAAAGCTGAATATTAGCAGCTTGTGAAGCAGCTAAAGAAGTGATCTGGCTTAAGAACTTCATTATAGATCTGGAATTTGATACAAATATAGATAAACCCATAGTACTTTACTATGACAATAGTGGAGTTGTGGCAAACTCCAAAGAACCAAGGAGTCACAAGAGAGTGAAACATATAGAGAGGAAGTATCATCTGGTTAGAGAAATTGTGCACCGGGGTGACATGGCTGTTATGAAGATAACATCGCAAGACAACCTTGTGGATCCTTTCACCAAAACATTACCTACAAAATAGTTTGAGGGTCACTTATATGGGATGGATTTAAAAGTCATGTCCCACTTGCTTTGAAGCAAGTGGGAGATTATTAGGGATAATGCCCTGTAAAGCATAAATTTGTATTTATGTTTTATGAAATTAATAAAAGAATCATATTTATTACATTTAGCTATTTTGTGTATAATATATGAGTGAAACATCAGAAAATCTTAGATTTATTATTGTAACAATCACCTCGGTGTATAATAGTTATACACGAGAGGATCAAGGTTATAGATTATAAATCATATTGTCCATAATAAATTAATTGAAGTTTGGGGATCTTCAAATTAAATATTACTCAGATGGTCTGCAATCATTGAGAATGAAGTGACCTTAATCCCGGTCACTAATGTGGGGACATTAAAGTGGATGCTCCATATATAATAAGATTATATATGACATGGCCAAGTTGTAGTTTTTGAATTCTTTTAAATACTCTTTATCTCAATAATTAAAACAGTGCCACTAGATGATCATATGCAGATCAGTATCAATCCGGAGTAGTCATAGACTCTTATTTATGTCAACTGAGCCTTTTGAGTCATGGGTTAAAACCTGTTATGAAATGGGCACAATACTTGTGTCTTGGAGGCCCATTGATGTATGTAGCTGGGAATGTAAACTATGGACATGGAATCCAACCCTTCCTATGAAAGTTGGACGGCTGGTTCTGTTAAGTATTGGTTTCAGGAACCGAACACTTTGAGCACTCTAATTTATAACAAGTTTATAAATTAACTGTTCACTAGTGGATTAATGGAACTTAAGGATCAAGATATAATTAGATGAGCAAACAGTAATTTCACCTAACTCTAGTTATGAACCACTTCTTGGAGGATAGAACTGCATGTAATAATTAAATCAATGGACACTCTAAATTTCTGAGTAAAATCGATACTGTAAGGATAAGAGTTCAATTTCCAGTTTTTAGTGGAGTAACTCTGAAATAAATAAATTAAAATAATTTGATTAAAGAGTTTAATTAATTATTGAATTTATTGGAGCTTGAAATTATAGGTCCATGGGTCCTAATTTCACCTCATTTATTACTACAATAAATGATTCATGATTTAGAATAAATTACACTCTCTTTAGCAATATAAAATGATGAGAATAGCAATTAGTTGTTATTGAATTAGGGTTTTATTCGTTTGCTCATTGTATAAGAAAATAATCTACAAAGGATAATAATATTAAATATCATTAATTCATTTCTTTATTTGATAAGAATTTGAATTTAATAATATTAAAAATTATTAATTCATTTCCTTATTTGATAAAGATTTGAATTTTAGAATATTAAATATGTATAATTCATTTTCTTATTTGATAAGGATTTGAATTTAAGAATATTAAATATTATTAATTCATTTCCTTATTTGATACAGATTTAAATTTAAAAATATTAAATGTATATAATTCTTTTTTTTATAATGAGTTGAATTTAAGAATATTAGATATTATTTATTCATTTCCTCATTTGATAAAAAATTGAATTTAATAATATTAATTGTATATAATTTATTTTCTTATTTGATAAGGATTTGAATTTAAGAATACTAAATATTATTAATTCATTTCTTTATTTGATAAGAATTTGAATTTAAGAATATTAAATATAATTAATTTGTTTCCTTATTTGATAAGGATTTGAAACGTCTATAAAAACCAAAGTAGATTTATTTCCTTTTTGCCAACCATAGCCTCCAAGAGAGTTTCTTCTCCTAAGAGACCCCTACCATTAAGTGTTGAGTACACAAGGTCGATCTAGAGTGTATTGTTCCAAATCTGAATCGTTGGTGCTCACACACCTCAATGAAGGAGGGTGAAATTGAAGACTATGGTACATGGAGTTTTTTCAATCCTACAAGTCAACAAATCTTTTATAACAATAAAAGATATAGATTTGATCTTCATCATTTGATATTAATATGTGTTTGTATGGATTCCTGCTAAAATAAGAATTCATGAAAAATATTTTAAAACATAATTCCACTATGTTTTTTTTTGATTTCATTCCTAACAGTGTGAGTCGATGTTGCATGCTTCATACTCATTAATAGGTTCACATATGGTCATTCTTTGGATCATACTTAAAATGGCTAAAGAACAATAATCCTGATTGTTATTAGCAAAAATGTATGACAAAACTTGTGGGAATCATTTAGATGGATGAATCATAGCATACAAGCCATCTACTTAAGACTATTTTAGGTTTACCATGAATGATGTTACAACATATTATGCGAGAAAATTTTACATGCGTTAAATATTATTCTTTTATTATTAAATATGAGCTCACATCTTAACAATTATCTTACGTCTATATCTTTTAATCTAATGAAGGATGGATATAATCTAATTTTTTCCAATGAGATGTCATTCAATTTACAAAGAAGAATATGTAACGCCAACTTAAAATGCTTTTTATAATAGTCACAAATAATGGATCCCAATTTGATAGTACTATATTCTATGAATTTATTTGGAGATGAAGATTACTAACCCCTATTCTACTAGGTGATACCCCCAAGTCAATGGATAGAAGAACTACAATGATCCTTGTGGGCTTATTAAACCATAAGCTGGAGGACAATCAAAATTTTATTCTATGCCCATATATATGAAATGCAAGTGGTAATTCCAATAGAAGTGGTCATGCCAATAATATGGCCATGATTTTCGATATCAAATAACTACTCACTATTGTTGATGAATTATACAGATCAATGAGACCACAAAAATGTAGCCATTCAAATATCTTGATACCTCACCTTCTATTATAGAAAGTGTATATGATAATAGATCATCTACCATGGAGATGTGGTCCCCATGTATGCCTTCAAAAACATAAATGTGTTATATATATATATATATACACACACATACATACATATAATTACATATGTGTGTATTTAAATATATATTTATTATAAGCTTATGTTTATATATTCATATATGTTTACACATACACACACACACACACACACACACACACACACACACACACACACACACACACACACACATATATATATATGTGGCTTTTATTCAACTTGATGACTATAGCTGGATGGGCGATGATACTATTTTAGAGGTATATGTTGCAGGTTTGAATCTCATTCATGACCTTAAGAAGCTTGCTTATGTTTAATTTTATAATTTATAGATTTTTATAACTTTTTATATTCTTTAATTTAATTATTTTGTTTGGTCCACCAAAACATAGATCTTCTTTTTTTTTAATATTAGTTGTCTATCTTGATAGTTTTATTATTAAAAATATGATACTTGTGTTTACCTCTCTCATGTTGTTTAGCAAAGAAAAGAAATAACTCAAAATAGTAGCTTTATTTTTTACTAAACATAGAAAGGGGAGTTGATACATAAGTGTTTTCTCTCTCACCTAGTTCAAAATAGTAGAAGCTTAAGTTTTCTTTTTAGATGAGAGGGAGAGGGGAATGGTGTTATATTAAAGAGTTTCTATATGGAAATTCATCTCTATCCAAAAATGTAATTGAATAAATTCTTGCATCTAAGCCTACAAATTGAACTCATAACCTAAAAAATAACACAAAATAATATTTAGGATAGTAACTCCAAAAATCTAGGTTTACATAATTATCTTGAATTTTATGATTTCAAGCAATCCATATACTAAATAATTAATATTGGTTAAATAAGTTATTTTTGATGTTTTATGTTTTAAAATGTTTACTATACATTGTTCGTAAAATGCTTTATATACATTAAATTTTTAACTTATATTTATTTTGTATTTTCTAGTTTTTGGAATTATGGAATGAATTATAATTGATTCTGAAATTTTTAAGTGAATTATGAATTAAACAATAAAATAATTTAGAATTGATTTTATTGTTTAATAAAATACATTTCAAATTGAATTTTATCTTAGTTAAATATTGGTATTTTCAAAATATAAAAATTTTAATTTATTTAAGTTATAAATTTAAAAGTTTTTGCTATGACAAACACATAATTTTATTTCCAAATAATTATAGTGGTTTCAGAATAACCATTAACCTGAATGACTTCCACAACATTTCTTTACATTTCGCCTTCATAAGGAGGCGTGAACATCCAATTATACTTTCATTTGATTTTTCTTAGTTTTAAATTATTAGGGGGTGTTGGAATTAATTATTTTTTGAAAACCCAAATTTTAAAAAAATGTTTAATTCTATATATTTTAATATACGCCCTAAAAGTGAAAGGTATACACTTTGTTTAGTGAACTAAAACATAATTATTTTATATTTTGTTGCACTTTTTTTTATTTCAAAAAAAAATATTCTTTAAATTAATTAGTATTTAGTCCACCAAAACATAGATCTCCTTTTTTATAATTTCAGTGGTCTCTCTTGCATAGTTTTAATATAAGAAAAAAAATGAGATACTTGTCTTCACCTATCACATGTCGTTCAACAAAGAAAAGAAATAACTCAGGGTAGTAGCTTTGTTTTTTACTTAACATGCCAACATGCTAAGCACGTGGGTCATGCCTGGCACAATACGAGGCATGGCAGCCTCTAGCCTAGCATGGCATGAGCATGCCTTTGGGTCAAAACGACCTAGGTTCAAGCACAATTCTAGATTATGCCATGCCGGGCCAGACATGACTCAGTTAGGTCATGTTTCATGTTGTGTCATGGCTGCTTAGCATGCTTGACACCTCTAAAAATATTATTGATAAATAATATATATATATATAATATATATATATATATATATATATATTGTGGCAATCATAATGGGATGGTCGAAATTATTAATCATATTGTGGAAATATAAATACAAAATTGTAACTATTATGACTAATTGTTAATGCTCTTAAAAGAATATTAACAATTATGTTCGAATTGAGGATATAATGGTATAACAATAAGGATCAATGTAGCTATACTGCAAACAAAATGGTTTATAGTGGTATATTGATCTCTAGCCTAGCTAGATAATATCAATAGTGTGCACAAATTACAAATGTAACATAATTAGTCTATAGCCCATTGGAATAGTAATGAGTTATTAAATATTAAATACTAGCTTGCATCACATTGGATCCATGCCGGTGATTCTATTATCCTATGCACCAAAAGTTTCAGTTAGATTCACTTCAAGGAAAAATCATTAATAAATATGTGAAATGTGTGAAATATTTGATTATGATTTGTAATTTTATAAAAAATACTAGTGTATGAAAGAACTATTATATGTATAATCATATATAGTGCATTGATCATATGAACAAAAATGAATGTATGTAAAAATAGTTTATAACTATGTGTGTGTGTGTGTAATTCATTGATTATATCAACAATATGCTGAATTGTTATTGGTATGTAAATATATGTTATGTATTGATTGTATGAAATAAGAATAGAAATGTAATAGAATCACTAAGCATGAAAATGCTTATTGTGTTAGCTTTTCATGTATAGGTACCAAGAAGAAAGTAGAAGGATCAAAGACCACAGAGTACAAAGTCATTGTCAATCCATGCGGAGTATACTTAAATGCTCAGTTTCATGCTTATCACTTCAATTCATGAATATTTGATTATTTTTTATTGAAAACTAAAATATATAAGTTTTCAAGGAATGTATTTCTATTGTGGATAAGAAGAGGTAAACTCTTTGATTATTTTGTAAATGATTTAGCAAGGGCATGGAATGTACTAAATCATTGATATGGGCATTCTATAATGATGTGATGTATAATAATTTCATATTAGCATGTATTAGTATTGATCACATTAATTAATAAATAAAATTTAATTAATTGAATATTAAATATTCTATCAAAATAGATATATGAAAAGTGATTAACGAATACTAGATTTGCACATCGATATCTCTGAGTCTGGTCTAGCCATCTGGTTGTGTCAAGTCATGGGGCATGACAATTATATTGGTATTGAAGTCTATGTTCATTTGATTCTATGAATTAATTTTAAATTGTATGCGACTTGCATTGTATTAGCATATAAGGATGATATTACTCTAGTGTGGGTCTCATCAATCTTAATAGGTATAGCATTGAAATTTAAAGGCCCAATAGGGTTAGAGTTGACTCAAAAAGTCACCTAAATAGCTATACTAGTATGGAAGGTGAGTAAGCATCCCATGCTCCATCAATACATGAACTTGGAGAAGCCATATGAGATCACTACAAAAAAAATGTTAATTTAGCTAGGGAAATTTAGCTAGGAAAATTTAGCTAGGGATCAATCCCTAGCTAAATTATGATAAATTAGCTAGGGAATATCAAGGGATTTCTGATTTTACATTTAAATAAAAATATGCGATGGATTAGCGATGGAATTAGTTGAATGAAAATTTCATGTCGTTATTTTTTTCATAAATTTCATAGCAATGAAAATTGGGTAATTTAGTGACGGATTTAGCGACATGATTTTTCTAGCTAATTATTAGCGATAGATTTTAGTGATGGATTTTCATTTATCTAATTAGATCTCAACATAATCCGTCACTAATATTTTCGTAAATCCCACGCAAAGAAAAGTGAGGAATTTAGCTACGGAGGTTTCCCTAACTAATTATTAGCGATGGATTTAGTGATGGATTTCCCTAGCTAATTATTTATGACGATTTAGCGATGGATTTTTCCTAGCTAATTAGATCCAGACATAATCCATCACGAAGATTTTTGTAAATTCCACACAAAGAAAAGTGGGGGATTTAGCAACGGACTTAGCGATGAAATTTTTCTAACTAATTTAAATCCATCAGTAAATAATTATTTGAATTTATTTTTTATGATTTTATATATAATTGGAAGAGATACTTACTTAAATATTTATTTTCTCAAAATATATGCATTTAGCTAGGGATTTTCCCTAAGTATTTCAGTTAGTTATAATTTTCATCTAATTTTTAATGATATTTTTAAGCATTATTTATTTTAATATTTAATATAATTTTCTACATTAAAGGTATATCATGGTCTATAGATGAGTGATCCTTTAAAAGACACAATCTCCTCATATAATAATAAAAATATGATATTATAAAAAAAAATTAATAAATATATAAATATGAATAAAAATTTACTAAAATAACTATTTTTGATTATAATTTAATTAAAAATTTATACTACTTTTTTCTGAAATATTTATTTATGATATTTAAATATTTGTATTAAAAAACATTATATAATTTATTATATAATTATAACATTTTTAAAATATTTTAATTAATAAATAATAATTACTACTAATAAAAAACTAATATAAACAATTATTTGATTAAATAAAAAAAATTATAAAATATATGAATAAACGAATAAACAAGTTGATATTTATAAAAATAAAAGTATAAAATAATATTTTTATGATAATAAGAAATTTTTAAAAATATAATTACTAAAAGATTTGAAATTTTTGAATTATAAAAAAAAATTTTAAAATTTTCATAAAATTTAAAAGAAAATAAGTTGATATTTTATGATTAATATTGATGTTTTAATTACATCAAAAAAATTTGATGATTTTAAAAATTAATATTTTAGTGTGGTTATTAAATGAACACTTTAAACATTAAAATTTATAATGAATAAGATTCAAATTTTATGGTTTTATAATTATTTAATATTATATTAATAAAAAATAAATTGAATTCTTATAAATTTAGAACCATATAATATATATATATATATATATATATATATATATATATATATATATATATGAAACTTTATCATTATATAATATTATTATATTTATTTATAAAATAATATCATTTATGGTTAAATAAAAATCTATTTCAATTGTTTTATTTAAATTATTTATTTTTTATAATTTTATTTTAGTCTTATTTTATTGTATTTTATTTTATATATATTTACATCTAGTTTAGTATATATATATAAGGTTTCATTGAAAAAAAAATACTAAGTCATTAACACTTAGCAATTTTTCTATCTTTCAAACGACGAAGGAGAGGCGAAACATGACTACGAGAGCAACCTAGGAAATCTATCTCTTCTTGTTGCCAGGTAATATTATCATTATTCTTCTCCTTCAAAATGCTATATACATATCTATGTCTCTCTCAATTTGATTACCACTAGCAGATTTTTGTTTTTACAGAATATTCGGGTATTAACTTTTTATTTTCTCCCAATTTTCCTTCATTTTGCTTCTATTTTCATATCAGCTATATGATTTTGACTCTACATCATAAATAAAACAATTAATTGTTAGTGTAATCATTCATTTACTGTTTAAAATTTTAGGGTTTTATTGATTTCAAATACTAAATATTTGCATTTTGTTTTCTCCTGTAACTTAAGAAAATAAATAATGCTTGATGTTTTCTGCTTCTGTAACTTAAGAAAAAACAAACTTAATGTTAATAGGTTCTATTTTTGTTGTCTTCGAATATATTATAAATAGATAATAGTATATATAAACTTTAATATATTTATATAATCGTATGACATTATATATAAATGTCTATACTTTAATATATATAAATGTATTACATTATATATAAATACTAATAAATTTATATTAACATATGTTATATATATATATATACATATTTTTGTTTGTTTGTATGTATGTATGTATTAATGTTTATAAATATCTATACAACATTTACATAAAACTATCCATTTATATAATTTTTTATATAACAATTATATAACATAAAATGTTTATACATTTTTGTAAACATTTATATAACATTATAATTTTTATATAAATATAGAATATTAATAATGTTTATATAAATGTGATATATGTACTATATAATATATATAAAAGTGTTACATATATATAATTATATATAAGTAACATTTATAAGAATTTTTTAAACACAAATATTATATCTAAACACTTGTTTAATTATATAATCATATGTCATTATTTATAAAAGTATTTAAAATTATATTTATAATTATGTAAACTATTTTTATAACTATTTTTATAACTATTTTTATAACTATATTTATAACTATATTTATAACTATATTTATAACTATACATAACTAATTTTTTAACTATATAATAATGTATAACTATATGTATAATTCTATATAACTATATTTCATACAAAATATACTATATGTATAATAATATATAACTATATATAATTGTATTTTACTAAATGTATAATTATATAAATGTTATATATAATTATATCTTTAACTACATATATATTTATAACTATATGTGTATAACTATATATAAATATTTGTATAACTATGTAACACTCTATATAATTAAATATAAATATATTTGTAACTATATATACATATATGTATTCATATAATTAAATCTAAATATTCGTTTATAACGTTGTATACATTTATGTATAATTACTTATAACTACTTGTATGAATATATCTATATATAACAATATGTTTAATTATAATTAATTATTTATAACTATATATATTATGTGTATAAAAATATATCACTATAAATAATTGTATCTTACTATATGTATATTTATAAAAGCTTTATACATAATTATATTTAAATATATAATTTACAACTTATATTTAATATATATTTGTATATATTAGTATATAAAAAAGTATTTTACTAAATCTATACCTATACATAACTATATGTATAAATATATAAATTATATGAAAAAATAGATATACCTATATGTATAAATATAAGTATAACTATATGTGTAACTATATGTATAACCACATGTAATTTTATTTATAATTACTTGTATAACAACAAACAACATTATGTTCAACTACATCTGTATAACTATATATAAATATTTGTATAACTATGTAATACTCTATATAAATAAATATAACTATATTTGTAACTATGTATATGTATATGCATACATATATGTAAATCTATATAATTATTTATAACTTTGTATACATTTATGTATAACAACATATAACTACTTGTATGAATATATTTATATACAACTATATGTTTAACTATATATAACTCAATTTCTAACTATATATACTATAGGTATAAAAATATATAACTATAAATAATTGTATTTGCCTAAATGTATAACTAAAAAAAAATTATACATAACTATATATAAATATATAATTAACAAAATATATTTAATATATATTTTTATATATTAGTATATAAAAATATATTTTACTATATCTATACCTATAGATAACTATATGTACACATATATAAAATTAAATGAAAACATATTTATATCTACATGTATAAATATAAGTATAACTATACGTGTAACTATATGTATAACCACATGTAACTATATTTATAATTACTATATAACAACATATAATATTATCTTTAACTTTACGTGTATAACTATTTATATATATTTGTTTAACTATATAAAACTTTATATAATTAAATATAACTCTATTTGTAACTATGTATGCATATATGTATACATATATGTATACATATATGTAAATCTATATATTTGTTTATAACTTTGTATATATTTATGTATAACTACATATAACTACTAGTATTAATATATCTATATATAACTTTTTGTTTAATTATATATAACTATTTATAATTATATATATTATATGTATAATAATATATAACTATAAATAATTGTATCTTAGTATATATATAACTGTAAATGCTTTATACATAACTATATTTAAATATATAATTTACAACTTATATTTAATATATATTTGAATATATTAGTATATAAAAATGTATTTTACTATATCTATACCTATACATAACTATATGTATAAATATATAACATTATATGAAAAAATATATATACTTACATGTATAAATATAAGTTTAACTATATGTGTAACTATATGTATAACCACATGTAACTATATTTATAATTACATGTATAACAACATACAACATTATATTTAACTATATGTGTATAACTATATATAAATATTTTTATAACTATATAAAATACTCTATAATAAAATATAACTATATTTGTAACTATTTATACAAATATGTAAATCTATATATTTGTTTATAACTTTGTATATATTTTAAATACATATAACTACTTGTATGAATACTCACACACACACACACACACACACACACACACAACTATATTTTTAACTATATATTTATATATATAACTATATGCTTCTCAACAAGTTGAGGGTTTTATGGATCTTCAACCAATTAACTATGATCCTATCTATTTGGGGACCATAGAAGGTCATAAGAAGCAGCGAGTGTTTGACATCAGGTCGAAGGCAGTGGTATTTTGTTGTAGCAGTCAAGCTTCTAATTCATCTGTCACATCAATGGTGGATGAAGCGGTCGAACAACAAGTAATGGAATTAAATGAATGTTTTGAAATTATGAAAATCAAAATTAAAGAGAAGGATGAGCAGAAATCTCATTTGAAGGAAAAAATGTATGAAATAAAAGAAGAGAAGGATGAACAAATTACTAATTTGAAGGAAGAAATACAAAAAATGAAAGAAGAGAAGGATGAGCAGATTACTCATTTGAAGGAATAAATGTAGGAAATGAAAGAAGAGAAAGATGAGCAGATTACTCATATGATGGATGAATTGCAAGAAATTAAAGAAATGAATTATGAGATGAATGAAATTAAGAATGTAATGCAATACCATATGTCCTATATGGAGTCACAGTTAGTGGCGTAGATGTGACAGATATCAGTCAGAGATCCCGGTGCGAAACCTTGCAGAAGAGGCTAGCACAAAATCACCAACTAATTATGAGAATGATTTCATATCAGAATTATTTCTGAACTATTTTTGATTTTTGTCTGGGTAGCAAAACATGATGATATTTTTTTGGAGGTTTCAATTTTTTTATTCTGGTTTCGTTCTTTACTTTTCCGATTAACCTAATAATAAATATTTGTAGGACATCTGATGTGAGACGCATGAAAAAAATCTGATTCAAAGCTTTCAGACATTGCCATGGTCCTTCGAATGCATGGGTCCCATATTTACCAATTTCAGCTGGATCTAAATGAGGCCGAGCTTCTATTATCTTCATTATTCCTGAAACATTTTATTTTCACACTCTCTTTCTCTCTAAACATCATTACTGGACATCTTTTAGATATTTGTTGAAGTTGTATGACTATCAACTTAGATTTGTATTTGTTCATGTCTATAATTACTATTTTTATATATATGTGAATATGTTTGTGTGTCATTGAATATCTTGGGTAGAGTTTTAGCCTATTATAGGTATGTAAAAGGCTTGGCTAGTCCTCCAGGTGCTGGGAACAGCACCTTAGCTTCTGAAGCTAAGAGATGAATAAAAAAATTATGGTCCCACATAGACGCAGGTTTGTCCTTGACACTCTTATTTTGTGCAGATCTGCATTTTCACAGTTCAGATTTGCATTGTCGGTGTTCAGATATGTGACTACTTTTTATCGATCATCGGTGGAATTAAACTGTTGAAATTTTAATTGCCATTATAATTCCTAAATGAACCTACAAGCATGGAAAAATTCAATACCATGCAGCCTGTTGTCATTTCAACTTTCATTTCCCTTTTATTTGTCACTTCCTAACTTTTTTATAATTAAACATTGATTGATGCGTGAAGCTAGGCAACATAGAAGAATATTTTAATGCATAGTTCACTAGAAATCTTGGAGTAATCTTGATTTGGTAAATTAAAAATAAGCTCATTATTATATCGTTGTGTGAAATTTCCAACAAATGGTAGTTGGTGTTACATGCGCTAATCTATCTATTTATCAGTGGCATAGTGTCGAGTTCTTTATTGGTTTGTAAATGTACTATGTTATGCTCCATGCGTAGGTGTAACAATGTTCTCTATTTGCGTGGAGTACCAGATGAAAAAGAACTAGAAGATGCTGACCATGCTGAGAAACCTATATGTGTATTTTTAAGCCCTAGATTATTTACTTTTGTTGTCTTTGATGATATGTGTACTTGCATGAAAGTACATGTGTGTGTGTGTCATTTGAGGCTATGTGATTATATATATATACATATAACACTACCGTATTATATGTACATATACAGATTAAATATGCACATATATACTCTATATATATGTAGATATATACCGAGTATATATGTTCGTATATATTGAGTATATATGTACGTATATACTCAGTATATACGTAGGTATATAATCGGTATGTCCGTATATACTCGATATATATACGTACATATATACTGAGTATATATGTATGTATATACTATAGTATATATGTTCGTATATAGTGAGTATATACGTACGTATATACTCAATATATATGTACTTATATACTCAGTATATACGAACATATATACTCGATATATACATATATATACTCAGTATATACGTACGTATATACTCAGTATATGTACATATAATATTGCAGTATTATATGTACATAAACATTGAGTATATATGTACTTAGTATATTTGTACATATAATACTATAGTTTATATGAACAAATACGACTATAATATATGTAACTAGTGAAATGCTAATATATATTTACATATATACTGAAGTATTATATATTTAACAAAACATAACTTTATTTATTTATTTTGAATTTATTGACTAGTTTAAATTTTTTATAGATATGGTATCATATTGTTTCCGATACGAAGCTTGTATAAGTGAAGATTTTTTACTAGACATGACGCACTGCAGCTCGGATAGCTTTGTTGCAGTAGAAAGATGGTGATGAGAGGAGCTGAGGGATAGAAAGTAATGTCAATGCATGGAAAGATTATACTTTATGCACTATCGGTAGATACATTAATGAATAAGATGTAATAAAAGTTTGTTATGTTTTTGTTTTAATTATGTAAAATATTATATTAGAATAATTTATTAAATGATTTTATTTTTTATTATTTATAAATTATCATTTATAGTTTCTATTTTTATTCAATTTAATATAAAAATATTAAATTATTTAATTAAATTTTTTGAAAAAATAATAAAATTTTAAAAATAGTATTGGAATGAAAATAGCAGGGATTTTTCCTTTGCATATTTAGTTATGAAATTGTCCCTTACTAATTTAGATAGGGATTTTCACTTGCTAATTTAGCTAGAAAAATTATTATTTTAGCTAGGGAATTTTATGTCGCTATAATTTTTTAGCTGGGGACTCTTTCCCTCAATAATTTTTTGCGACGAGCACTTTAGCTTGGGAAAACTTCCATCACATATTTGTCATTATATCCCATTTAGCGATGGAAAACCCCCATTTAGTTAGGGAATTTTCCCATGCTACCTGGGATTTTTCTTGTAGTGGAAGAAGAAGATGAATAAATAGAAGAAGAAAAAGAAAAGAAGAAGAAGAAGAAAAAAATGAAGAGAAAAAGAAGAAGAATAAGAAGAAGAAGAAAAAGAAGAAGAAGAAAAAGAAGAAGAAGTGGAAGAGAAAGATGAAGAGGAAGATGAAGAAGCAGAGAAAGAGAGAAGAAGAAGAAGAAAAAAGAAACAAGATAAGGAAGAATAAGAGGAAAACAAGAAGATGAAGAAGAAGAAGAAGAAGAAGAAGAAGAAGTAGTAGTAGTAGTAGTAGTAGTGGTAGTAGTAGCCGAAGAAGAAGAAGAAGAAGATGATGAATAAGAAGACAAAGAAGAAGAAGTAGTAGGAAGGAAGAAGATGAAGAAGACGAGGAAGAGGAAGAAGAGGAAGAAGAGGAAGAAGAAGAAGAAGAAGAAGAGGAAGAGTAATAAGAAGAAGAGGAAGAGTAATAAGAAGAAGAGGAAGAGGAAGAAGAAGAAAAAGAAAAGGAAAAAGAAGTTGAAGAAGAAAAGGAAGAAGAAGAAAAAAATAAAGAGGAACAAGAAAAAGAAAAGGAAGAAGTAGAAGAAGAATAAGTAAAATAAGAAGAAGAAGATGATGATGATGATGAAGTAGTAGTAGTAATAGTAGTAGTAGTAGAGGAAAAAAAGAAAAAAAAAGAAGAAAAAGAAAAGGAAGAAGGAGAAGAAGACGAGGAATAAGAGAAGAAAAAAAAAGAACAAGTAGAAGAATAAGAACAAGAATAAGAAGGAGAGAAGAATAAGAAAGAGAAGAAGAATAAGAAAGAGAAGAAGAATACGAAGAAGAAGGATAAGAAGAAGAAAAATAATAGGAAGAAGAAGGACAAGAAGAAGAAGATGATGATGATGATGATGCAGAAGAAGGAGAAAAAGAAAAAAAAATGATGAAGAAGAAAAAGAAGAAAAAAAAAGAAAAGAAGAAGGAAAAAAAGAAAAAAGAGAAGAAGGAGAAGAAAGAGTAGGAGGAGAAGAAGAAGAAAAAGATGGAGAAAAAGGTGAAGGAGAAAAAAAAGGAGAAGAAGACAAAGGAGAATAAGAAGAAGGAGAATAAGAAGAAGAAGAAGAAGAAGAATAATAATAATAATAATAAGCAATAAAAGAAAAAGAAGAAGCAAGAGAAGAAGAAGAAGAAGAAGAGGGAGAAAAAGAAGAATAAGGAGAAGATGAAGAAGGGGAAGAAGGAGGAGGAGGAGAAGAAGAAGGATAAAAAGAATGTGAAATAGAAGAACAAGGAGGAGGAGGGGGAGAAGAAGGAGAAGAAAAAAGAGAAGAAGAAGGAGTAATAGAATAAGGAGAAGAAGGAGGAAAAGAAGGAGAAGGAGAAGTAGAAGAAAAAGAAGAAGAGGAAATAGGAGGAGGAGGAGGAGGAGAAGAAGAAGAAGAAGAAGGAAAAGAAGATTAAGGAAAATAAAAAAAATGGGATCATGAAGAAGAAGAAGAAGAAGAAGAAGGAGGAGGTGAACAAAAAGAAAGAGAAGAAGAAGGAGGAGAAAAAAAGAATGAGAAGGAGTAAAAGAAAAAGGAGGAGGAGGAGGAGGAGAAGGAGGAGGAGGAGGAGAAGAAGAAGGAGGAGGAGGAGGAGGATGAGGAGAAGAAGAAGAAGAATAAATTGATGAAGAAGAAAGAGAAGAAGAATAAGAAGAATAAGAAGAAGAAGAATGAGAAGAAATAGAAGTAGAAGAAGTAGAATAAGAAGAAGAAGAATGAGAAGAAATAGAAGCAGAAGAAGTAGAAGGAGAATGAGTATAAATAAAAGAAGAAGAAGATGATGATGAAGGGGAAGAAGAAGACTTATAAGAAGAAGAAGGAGAAGAAGAACAATGATAAGAAGAAAAAAGAGAAGAAGAAGGAGAAGGAGAATAAGGAGAATGCAAAAAAGAAGGAAAAGAATAAGAAGGAGAAGAAAAAAATGAAGAAGAAGAAGAAGAAGGTGAAGGAGGAGGAGAAGAGGGATAAAAAAACGAAGAAGGAGAAGAAGCAGAATGATAAAAAGAAAAAGAAGAAGAATATGAAGATGATGATGATGATGATGAAGTAGAAGGAGAAGAAGAAGTAGCAGAAGAAAAGAATAAGGACAAGAAGAAGAAGGAGAAGAAGTAGAAAGAAAAAAAGAGTAAAAAAATAAGATGGAGAAGAAAAATAAGAAACCATTTTCTTTCTTTTCTTCTTGTTCTTCTTGTACTTGTTCTTCTTCCTCCTCCTCCTCCTCCTCCTCTTATTATTACTCTTCTTCTTCCTTTTCTTCTTCCTCTTATTCCTCTTCTTCTTTGTCAACTTATTCCTCTTCTTCTTCATCTACTTCTTTTTTTTCTAGCTTCATTTTTTATTTTCCTCTTCTTCTTCCTCTTATTTTTCTTCAACTTCTTTTTCCTCTTATTTTTCTTCAACTCCTTCTTCCTTTTATTTAACTTTTTCTTCTTCCTTTTCTTGTTCTTCTTGTTCTTCTTCATGTTCTTCCTCTTCTTCTTCTATATATTCATCTTCTTCTTACTCTTCATCATCATCATCATCTTCATCTTCATCTTCTTCATATTTTTCCTCATTTTTTACTTTTCTTCTTCTTCTTCCTCCTCCTCCGCCTCCTCCTCGTCTTCTTCTTCTTCTTCTTCTTTCTCTTCTTCTTCTTCATCTTCTTCTTTCTCTTCTTGTTTCTCATATTGTTCTTTTTTTTTCTTCTTCTTTTTCCTATGCTTCTTCCTCTTCTACTTGCTCTTCTTCTTTATTTTTATTTCTTCTTTTACTTCTTCGTATTATTCATATCCTTCCTCTTCTTCTTCTCCTTCATCTTCTCATTCTACTTTATCATCATCATCTTTTTTCTCTTCTACCTCTTCTACCTCTTCTTCGTCCTCTTCTTCTTCCTCTTCTTTTTCCTTATCTATTTCTTTTTCTATTACTACTACGTCTACTTCTTCCTATTCTTCTTCTTCTATTTTTTCTTCTTCCTCTTCCTCTTCTTCTTCCCCTTCTTCTTCCTCTTCTTCTTCTTCTTTTATTCATCTTCCTCTTCTTCTTCTTCTTCTTCCTCGAATTTTTCTTCTTGTT